>JAODKK010000093.1:12810134-12826396 GCA_026774405.1 Petrocephalus microphthalmus | reverse complement strand
GGTTTCTTTGGGTGAAAGCAGCCAAAGTTCCATACATTATGTGCAATTTAGCGATGCCAAATTGCCTAGGCACATGGTTTTTTATTTTTTTAATCATTGATAGTCTAATTTAATGTTTAACAGAGCATTGCTCTCCAGTTTTATATTTACGTTAGGGATTTTGCTTAGGACGGCAATTCCTGAAAGCCGTGACACTGCACTGCCTTCAGCTGAGGCTTACCGGCTAGCCGGCATTTGTCTTACGTACTCTCTAAATGTAACATCGTGTTAAATTTGTGGCTGGCATTTTCACTCGCAAGGTTCATGCGAAACCCCTTAATGTGTGTGTGTGAGACGCTGCTCCATTTGTGTCTTGCTCCGGTCCGCCTCGTGGGCCCATGCAGATCGCAGATGGGCAGTATGACGCCTTCCTGCAGAACCTGGTCCAGTTTGCCTCCAGCCACGTCTACCAGTGTGACCTCTGCACGCAGAAGGGCTTCATCTGCCAGATCTGCAATGCCAGCGGCATTATTTTCCCCTTCGAGTTTGAGACGACCACTAGGTACGCCCGGGCGGTGGGGTGAAGCTAGCTGGCTGCGCTCTTACATTTTTATTTAACACGGGGCTTCGTGATCCGTCTCAGTCAGCATTCTGTTTTGGCCTAAACGTGCCCTTACTCCTGTTCCCTAACCCCCCTCCCCCCCAGGTGCAAAGTGTGTAAGACTGTGTACCACACAGCCTGTAAGACCCAGTCACCTTCCTGCCCCCGCTGTCTGCGACTGCAGAAGTACCTGGAACGGGAGATGGAGGACTGAAGGGGCTCCAGCCACACGGCGTCTCCCACCCGCCATCCCCCACCCCCCAACTAGACTCTGCAGGTGCCATAGTGTACGACTCGGGTAGAACGCGGCAGATCGCATCCATTCCTTGGGAGCTCCAAGCTCGCATCCACACGGAGGAAGGAACAGGAGGAGAAATGGGACTTCCCCGGGTGCCTCTCCTACGGGAGTGTCTCATGCTCTACCTGCAAGTTCCCCTTGAGTTGTCAGATGCTGGAAAGGGGCTTTTGGGAGAAACTCAGAAGGGAACTCCTCCTCACACTACAGGCTCATCATGTGAAGGGTCTGCCTTCAAGTCACCGACACTTTAGCATCTAGGAAATTGACAACATTTAAAGGTTATGTGGTTTTTCGTCTACCTTCTCAGTATGAAACTGGAAGCCGGGGATCTCTCTTAAAACTTGCGAATATTATGCAATTATCTGTCTTGGATATATGAAGGATGTCTTAGGGTAGCAAAGCATCCTATGCAGCACCGTCTTGGCTGTGGCGTTCTCTGTGTGTCCTTCTGCACTTGATTCATTCGTCACAACTTGCCGGGGATGGAGAATCACTCCTGCTGCCCTGGAAAGTCTCCTCCAGCTGTTCAAGGGTGGAAAACGTGTTATGAAGATATTTCTAGTTCTCAGAAGGACGGTGTTAGCCTTTTTGTTTTTAGCCAAGTGTTAATCTCAGTCTCTCGCGTTGGTTTTACAATTTACAATTTTTCACCAATTTCTCATAGATGTTCACCAAGGTCTTATTAGAATTGAACACCTAAATGTACCTTTAAGAGGGCCGGCACTTGATCTGTTCAAACACATGCGTAATGTCAACAGTTGGAGACTGTGCCTTTAAACCTCGATTGTTTCACATTTTGTCACTTTATTCTACCATGATGCATATTGATTGTGGTGCTGATCAGCATGCAGTTTTACTTAAATTTACATTGTGCCAAAAAAGGGTAAAAACGGGATATTTAAAAATTCATTTGTGCAGGTGTGTGTGCACACTTTGTGGTGAATGTTCATATTGCACAGAAGAAAACGACCACATTTTGTATTTTTATTTTGCCTTTATCTTAAGCAATTGTGTTGCTTACTTGTATATAAACCAGTATGAAACCTTATGAAAAAATTTTATTTGTTAGGTAAAATTCATCTCCGAAGGGGACAAGCTTCTCATTCTGCTGCCGCAGTGTTCCATCACCTTCATGTTCAACTATGTTTCTGAGTCTGTTCTGAACAGCATTTACTATCCATACTAAAACAAAAATGACTCGCATATTTTGAACTCCCATTTTTGGTCATTGTGAAAGCATGCTCCCATTGGCAGATGTGTTTATTTTAACTTAAATTGCATTCAGGATTACAGACTGAGTAGGTTCTGTATCAAAATAAGTTTTGGAGACAAAGCTAATTGGGCAAATGGACTGCTGTTTTTACAGTTATCAGAAATGAACTTCCTGCCCAGCTGCAGAATGTGTGCTTAAAGGGGTCTGTAGGCCCTTAGCTAGCTTGGGGAAGTGCTCTGATAGAGAATACAGTAGATCAAAACACCTTTGCAACGAGTTAAAAATATTTTATGTGAATACGGTTAGCAGGCGTTGTTTTAGACCATATGGTCCTTGGTGGAAACTTGCTAAGGATTTGGAGGTGAAGCTTTTAATGTTTTTGGTTGGACTAGCATGCTTGACTGTGTGGCCTACAGACCCACAGCCCCGTAGGAGGCCTACAGACCCGCAGGAGGCCTAGTAGGAGGCCTAGCTGCCCCTACTAGAGCAAGGGACTGTTGCCCTTCCCATGATAAACACCAAAGATTTCCAGCGAGCAAAGATACGTGGGGTTTAGATGAAGGTCACACGTGGTCTTATTGCTGGACCAAAATGTGTGGCCTGGCATCTTCAAATGCAGCATGCTGGTGTTCAAAGGTCAGGCATGAACGTGCAGTCTTGCTTTAGGTTATTTAAGAAATTGAATGTGTATATAAACTCTTATTGCTTGTTGGAAGAACTCATGTCATGTTTGTATGGATAAGGTAACATGAGACGTAGCAGAATCTGAGGTTTGTATGAGCACTGATTACACTTTTAGTAAAGAGGTTAATTTCATTTTAAATATGAATATAAAGATCTAGGAGTTTGCACTATGTACGATTTCAGTTTTTTTTTCATTCATCCATTTTCTATTTTATTGTTTCTGCAGCATAATCTTGTTATTTTTCTATTATATTTTAATCAAACTCAAAATTCTCTCTTCTCAAAGTCCAGTAGGGGGCAGCACTCCCCTGTGTAGCACTTGTATGAGCAGAGAATGATTTTAGAGCTCCAGTCTCTACCGCTTTGAGCTGGATGGCAGGCGAGCTTTGCCTGTGGTTGGGTGTGTACTGTGTGTGCATTAGATTGAACGGAAACTGGTCTCTGTCTGCAAAACAAAAAAGCGCGTCTAATTGTGGGTGGAGCTGTGACAGGAGTCTGACTGCACTGTTGCAAGTGTGCAATTTGACTGCTTTGGGATATTAATTTTGTAAAGAGTTTTATATTGCTATTAAAATCCTGAAAAATGTATTGCCTTTTCGATTCCACTCTTATTTACGCTTTCACACCACATACACAACAGAAAGTATTCTCTGACTCGGGGTTCCACCCAGTGCTTCTGGTCAGGTTCTGTCCACCCATCCTGTCTCAGTTGTAATGGTTCTGTTTGAGTCAGACGTGCAAGAGTAATACAGAAAAGGAGGAACTGAAAGCTGTGGTCTCGGGAAATACGGAAGTTTGGCCGATGCTTGCAGCGGCTAGACCGGGCAGCCTCCCATGCCATCGTTATAACTATGGTGGAACATGACACCGTTTGCCTGGAGCTCATATTCCACCTACTTGAAATTAAAGGTTTAACCCATCCGTCTATCGTTCGACCTCTTAACCTGAACAGGGTCACAGGGAAGGTGTATCAAGAATGTTCTTATGTACTTTTTTTTTTTTTTTGACATTTGACATAATGTGGTGTTGAGGATGGCAAGGTGGTGATGTGGTTAACACTTTTGCCTGATACCTCAGGGACAGGGTGTAGAGCCTCTGCCTGGGACCTCATGGGTGTGGAGTTTGCGTGTTCTCCCCGTGTCATCATGGGCTTTCCTTTAGCTTCTCTAATTTCTTCCCACAGTCCAAACACATGCTAAGGTGAACTAGATATGCCCCTTACCCCCGCAACCCTGCCTAGTACAAGTATGTATGCAAATTGAATGGAAATATGTTTTTTTGTTTTTTTTTGTTTTTTAAACTGTTCCTGGTGTTAGTATTATCCATTAATACAAAGCCACTACATGTTTAACAGAGTTACGAAAATATCTTGAAATATGGTTATAGTGGTCTGGCTGCCTGGTGTGACCCAGACTCCATTCAGCAAGGAAATGTGACTTCTGGCAAGCTGGGGAGTGAGAGAACACTCAGGAAGTGAAGCGCAGCTGGAGGAAATGGGGTGTTTCCTCCTCCTCCTCTTCCTCCTCCTCCAGAGAGAGTGAGAGTAGCACCTGTATCTGCTTCAAATCCTGGTAGTTACCGTGTTATTCTTACTTGGCACTCATGCCACTCCAACCCTAACCCTTCCAGGCAAAACTAGCAACCTGCATTAAGAAGCTGAGACTAGTGACCACAGAACGCGAGTCGGCTGGTCAGTGAAGCAATTGTTCCAGTAGCATGCCATTTATATTCTGAACCCTGGCATCAATTGCCATGTGGGTCGGGAGTGTGAGTGAAATGCATTTTGTACAAAGGTGCACATTTCCTGTAGCATGGATGGAAACTTTTGCACTCAGTGTGCATGAAAATGTAATGTCCTTTCGTTTGTGCAGGGGCGAGTTTGCTTCTGGGGCCCTCTCGAAAAGTCACTTTAAGGTTGTGGTTTGAATGTTGGTAAACACCACTGCAGGCTGTCGGTGTGGCAGCTAAGAAGAGAGGCCTACTGCACTATTTCTGCTATTTATATATAATGTAAATATGTATGCTACGAAAGTTTTTGCACACACTGAGATTTTCTACATTTGCATGTTACTTAATATTTACTAAAAATATGCTGAATATTCTTTGCTAACAAATTTACAGTATGTTCACCATTTAAGTGCCTTTATTAGCAAGAAAATGTCAACTTTGATTGATCAAAGTAATCTCCTCTAGCAGTTATAACAGCTGAGCAAATTCAAGACATTCTTCCTCCAAGCGACATTAAATACTGCTCTGTAAGCTCATTCCAACCCTCCTGGGGCATTGTTTACAGGTGTGTTGCACTACTTGGCTGCTCTGCCTTGACCTTTCTGTTCAGTTCATCCCAAACTAGCTCTTTTGGGTACAGGTCAAGTGACTGTGGTGGCATGTTGCTGCAGAATGCTATGGTAGCCTTTCTGATTCAAAATTACAGTCACTATTCAGATTTTCAATTTCAGATCCAGTAAAACCCAAACCATCACACTGCCTCCTCCATGCTTAGCAGTGGAGGTTAGACGCTGGCACCATCCTCTCCCACGCCAATGGAGCATACAGTATAACACCTCCTTGAGGGTTCTCATATTTCAAATTTTGATTCATCAGTCCACAGCACCTTACACCAGTTTCCGTGTTCTTTGGCCTGTGCAGAGCTTTTTGTCTTTTCAGTAACCCTCAAAGTGGTTTTCTGGCTGAAACGCAGCCCTTCAGCCCCGCCCACAGCACACAGCTGAAGGTGATTCAGTAGGAGTGGATCCAGGCCTACCAGTCCTCTTCCTGCCCAGATTAAGACCACTCTTTTGGTGTCTCTTATAAGCAACTATGGAAAGAAACTCTTGGCAACTACTCTGTAAGTATAGCCTTCTCCTCTCAGAGTGACAATTGCTTGTGTTTTCTCTGTTGTTAGCTGACATCTGCCACCCCTAATGAATGTTTCAGACACACAAAATGTCTCACTACTGACCTACAAAAAGCCACCTAATATAATTAATATGTGGACCACCAGACAAGTATTAGATATTTAACAAGCAACTAAGTGACAACCAATGGGAAAACAGTTAACTGGTGCATTTAATGTTAAAAGACAGCCTACAATTTGACTGCCATCACCAACCAGTTAATAGGATGTCAGACATCCTTTAGACAACAGCACTGTTACATTCTCTTTCCATGTTGTAATGGAAACTTCTTTTATTGGACTTATATGAAGCAAATGGAATAGTGCTATATATAAGTGTATGTCAACAATGTAATGACAACCTGTTATTCTGACATTTCTTTCGGTCCCCACAAAGGGAAACTCAATTTTATAAAAATTTGTGAATGCAATAAAAAACTACAAATGCCAGGAAGTCTTGTGTGTTGTTTGGTTATAGTTAAGGTTAGGGCTGGGTAGGGGTTAAAGTTGTCGTAATTGGCATTAGGGTAATGGCTCGCACACCGATACCATGCATGCGTGTGTGTTTAACATAATTATATAATCATGATTATTAATATGTGTCTCTAAAACCTGGGTTTAAAAACCAAGAGGTACTAAATTCATAACCTCAAATGAATTTTGGGTAGCCTGGTAAGAGAGGATATGAATGCAGAATCCATCAACATTAGCACAAAACAGACAATTTCCTCCATCATCCTTTTTCAAATTATTTTTCTGATTTGAGTTTCCTGGTCCTTCCAAGCTTGAAGTGGCTATTATAGGGCACCAAGGAGCCTGACTGAGGCAGGGTGGCAAACAGCAATGAACACACTGCCACAGACAGGACTAGATAGCACCAAAAAAGAGCATCTGGTGCCTTCAAAACTCAAGCACAATTTCTTATTAAAAAGGTTGGAGAAAACGGGCAGGCTGCCCCAGTGCACCCCCCATCTCCTTTAATTTCCTGCAAGAAAAGAAACCGGCCATATAAAGGGGTCTCACCAGCAGAGACACGTCACCGCATGGCTGTCACTCTTCGGCACTGTTCACACCCACAGCGCCACATCTGTGGGAGGTCAATGTCAAGTTATGAATGAGCAGGTGTGTGTTCACCTCTCTGTGTCTTGGTTCCTGCATGACCTGTATAATTGCATTTCTTTATTAAATATAATATATATATAATATATAATATATCCACACCTCCGATTTACGACAGAGTACCAAATTCAGGGCCACAGGGTCACACTTTACAGAACATTACATGGCCACATTTCAACTTCCTGGTCACTAAAGGTATGTACATAATATATTACTAAAAAGCATGAAATTAAGAGGATAGAGTTTTAAGCTGAGCATAAGGGTGATTTTCTCAGTGTAGTATGGAAAAATGACACACTCCTCACTCATCTTCCTGACATGCCACGCCTGATGTCTGTTGAGGTGATTCCCCTTGGTACAGACCTCCGGCTGGACTTGGCCCCACCTTTGATTTTTTTCCAGCTCAAATATAGGAAAAGTTGTGTTCTGCGTGTGTTGTGTTATGTGTGTGGAGGGAGACACCCACTCTGGCACTTCTGACTGGCCATTTTTCTGGGTGAGCAGCTCTCAGCATGACCATGAGTATGGTGGAGTATCAGTTATTAATAGAATCTAGATCCCTCACCCATGGCAACTGGTAATATTTTGTAACTGGAATCCCACTAAGTGGCTGGCAAACCAAACAACATCTGAAGATCTGCTTGCATGCCTCCTATATTACTATTTCTTTAATGTGTCGTAATACTTAAGGCCCTTCTGGTCTGAGGCTTAACTTGCGTTGCGTTGTCTAAAACTGAGTAACGCCAGCAGGATCTCTCAAGAGTTGCAAAGCTGGAGGGTAAATCCACACTGACTTCTTTCCCAGCTCTCTGCTCTTTATGGCAGTTTTTTTTTATTATTATAAACTTTGTGGTCAGGTGATGATTTGCCCATAGAGTCCTTAAAAGTCAGTCTTTGGAGTCAAAAGTAATATTGTACATTGTCTGTTGGTGTATTTGTGGAATTTAGTTGACCTGTAGTGCAAGCCTGAAGTAGAAAAGGAAGAGACTGTTCATGTGGACAAAATGGGGCTGTTGTTTTTGTTGTCGGGCATGACACGAAGTTTCTGTGGGAATGGGATACGTTTTTAAAATGTCATCATTTTAAATAGCTCTTTGGCCATTTAAAATTGCTCATTCTCTTTAACCGTTCACTGGTTTCCATGAACGGCTTCTAAAGTCTTCCTTGAAGGCTAGTAGCATATCAAACCAGATATACTGGGGCTTCCCACTACTAATGAACGCTTCACATTAGCTCATAGTATTGAAATAATTGTTCCAGTCACCAACCTTGCCTTTCAGTATAGAAGTACATAGGAAAGACTGGGATGCACAACCAGTTAGGGCCTGCTGGAGCAGCAGTCACCTCCCGTTCCCTCCTACTGTAAGTCCCATGAGTGTCTCTTTGCCCTTGCCTTGTCTGAAACCTCTCTCCGTGCATGAGAACAGGAAATGAGCGCAGTGTGAGGCAGGCAGGCTCAAACGTGTGCTCACACCAGAGAACCGCACAAAGACAGGCGGACACATCAGCACCGGCAGTCCCAGGAGCCACCCTGGCAGATCGGGCGAGTTTGGGTGGCTGGGGGGGAGAGGTAAAGAACGGAAGTAAAGAAGGAGAGAAACAGGGAGACAGAAATGTAGTTAGTTAAAGGAGAAGGTGCCAAGAGAGAAAGAGAAGAACCTGTGGCTGTGATCTTGGATTCTAGAGCAGAACTGGCTACAGACTACTCTCCGCAATGCTGGTGCAGTCACCTCACTCAGGATTTCACGCGCACTACTGCGGCTGCTGCATGTACCTCCTACTTACCTCCTCTGTTCTCCAGGTAGCTATGTACTCTGCTCCTTCTCTCACATCCTTTGTTTGTTGGATATGCTGAATATGTTTACGTATTACACTCAAGGTTAGTTCATCACTTTTAGCGAAACTTGTCCTTGCGATATAGCAAAGGTTCAAGTGGCAGCAGCTCTGCCCCTAGAGAGACAAATGATGCACAAAAGAATTACTGTGGGGGAGCTTTCCAGAAGAAGCGCGGCTGCGATGCGCGCGATCCACGGCGTCCCTGCTGACACGCTGCCAACACGCCTGTGCCGGCGTCCCCTCTGCTCCATCGCACAGGCAGGCAGCTCGCTCCATGCCCCACCACTGCCTCATCTACCCTGCCTCATCCCTTCTTTCTGAGCTAAACGTGTGCAAGCCTGTTGTGAAGCTGGCACTGTCAGCTTCTTTGAGGTTTAGGGCATTCTTCGGCAGAGACAGAAAATCAGTAAATGTTGCTCTTAAATTTGCTCAGATCTTCCTGTATTTTAGTCAGAGCAGAAGGATGTCACGATTAAAGAACTGGAATGACTGAAAGACTGTGCGTATGTATCAGAGGGAAATAAAAAATGACTGGTGGTAAGAGAACACACTGTGGACTTGTTATATGTCGCGACTATTCTGTAATAATTCAGATAATTATTATTATAATTTGCATTAAACGCAAATGGGTAGTCTTGATCACATTCTGATTGAATCGCCAGAATTTTAAAGTACAAAAAAATGTACTCTACTTAATCTGATCTGATTTCTTGCAGCCGGTTGAGTGATTTTGCAGTGACCCGGCTGATGTTCAGTGTCTGGTGACGACTGAAAAGTGCTCTAGCTGTGGTGAGATTGCTTAGGAGTGCTCTTTAAAAACTAGAACAGGCGGAGGCCTGAAAGTACTATCACAGCCCGTCTCTAATCAGGGACGTCCAGTCAGGAAAACACACGGCAAAAATTAAAAGATTCAAAAGAGGAAAGAAAAGAGGGCTCTATATCCAAGCAGTGTGAGACAAATCATGGCCTCACTGAGCTGATTTACAGCTTGGATTTGTTCCCTGAACACTCCAAGGCGTCGTGATTCCTGACTAATGCTGACTTAAACGTGACTTGTTTGTGCTTGTAATAGCTGTGGCAACTCTTTGAAGGCTTATGTTAGAGTGGCATCTCAATGCTGACGTCTCATCACATGAGAAGCACAACTTTATTCAATTGTAGGAAAAAATACATTGGTCTGTTTTGGCTATGTTCAGTGAATAGGTAGCTGAGAAACGCTGTTGGGAAGCCCATGGTGCTGTCTTTACCTGACACACAGCAGCAGACGGATCGGCCCAGCCTGGCCCCCTCACCGTCCATTATGCTAACTGCTCGTCTTTGAGCAGAATTAAATATTTCTATATAATCTCTCTGGACTATATTGAAATCAATCGTTCACAGACTGTTTTGGCAGAATGAGAAAAATAATATACACTGGAAAAGTGGAAGAGATTTATGAGACATGTATATACGGCAAATTTATAGGTCAGCAAATACCTTTGGTTTTCAGTTTTTGAAATCAATCCATTCAAACAGAAGAACAATATGGCATGGCACGAAATTCTTGACATAAAGAGTCCTATTTAGTCTCAGAGTCAAAACCCAAATGTTCATAATATAAGGCTACGCCATGCTAACATTGCGCCGATTATGCTTTGGGTGAAGATTCACTGCAAAATCGTAACAGAGCCTTGCCTATTGGCGGAGATGTCTGTCGGCCATGTTCCTGTCTTGCAAAAGGCCATATATGGAGAACTGAGATTACAGGGTGAGACAGACATGATGCTCACCTCCAAATTGACGGAGGCTTTCTGTGCCATGGGTTTGCCTCAGTATGTGCAGCAGCTCATGCGGCCGTGCTGCTTCCTGCCACACCCGGCACTCACACGCATAAAACCCACCCAGACGTAAGAAGGGCGAACAGAACTGGGAAACACTCAGACTGATTGTGGCGAAATCAGTGGCATGGCGTAAGTGTCTGCCAAGCAGATTTTAGCTGGTCTGGAGCTGATTCATGATTAGATGCACCTTAGGACTCAATACTGAGAATATCATCTTATATCATTGTAACCCTGTCGCCAAGCATTTCATGGTACCCCAGTGAGGACAATGTGACAAACTAAAAGGCATGAAGGAGACGGCACAGAAGCCACCAGCAGTACAGCGCAGCGATTTTACTGGGCTCACGGACGACACATGACCAAATGTCAGAAATTTAGGGCTAAACAGCGGCATCTATCGGGCAAAGAGAGTCAATGCAAGTTGTTATTTTCTTGAGACTGTTGAGTGGATTGTATATATGCAGCATTTAAAGTGTAATTAGAAAAGGAGCGTGGCTGACAGTGTTTCATGTTGTTTCTTTCTCTTTAATTTACAGTTATGACCTGTCTCAACCCGTGATTGTTTCAAGGCAATATCTTAGTGGCCAAAATGTCTGCTACATCCAGCCAGGACCTGGTGCTGGTAGAATATGAGTATGAATACACGGCCAGAGATGGTATGGTAGTGTCCATCAGGCCCAACGAGAGATACATTTTACTTTGCAAAACCAACGACCACTGGTGGCAAGTTTGCAAGGACAAGAGCACCAAGCCCTTCTATGTCCCAGCCAGGTATGTTAAGGAGCTCCCTTCCAGTCTACCCTCACCACTTTACAGTACCCCCTTTGCTGGCCGCGCAACCCAGGAGCAAGTGAAGATTCAGGTGGACTTGCCCAACCAGAAGCTTAATGATGTCACCATCCGCGTACGCCCATCTGCAGACTACGGAGCAAAGCCCGACATACGCATGTCCACCTTTGGCGTCCCCCAAGATATACATGACTTAACGCGCAGTCTTACAGCTCCGAGTGTGGGTGAGAGGAGAACCTCAACCTTCCCCTCTGAAAACAGCTCACAGCACTCAAAGATCTATAATTTCACCCTCTGTGTTTTACCTGGCTCCCAAATAGCAGCAGGTGACTGTCAGAATCTTCCCTCAAAGCCCCGGGTGCCCAGTTTCAACCCGGCAGACCCTATTGTCAGATCAATAGAGGCAGAACTGGCAGATCGGCCCATTATTAAAGATGCTAAGCAGAAAGAGTGTGAGAAGTGCACAGACTCGCCGGCAGAGGACAGTCGGCGGTCTGGCTTACAGCAGGAGGCCGAGAACGTTTACGAATCAATAAATGACACCATGGACACTGAATTAAAGACCTCAACGCAGGCTGAGAAGGAGCCTCCCGTGGCTCCCACCCCAATTTCTGATCCAGTATCCATTCCAGCTCTGATTCCAGTTTCTGATCCAGTTTCAGCTCTCATACCAGTTCCTGGCCCTGCTTCTGCACAGGTAAAGCCCATCGATCTGTCTTCATCTGCTGCTTGTGTAAGAAGCATAAAAAACGCATATAAATGTCTTCCTGTTTGCCAGGGTTGGTACAGCACACATTGCCTGCTTTCCCCCTTTTCTTGTGTTTTCTTGCTGTTAGCAGATATAGACAGGCCTGACAATGCAGATCGCCCACTCGCCCGAGGCGAGTCATTTAGTCGAGGTGTAAGTACAAAAATGTAAGCCCTAGCCCTCTGGCTAGTAAAAAAAAAAGCATGTCGGACTACGTGATTTAACTGATCTAGTCCAGTTAGCAGAAGATTCAGTAGATATAGAAAAACAGGCCCCTGTACCTGTGAGTTAGTCTGACATGTTTTTCGCAAAGCTAAGTATCCAAAGGAGAAACAGCGCAAAAGTGGCCTTGAGGGCTCAGGCAAGACAAAATGTGCAGCATATGTAATATTTCCGGAATAAGGCATAGGAGGAGGAAGCATACACCCGCCCGTACACAGGCAAATGCATCCATGACAAGGCTTCTCTGAGTCCAGGGCAAAATGCTTAGACTGAGAAAAAAATACTTAGTAGATTACATTTTTAAATATAATGTCCGTATATATTTTGGTCCAAATGTTCACCAGAATTTGTCATGGTGCTGACCCGTGCTTGTCTTAACCAGTATCATTTTCAGCTTATACGGTAGTTTCTTGATGCATACCAGAGGACCTTAATGCGTACCATGGACCTGCCTACAGTCCAGGTTTTTACTTCCTCCCAGGTCCCCGCAGGAGCAAAAATGTGGCTGGGAAACACTAATACATACAATAAATAATAAGTTCCAACTTGCAATAACAGGAAAAGTTGAAGAGTATATAACAATGCCATGGCTCAGGGGGTGTACCCCAGCCACGTGCTCTGTAGTGGCTGGGACTGACTCCAGCCCAGGCTCTCTCTGACTCTGCTCAAGTTGGAAGATGGATAGATAGATGGACCACAGTGTGTATAAGTGGACTTGTAACAAAATGTCTGCAGGTTAAAATCAGAGATAAGAACATTAGAAATATACAAATGAGAGGAGGCCATTCGGCCCATCGAGCTCGTTTGGGGAGAACTTAACTAATATCTCAGAGTTGTTCAAATCTTGTCTAGCTCTGATTTAAAGGAACCCAAGGATGGAAGTATTCTGTTTTAAACAAATGCCTTACGCCTGAATGGCTTCAGTTGGTTATGCCACTTGGGGCGGGCAGGTGGTGTACTGGTTAGAGACGCGACCGTGTAATTCAATGATCGCTGCTTTGATTCCTTGACCTGCAAGTACTGCTGAGGTACCCTGAGCAAGGTACTGTCCCCAAGCGCTGCTCCCTGGGCACTAAGGTATATGAGCAGAGAGCACGTTTTATTGTGGTGTGTCAATAATGACAATTAATCACCTTTCAGTTATGGATTAATGCGCATATGTTCTTCTGCTGTACACTAGAGGGCGCTGTTTGCTCTTTTGTTTTCGGAATGCATCATTAACGATCGATTTTAGTTAATTCGATTACATTCAACTTTATTGTTATTCCGCAAAGTACTCTGACAACCTCACAAGTATAGCATATCCTTCAAAAGGAGGGGTGAAAAGAAAGGTGAAGGGTTATTAATTGTCATTGTTGACACACCACAGCACACAACGCGCAATAACGAAATGCGTTCTCTGCATTTAACCCATGTGACATCGTGACATAACAGGGCGCAGCTACGTGAGCGCCGGTGAGGTCATTTTTTCGGTCTTCACTACTTCACACTTCATTTTATAAAAATCTGTGGAAGCAGTCTAAAAAGTACAAAATGCCAAAAGCCTATTTTGTTTGGTTACTTATGGTTAAGGTTAGGGCCGGGTAAGGGTTAAGGGTGTTGTGATTGGGATTAGGGATTTTGCCCTAGAAATGAATGGACAGTCCTCACTAAGACAGTCATGCACATATACATCCGAACATACAGTATATTTACATAAATGTTGACGTTTGGGTGGGTTTGTGTGAAGGTTAGTGGTGCTATTCAGAGTTCACCAGGGACACATCTGAGGAGTAGAAGCTGTTCCTCAGTCTGCTGGTGCAGGAACGGAGGCCTCTGTACCTCCCTCCAGACAGAAGTAGAGTGAACAGACACTGGTTTGGGTGAGAGGAGTCTACAGTGATTCTGCCTGCGCTTTTCAAGCATTGCTTACTGTGGAGGTCTCTGCAATGGATGAGCAGATATGGGAAACAATTGGAGGGATGATATGTTAAAAAAAAGACACTCTCCAAAGGAGAAAGAAATTGGCCATTTCAGATTTAATACCATGTGTACCACAATAGGCCCACTTCATTAAGGAACATGGCTGCCACAAACATCCTCCCATCTTCCAGCTTCTTATACTGGTCGGGGTGCTGGCAGGGCCTGGAGTCTCCCCAGTTAGCCGCCGTGCTTCCCTTCTGTCACAAACACAGTTTTGCAGATATTGCTGGGTTGTGTCTCATGAACTGAATTATTACAGTAATAGATATAGGCTATGTGAAATCAGCGGCGTCTACTGTTATTATAATTATTAATAGTTATAGACACTCCATGCTTGCTTTGTGTTCATGGTAGGGGGTCAAATGACTGTTCAGTTCAAACACTGATTCTCGAGCCACGGTTGTGTCGGGGGGGGGGGGGGGTATAAGGAAAAAGAAAGGGTGAAAATAATTAAACAGGATCCTGAAACAGAACAAGGTTGCCAGCTGTGCTTCCCCCTACATACTTCTATTAGATCATAAAAGTACATCAGCTATACAGCTCTGGAAAAAAGTAAGATTCCGCAGCAAAACATTTCGTTTCGCTCATTTCTCAATTTATGGGAATGCTTTTTTTTTTGCAAACTCCAGCCTGGCTCTTCCCTGCTTTTCATTAATAAAGGGTTTCTTTCCTGGGACTTCAGACCTGCTTCTAGGAGCCTGTTAAGAACAGTCCTAGCCGTGCACCTAACTGTGCGCACGTAATGTTTCCTATTCCTGTTGAAGGTTACATGAGGTCATCCTCCAATTTATGAGGCACTGCCGGATAAGTTAAAGGTCATCTCTGGCATTAGAAAGTTGGTATTGCAATAATAATAATAATAATAATAATAATTAATAACAATAATAATAATAATCCATCTTTTGTAACCACTTATTCTGTTGAGGGTCACAGGAGATCCAGGCATATCCCAGGGGCTATGGGCACAAGGCAGTGAACAACCCCGGATGGGGCACCAACCAATCACAGGGCACGTTCACACATCATTCACACTTATGGGCAATTTGGTAACTCCAATTAACCTCATCATGTTTTTGGACTGTGGGGGAAAACCAGAGTACCCTGAGGAAACCCCACCACGACAAGGAGAGAACATGTAAACTCCTCACACATGGAGCCATGGAAGAGACTCGAAAACTGGTCTGAGTATTCCCAGTATGTGGGTGACATTCCCAGTATGTGGGTGAGACAGTATTCCTTCTGGCTGCAACTGGAGCTCAGCCTGGCACATTGATTATTAGTATTATTTCGAGTACTGCTTTCAGTAATGGCTCCAGTCAAATGATTATGCCATCATCAGTAACAACGTCAAGTAGTTTTGTACTTAAAGCAAATCAGCCTTTTTGCTTCCTTTGGGTCAAGGCGGAGTCAGAAGAAATGGTGGTCCTGTTCTTGTGACTTGCCTAAATATCATGCAGACGCTTCAAAGATAACCATGGCGATTCAGAAACCAAGCAGACAGACCCTAACTGCCCAAAAGAAGCAGTTTTTCTTCTCCTACAATCAAAACCCTTCTAAAGAAACATCTACTGAATGTTCCTGTTTAGAGGCGGGTTGATATTACAGTTCAAAATCTCTGCAGGGCTCTTATCCTTGAGTTGGATCTGAAGGGATCCAGGCTACGTGGAAAACAAGCCGAGGCTCAATTAAAATGTTTACTGGCAGGTTCTTCTCTCAGAGGGAACAGCCTGATACGCTCGATGACTCGGGAACACAGGAAGGAAAAGCCAAACAAGCATGAACTGGTCACCAGATCTTCCCTGGTTGTCTTGTGGTGAAGTTCTAGAGACGTTGAAAAGTGACATGGATAATTTGTGCCTCGTTGATGACATACAATCCATGGATTTTTAAAATTCTGCTTCTGCCTGAGCCTGTGGTCATCACTAAAGAATGATTAAGGGTGAGTGTTCTGATGTTGTGGTGTCTCACGCTGACTCTCCTGGAACAGGAATACAGTGAAGTAGAACAACTGTATCTCCTTTTATGATAGCAATTGACAGGTCTTCATAATCCATGCAACCACATTCTTAATTGTAGGCATTCTGTGTGTTTTTCA
>JAODKK010000093.1:12514382-12528063 GCA_026774405.1 Petrocephalus microphthalmus | reverse complement strand
GAACTGGGCCGGATTCGAACCCTGGTCCCAGAGGTGTGAGGTGACAGTGCTACCCACTGCACCACCGTGCCGCCCCTATACCTGTATCTAAACATGATATTTACCTTCTGCTAATCTGTAAGTTGTGAAGAATCTGGGTTGAATACAAACCTCAGGTGTTACCGACCAACGCGTGAAATTCCCAGAAAAATCAGGGTTGCACAAGGTTCAAAGGTGTCCTTTCACCTCCTGGGTGGATGAGACACATGGCTAGCTCTTGAAATAATGCTCTGCTAGACCTATAAAAAGGCCATTTCTATTCCAATAGTGGATTTTGGACTGATAGATGATTACTGGTTTGTTTGAGGACAGCATCCGACAGGACGCCGAGATAATGGTGTATTCGTGCAACGTCCCTGTGCCTGGGGGCCACACTAATGTCATCTGTCTGTGCAGATTGTCCATGCGTGACGTGCGGATGACCCCGTGCCCTTTAAAGGTTAACCCTACAATAGAATTAGGGAGACCGAGCTTCAGACCCATGAGCTCTGACTGATGCAATCGACCCCATCGCCGCAAACAGTTTTCTTAATTGGCCACTATCAGGCTTTTCATTTCACATGTAAACACATTTCCTAGTAATGGCCATTCAGATAAGAGAAGCAGATTTCATTATGAATTTAACTACCCGCTGAAGGCTCACCGTGAGATGCTTTATTGAGGACAGCTCTGGCACTCGTACGTTTGTCTATCAGTTTAACCAATAAGATTCAAGAGGCCATTGCTATGTTTTAAGTATAGCAATAAATTATGAGGCGTTAGCAGAAGCAGCTCTGCATAGGCTGCCATACAGCAAACGTCATCATCGCTATATCAAGTGATAACACAGCTTTATTCCAGCCAATCAGCATAGGAGCAACCATATTTTGATATGAAGGGCAACAACAGCATAAATACTGGTATAGTGTCATTTTGTAAAAGGGGATAATAAAGACGAGTCCCACTTGGAAAAGGAGTGCAGGTGAATTACTTGTTTTGAATAAAGAACCTTTACGTTAGTTGGCTCCCACCTCGCTCTCCGAGCTCACCTACGCACACCGGTAACCTGAACAGAATTAAGTCAGATCCGTCTGTCTCCAGCCTTGGTAACATTATTATCAGCCACTTCCTGTTGCTGTGCAAGTTATTTTGGTTGCTAACTGGCCACCCCCCTCCCAAAAGCCCAGGCTTTGATCCTATCAATGCATGCCCCTCTGATCTCCAAAGACATTTACTTCAAATGGCCCGGCTCGGCGGAGCTGCCCACTAATTGCCTCTCTGCATCTATTGACTCTGAGCTGCAGCCTGCAGAGCAACTTGGCTTGAACTAAGGTTTCGGCATCTCAGTGGGAAGAGGCAGAGCAAGCAGGCCGGCCACCATAACAAGCCCGCCGTCAGCCGCATCACCCTCCCGGAGTGAGTCACAGTGATGACTCATAACTCCAGCCAATTCACGTCAAAGCCAACCGCTGGCTATTTTTTTTAGCAGTCAGGATGACGGTGGTACATAAATGCTGCATTTTTCTCTCAGGACAGTTATGGACACGTTTACAAAGAGCATTAGAGTTTCTGAAAATCCTGTATTGTTAATGTACAGATAAACTGTAAGTATTAGCTTCTACATTTGGTTCTGTAGCTAAGCATAGGCACTGGAAGTTTGAACATTTTGACTCATAACAAATTGCATGTTACAGACCCGGCTGGGGAAAGGTCAGAAGCACAAAGAGCTAATTTAGTTAGCTTTTTTTTTAGAGCGCCGTTTCAGAAAATGGACTTTTTATCAGATTGCCTGGATTTGAAGACCAGATGAGAGTAACGTGAGCCCTCGGGGTGCCTCTGTGCCAGCTATCGTGCTGTTGCCGCGTGGGCCAGCAGTGCCGGGCGTCTAGAAAGCTACAGGGATACAAAGGTAACAACAGCACTCCTACTGACCGTCTCCGTAGAGGAAGACCAGGCCCAGGACCATGCAGAGAGGGTGCACGTTAAACTCGTGGCCAGAGCCATCCCAGGCGTAGCCACCACGGTAGTGCCCCATCCATACGCCGGTGATAACTACGCAGGCCAGTCCGAGGAGCTGCGAGCCAGCGACATACCAGGGGAGCCCCGATGGGCTTGGTTCGGTCACTGGGCTGTCTGCCATAAGCCTAGAGAAACAGGGGCGCAAACGTTACATCCCATCACACCACTATTCCTGCTGCATGCATCACTTAAACAGATCCTGACAATCAAGAAGAATTCAGACATAAGTCATTTTGTCACATCTTATCCAATATCAATCTATGCCAAATAAGAGTTATTTCACTTATGGGTTAAAACTCTCAGATGTTCCCGAATGTGGTACCTGTAAACTATGCCCGCTTGCAAATCATCACATTTAACCACGATTATTACTCGCAATTTGATCAAGCAAAAATTTTTACACATTTATTTGGAATGTCAGTCTCCAGTTTTGGTATTGATTATCGATTGGGATGTTTTTGGGTAAATTTAGATATTATGTAACTCACAGTGGGGGGGCTTGAAGTACGAGTATTGACTTGCACTTTAATAAACCCATCGGATCATATAACTGATAAGTGCTGTCATTATATTCAAAAGTTCTAAGCTGTTTTTGATGATCCAACGTTATCAGACCACAAATTACCATATCCTACAACACCAAAAGATGTAACCTATGTGACCAGTTTCCAAATTGATGGGTTTCTGGTCCTTGGGTGGTGCATTAATTACACTTCTGAAGCTTTTACAAGCAGGATTCAGGAACTATGGACATAGAGGGGAAAAGATCAGTAGACATTTAAAACAACATAGCTTTCATGGGTCCTCATTTATTAAATTGATAACAGACAATATAAATTAAAATAGTACACAAACACACATAAATACAGAGGTTATATGTCGAGGTTATATATACAGTATACTGGAAAAGTATAAAACTCCTTTTACAATTGCTTTTAAAAATGTTACCATATAGGTGCTGAGAAAATGTTTTCAATGCATTTTTTTTTCTATAAACTGTAATATTTAACATGTTTATTCTTTTGAAAAATCATGTTCCATTTGTAGCTGCATTTCTCTAATTGAGTGGACCTTGTGGTTTTACACTTGATATTTCATAAAATATCCATCTAAACACAATCAAATATGCACCATAAACTGGCTCACCAAAGTTTGATGTCTGATGTAACTTTCAGTGCAAACATATGGCCTGCTGTAATGGTCATTTTCCAATGTAACGATTACGCAGTCGGTGTGACATTGAGATCAACGCAAGGCAGACGTCCATCAGCTCAGTGTGGTCATCTCTGAGACTGCAGCATCGTTGCAGGGGCCTGAGACTTGGTCAATTACTGGCCCACTTGCACCGCAGGAAGCTGGAAAGACCTCCTCGGTATCACTGGAGACGAAGCACTTGCACAAACACTACTTGCTATAAACGGCACTCTGGCAAAACATACACTGTGCGTCTCGGCTCAGATTAATGCCCTCACCCCAGGAAACACAGCTATTGAATCCAGGCAGTGCGGTCCATAATGAGCTAGTTCACAGACACACTGGCCAGCCTACACCTCACAGTACTGTGATAAGCTATGGAACACACGGCACATTCGAATTGCCTACCTGTAATTGTCGGCAGCACCTGTTTGTTTTACGAGGAGGATCCCAGGATCAACAGTGCGGCCTGCCAGGCCGTTCCAGAGGTGCCTTGTACCGTTTCCTTCTTATTTACTTAGGCCCTATTCCCACTACAACCTAAAAAGCTTTTACAGTGATCAGAGCATGGAAAAGGAAGAGCTGCAAAGCTTTTTTCCAGCTTCTCTGGGAATGTTAGAGGCTGGCTCCTGGTCTGACCACGAGAGAGAGAGAAATTTCTTTTTGCGACAGTGGCACGGTTTAACGTTGACAGAAGACAAGAGGACACTCCTCCAGTCAATACTGTGGCTCATCTGGAAAGAGGGAGTGGCTAGACTTTCTAGGCAATGTTGACAGAGCTTATTGGCTAGCAGGGAGCACTGAGCCCACCCTGGTTTCCATGGAGATGCAGGATGATTTGCTCACAGGTTGCTTTCCTGTTGAAGTGAGCTGGACTGATTACATGTCTTTGTAATGTGTGTGTGTAATAGGGACAGCCATTCTGTTCATTCGAAAAACAAATATACACACACACATATACACATTATATAATACTGTGTGTGCGCGTGCGTGTATGCATTTAATACACACCTACACACACACGAATGGAATTGAAGACTGAGAAATTATGAGCTTATATTTCTATTACTAATTGTGTGTGATTATTAGTAGTTTTGAATGCAATAGACAATCCCCCCCATTTATGAAATGAATTCATAAATGCTTATAAACTACTTTTACTTGACCCCTGGAGGCATTTTAGTGGAGATAACGCTGTCAGTAGCACACACACACACACACACACACACACACACACACACACACACACACACACACACACACACAAACCCTTAGTGCTGTGTTCTTTTAATGCATTTCTGTTTCTACTGGAGACTGGGGTAGGGGTTGGCTTAATTTGTGTTTAGAAGCGTTAACATCCAGTTGGTTTACTTAAAAAATAATCAAAATGTGAAAATCGCTATTCATAATTCGGGTTTTTCCCCCCATGTTATTTATTCACAGATCATCTGTCCATGGTCGAACTATTACCCTATGGGCCCTTTTCGTCATTTTAAATCTGATCATACGCAATTCGCTGTCCCCATTACACGAATATGAATATAGTCTTTGCATATTACAGCGTCACCTGCATTTGGAAATACGAATGTACCTTATTCTCCGATATTTCCGCAGCAATTAACGTCAGTATAATGTACTGTGCCACTATAAAACGCAATGTTTAAGGCTTCGGTATGCCAAGGTACTGACATTGGTTCTTTTGGATTTTTATCTTGGAGAGTGCTTTGTTTCTTGAAAGCGGTAGCAACATTACCTCCATTACGAAAACAATTCCATAGTAGGTTTTATACGTTAAGAGGGCCAAGAGACATCGTACTAGCAAATCCAAACCCTAATTCTGGATGAACTTCTGCGGGAGGACTGCGCATGTGCGGTAAAATTTGTAGGCCTGTATGCGCTGTGATTTTATTTTAATAAAAATCAATATAAAACCGGATTTCTCCGTCACGTTTCGGCAGTTGATCAACACTAGACTCCGGATTTAGCAAATGTAAACGTATAGGCTACATTGCGGATTGACGAGATGTGCCGTAAACTGTGGTCCATGCTGAGATAGGGGCCAAAATCCTGTTTAAGTGTGGCCAGTAATATTAATATTTGCGAAGCTGTACTGAACATCCCTGTCAGGACAGTGCACTTACAAATATTATAGAAGCACAATGTAGGAATTGTTCAAATACAAATAATCATCTACGAATAGAAATAATTTTCGCATTCTCGGCTCCATGAAGATTCCCCTGTAGGCCCGTTTCAAGTACTTAAAATGTTTTATGCCTCCTTTAAAAGACCCAGAAAGGTTTATTTTCTCACCAGATTTTAGAAGGATGGATTATATTGTAACTGGATTTGTTACACAAAAGGAATACTTTGCGTGAAAATAACGGCATGTTATAATTATTAAGAGATAATACATAGCCTACATAAACGACATATAGGAATAAATAAAAGCATAATTTGGGGTCTCATTTATGATGCGTTAATTATATGTTAACCACTAGAGGGAGGCAAATATTAATACAATAGTTTAAAAGTTGCGTCGGAAACGCTTTACAGTTTTAAGGTGATATCGCATGACTCTGAACGAGAAAAAAAAACCTTCGACATGCTTGAATATGCCATTACAGCTAATTGTCCCGTTGTGTATTGAGATACATTTAGACAATTGCCTTGTTATAGGACACCTATCTGTATAGTATGTCACATGTCACTTACGCTGCTGAATTTTGGCTATTCATATATTCAAACCAAAATTTGAACCAAATTTTTATATAACTGCCCCCAGAGATTCGGGTAACGTAACTTGTACAGTACACCACAGTACAACTAACTTGCGTTTGATTATAATTTGTCATGATAGTGGCTTATAATAATAAATTACTTGGAATAAATAAACGAATGAACTTCTACTAACGCCATAAAATATCGTTGGTATATAATTGCAATAATGTTAATAAAAATCTTATTGGGGTAAAATACGAGATCTTGGCATTTCCTTTTTGGAAATATTTTTCTTCAGGATGAGATTTAGGCAAGGTGGCACAGAATCCGTCTCTCAGCTGAGGATAAATCCTTAACATTAAAAAAAGCCCTGCGTCGCTATGGAAACGCGCTTTTATTTTCTGCGTGGAGGAATCAGATCCGGAAGCGAGTTTCGGGGGGGTCACATATACGACAAAAACTGAAAATGCGGTAAGTTTCTATCATGCGTTGTCATTAAACCCATGCCGAAGACTATATTGCCATATGACAACTGATCTAGCGATGTTATGATTAGTACTTGTCCTCACAATCTGACAGCACTTATCAGTTATATGATCCGATGGGTTTATTAAAGCGCAAGACAATACTCGTATTTCAAGCCCCCCCCCCACTGCGCAGCTAAAATGAGTTACATAATATCTAAATTGGCCCAAAAACAACCCAATAGATAATCAATATCAAAATTTGAGAGACATTCCAAATAAACGTGTACAAATATTTTTGCTTCATCAAATACCGAGTAAGAATTGTGGTTAAATGGTGCGCGTATTTTTCTTATTTCTTGTGACGATTTGCAAGCGGGCATAGTTTACAGGTACCAGATTGGGGAACATCTGAGAAAATTTTAGCCCATCTAAAAATATTAAGGGGATACAAGTTACTTTGAAGGGCTGTCGCCTTGTATTACAAATATATTTAATCTGGAATTAGACGCTTTTCTTACAATACGTATTTTCACTCAGTACCACACTGTACACCGTGGTTGATCCGGCGCCTCCCCGATAATCCCACGCACGTACACGGGTGCACTATGAGCACTAGAGAGACATCGGGAAGCGAAAGTGCGTGTCTTTGGCCGGCGGAGGAAGCGGAGTGCCCAGCAGTCCACGCATGACAGAGAACAGAAGCAGCAATCGAACCCACAACCCTGGGGGTATGAGGCACGACATACGGAGCCCCCAAAACACGCTTTTCTTTTTTTAAGAGTAATCAGTTATGCAAATGAAAATTTGGCACTTTTAGATATATGTTAGAACAGTTACATTTATGAAACCTAAAAAATTGCTATCCTGTCATGACCAAACATGCAATGAAATGGCGGTAGACAATCCTGTATGTTATCCTAACCTTCAATTAGCTGGTATCGACAAGCCCGAAAGACAGGCATATCAGTTTTGGATTCAGAAATACGGCACCGAGCAAGATGTCATTTGTTATTTAAAGTGACCAATGCGTCATTCTTGGCAGGCCCCTTTAACTGCAGTAAACTAGCTTAGGAACTCTTGACGTAATATAGTAGTGTTCTCATTCGCTTTAAGGGGAGGAATGACGTCTTTTTATGCCCTTATCCTCTTCCTGAGAGCGCACCCTCTTAAGCGCAGGCTGGGTTGGCGCGTAATATTAGCGCGTTTGGTCATGCTCGGCCGTGCTACTTAACATGCCGTTCAGGCGCGCAGCCGGCGGAAACCATGGCAACCAGCAAGACCCTGTCACCACTGGTACTGGCAAGCAAACAGCCGTGCCTGGTATCTTTATCCCATTCGGACACCTCATCAGTACAACTTTAATAATATGCATAACAGTGATTATAATATTTGCTTGGACTGGATGAATGCTTCTGTGTACGCATTATGTGGCATTACCATTCAGCCGGCCACTTCAGCTGGCATCTACGTAGACGGCGTTTCTCCAGAATGTCTCCTCTTCTGTCAGGGTCTTAACGCTTTTTCAATGGCATGTCAGAATTGACTACCGCTACTATGAACGGCACTTTGGAAATGCAGCTAAACAGATTTCGAGATCAGAGAATTCCACTCTTGTGTACTGACGAATTAATCAATGGGTATATTTACACAAGTGGGGACGATTTTAAAGCTGCCAATAAAACTTCAGGCTTTGCTGCCATCTGTAATTCTCCATAAAGAATCTGGTCGGTAAAAATAAAGATATTGCCTATTTTTTGCAACAACGGCTGGAAATATTGCTGCCAGTTCTAATCAGTGAAAATTCACGGCGATGACTAGTTGAGAATCACAGACAACATGAACAGAATTTGCTGGCATAAACGATAAGCTCGTAAGACTTTGCCGTCCCAGACACGTACCTGGTCACCACGCCCCTGAAAGAAAAGGGGCGTATTAATACGCAGAAGAACGGGGCGGGGCCCTGAGCAGCAACACGTGACCACACCCAACCGAAGGGCAGTTATAATGGCCAATAACAATTCGAATGACAGCCTAAATGTGTATCACGTGACCTTGTTCAAACGAAAGGGAATTCGGATATCCAATTACAGTCGGAGCCGCAACCTTGGTTTATCACATGACCACAAGTCAAACACCCGGAACTTGTATTTTACGCGCGTAGAAACTACAAAATCCATAAAGTGAAAACAGACAACACATACGGACTTATACATTTTGATAGAAAGGGAAACAGTCTGAACCAAAATCCTTTATTCATCCATTATGTCAAATACTTGGTATATGTTGGGCTAAAATTTAGAAGCGGTGATGGAAAGCAAAATTGTGATGAAAAGTGTTATAGTTTATTATAAAATATCACGCATTTATAAATAAAACATTATAGAAAAGACCTCATTATATTCTGAAACATACGTTTAGATTCAACCGTAAATTAGTTTAATACTGCTGATTAGAACAGTATAAAAAGGTAGAAATGCATGCAGTTTGTCATTTATAATTAATGGCATGTTCAGTTAACTAGGCGTCAGACTGCAAATGTCCCGTTATTTACAACGAATTAAACAAGCCCTCTTCAAGTAACAACTATAAACAGGTCATTAACGATACAAAGAACTCACCAGCAGCTGTTATGGGACTCAGCTTACTTAACCGTCAAGTAATATGGGTTATGTGGGAATCCGAAAAATACATTACTGACCTGATTAAAGTCGTATTGCGGTTTGGACCAGGCATAATACTGTATGGGGGAAAAAAAAGTCAGCTACGCCAGAGATAATCTTTACAATGGTTTTGCAGAGAAATCACATTTAACATATAGGCAACTCAAAACAATTTTTCTTTTAAATCTAACACTTTAGGGTGCAGTCACCGCAATATTATTTAACTGTAAACTAGTGGGTTTTGCGGTCTAGTTAACCTTTACTCTGTAACCTCAGCGTGCAGGGCCTGTTTAGCAGGTTCTTCTTGGCGGACTTGTGGTTACCTAACTTTAAGAATGGGTCAGCTTTTAAAAGACCAATGGTATGATTTGGTTATTAGTAATCAGTAAACATGAACCTGAACTGAAATAAAGTGGCAATTATGCAGACGTATTGACGACAAAGAAAGCGCATTAAAGGTCAGATGTAAAATGGATAACATGAGTTACACAGTATACACGTTTCAGAACATATAGGCAATCCGGTCCAACGTGCTTGTCTAGAGCTATAACTGTTGATGCGGATAGTATACTGTATTTTGCATCATAAAAGTAACTGTGGAAATGCTTTTTAGGTGCTTTGTTTCACAATATACAGATGTAGGAATATAAAAAAAAAAATCTGCCAGAATTCTATATTTATACAATGGCACGAAGGCATTTGTGATTAATACATTTTTTGTGAATAAAGTTATAAACCAAGTTTCATTATAAGGTAAAATATATTGAGGCACACGAATAGGCCGAAAATAATATTCTAAAAATAATTAAACAGCGAGGTAGTAATTGCCCATGTAGGGCAAATCCCGCCAATCTGTTCACGCGTACGGCGGGAATTACACTGGCTAAAGACATTGACCTGCAGACAGCAAGCTGTCAGTTTACAACCAAGA
This sequence comes from Petrocephalus microphthalmus, assembly GCA_026774405.1. Classification (NCBI taxonomy): domain Eukaryota; kingdom Metazoa; phylum Chordata; class Actinopteri; order Osteoglossiformes; family Mormyridae; genus Petrocephalus; species Petrocephalus microphthalmus. Next base: position 12,518,056 of record JAODKK010000093.1, on the reverse strand, counting down.
AAAGCTCGGCTTATTGACGTTGAGCAAGTTTTTAACCTGCATTACAATAGTAAAATATTAAACAGTATATCCCACAACATGCATTATGTATCTTTAGTTAAAACCAGAAAACGTATTTAAGGGGCAACTTCAATAGACCATGTCAGGTTGAAAAAATACCCTGACTGCAATGAGTAATGTCATTACTAACTGTAGGAGGCCATGGCGACACTCTTCAATTATCAGAGATCAGTGTTTTTGCGCATTCAGCCATAAAACAGGGTGCATCGCTGTACGATCGCCAGCAGTCTGTTCGGTATCTGCTCGCATATTCAGTTGTGCCAGACTTTATACGAATCTGGAGGAGAGTAAATAGAGTGCACGGCGCCTAAGGCTTCCCAACCGGTGTGCCATCACGCTGAGGTGTGGGTTGCGCGCCCCGCCGTAGGTTACTCTGTGGTTGTACTGTCTATTTTTAGGACTCACCCCCCCCCCCCCCCACGGGTGTCACGTGACGCCGCCAATGACGTCACTGTAAATGTTGTTGTTGGTGGAGGAGCCGCAAATATGGAGGAAAGAGAGCTGTGACGGGAAAATTACTGCTTCATACCATCGGGGGAAAATAATATTAAGCCATCCAGCAGACGGGCCGACTGTCGAAGAAGCGGTCTTCATCTTCTGGACAGGCTAGCGGATATTCACGAATATCAGGTAGCTCAAAGGGTAACTGTTTAAGGCGCTTTCATTTTTTAAAATCCCGATCCTTTCAGCTGCTTAAATGTTAACAGTAGTGGCAGGCAGTCTCTCCTAAAAACGCTCGCATCCAATAAAACATCCAGCCTCTCACTTCTTACCTAGTTAACCGAATCCGCCGCCGGATGCACTGGCTTGCTTTCACGGACGCTTGCAAGATTTATGCTGAAGATACGGACTATTTTTCTTGGGTAAACATCGGCGGCAGCAATTAAACTTTACAATATACACGTCCGATTTCCAGCGAGCACTTGCGGGCTGCCGGATTTGCCCGAGTCCGCCGCCCGCCGCGCCGCCAAAGCGCTCCACGGTAGCCGCGACGGTTTTCGCAGAAGCCGACCAAAATATATGATGGAAGATAGGCGACAGGGCAGCAGTGCACCACAGCGCTTATTTTACCCCAGTTTTACCCGCATCGATGCCATGGTTATGCTCAATGATAAATGCAAACTTTATTATTAACTAATAGTTTTTTCGGAGTTACTGATTTATACCTGGGTGGAAGAGGGGCGAATGTATAATACGCCTGCATGGGAAGGGAGGGAGGGAGGGGTGCAATGCACGAGAATATCTAAATCACGTATAAATAGCTTCACCGTAGAAAAGCAAGGCGTGTTAGTTATCGGTCTGGCCGACAGTAGAATTCAGGTTTGTGCAAGTCTTTACCTTGGTTAATGAACTCTCATGTAATAAGAAGATCGCGTAAGGAGGACGCGATTAGCAGAACGCAGTGAGCCATGCATACTTACTTCATTGTGGTCTGGAACTTTAAATATAATGCCGTGGAAGCATGATGCCTAGATAGCCGCCACATACCAAAGTAAAACACTGCTTAAATATACTATATCAAATAGACCAGGGCATGAAATATTATAGTCGGTTCACATGGTAGTAATTGGAATATATATACATTTAAATACATATATAAATACTGACATTAGTTGTGCTTGCAGTATAAATTATTCAGATGTCAGCAAGATCTGCTCTCTTAAATGACATTAATAGGCCTTCCTGTTTTAAAGCAGAAGTACCCGCAGCTGATGTGATTAAGCACAACTCTGACAAACTACTTTTCAATCTATTGTCCTTAGGCTCCCTTGCAAACACGTAGAAATGCATGGCAGGCAAACTAGCTTCGTAATCTGGCTGCGCTTCCATCCGGTTAAAACACATTGTGAGGACTGTAGGGAATCACAGGAGACTATGACGAATATGTTTTTCATTTTATCCTTACAGATTTTATGAGAAAGTAATTTGTGACGGGTTTCACAAGCTGCTTCCAATAGCCGGTATTTTAAAGAATTAAATGTATTGCTGTGTCTCGTTATTGGCGTGTATATGAAATCGGCTGTATAATTTTATTTAGAGACTGAAAATTGTAGTAGATCACTTGTGTTTTTAAATGTCCGACCGAGTTTTCGCCTTGGCAGGAAAACGCACGCATTATGCCTGTCGGATTTTCCTTTTCGTCAAATATGTGTACATCATCAGTGTTCTGTCAGATATAAGCGCGGATAACCAAGCAGCCCATGCCGTTTTATGGCATTATCATTTACTCGCGCGTTCAGGTGCTGAAGATGTGTTCATACCTTAGCGAGCTCGGTTTACAGCCCAGTGAAATTATTGCATTAGATTATTCAACATCAGCCTGTCGTATTTTTCCAACCTTTCCAAACGTGCTGTCAACGTAAGTCAGTTAGATTTCCAGGGATGTCGGGGATGGGGGGCGGTACCGGTACCGAGGAGGTGTGCGGAGTGCGGACTGCACGGCAGGTCCGTGTCTGCCATTGCGGACGTCCCCGGAGATGCGCTGCTGCTCAATGTGTCCAGTTTATCGATCAGAAGCGATGCCCGCTGTTTGATTCTCCCGGCTGCCGAAGACGCGCATTTGCGCCGAACCCGAGCGCAGAGGAGGACAAACGCCTCTATTACGGCGTTCATACATTAAACTTTGCAGTGCTGCGTGTGTTTTAAGGGCCATGGTGAGATCGCAGAGGTCTGCCGAGTGCGGTACCCGGAGAGGAGGCGCCGAAGCTCTCCGGCAGAAGCCGCCACACGTGTGCATCCCTGCCCATGTGAAATGCAGCAGCTGGCCAAGATGGGGCTCGATTCAGGATCAGCCTGTTTAGACTGTCCTCAAATTCTTAGGACTCTGCTGGACAAACGGTTAGTTATATCTTAGCAATTGTTGGAAATTAAGTTATTCCTTAATTTTATAAGGGAATTGGCAAATCTACTTTCAGGGCGAAAACAAGTTTTGACATTCTGATATTAATTATAAATCCCCGGCAGTGGAGTTCTCTAGTTTAACAGGATTTATTTAGCGGTTGGAGCTGGATTACCTTGGAAAGCCCGCCTTTTCTCCTTTTCTTGACTGTCGGAACACACCTCTGTAATGCAGTGTCTCGGGCTTCAGACGAATGCCGAGGTCCCTTTGACCCACAAAAGTGAGACTTTTATTTGGCAGTTTTCAGCGTTATATGTTTGAAATTGCAATTTAATGGTCTGCGTGCAATGAGTACACACATTGGTTCTTTTGCAGAAGGAGGCGAGGTATGTTCAAGGCTTTTCAACGACACGGGGCCTTAGAATGGCGTGGCGTGCAACTTGCAGCACAACCAATTTTCATAATCCCGGAACCTGTTAAGCAGGTTACCTGGGTGTTTCAGAATAGAATATACAGCAAAAAGAAAAAAAAAAGCCTAGAATCTGGGCCCTCTGTGTCTCCCTGGTAGGCGGCCTGGACTGTTAATACACTGTGATGTGTTTATTCACATGTTTTGATCTGGAATTCTGAGCCATGAAGAGGATTTTGAAGGGGGTGGGGGTGGCGTGTGTGGTATGTAGACGTTACCAGACGAGCAGTATGCCATAAAGCTTAGGCGCACTTCTGTTCTGCTGGTGAGGTAACATTACTTAATGTAGAGTGGGAGATAACATCA
>JAODKK010000093.1:12453864-12467230 GCA_026774405.1 Petrocephalus microphthalmus | reverse complement strand
CAGAGTCCCTCTGTCTCACTCTCTCAGAGTCCTCATTTCACTGTCTCACTGTCCCCGTCTCACTGTCTCACAGTCCCCGTCTCACTGTCCACGGCTCACTGTCTCAGAGTCCCCATCTCACTGTCTCAGATTCCCCATCTCAATGTCTCAGGGTCCTCGTCTCACTGTCTCACAGTCCCCATCTCACTGTCTCACGGTCCCCGTCTCACTGTCTCGCGGTCCCCGTCTCACTGTCTCAGAGTCCCTCTGTCTCACTGTCTCAGAGTCCCTCTGTCTCACTGTCTCAGCGTCCCTTTCTCTCACTGTCTCAGCGTCCCTCTCTCTCACTGTACCCCTGTCCCTCTCTCTCACTGTCCCCCTGTCTCAGCGTCCCTCTCACTCACTGTCCCCCTGTCTTACTGTCTCAGCATCCCTCTGTCTCACTGTCTCCTTGTCTCATCATCCCTCTGTCTCACTGTCCCCCTGTCTTATCATCCCTTAGCCTCACTGTCCCCGTCTCATGTGCTGCTATCATTTAGGTTAATGAGAAAATATCTTCCAGATTCTGACTGGCGGTCCATAGCTTCTATTTCATAATTACCAGTTTTATAATTACCATTACCATCTTATAAATCATATGTAAATCATTTTTTCTTGGAAATTCCAAACTCCTCTAGCTTGTAAGGAAGGGTATTTTTTATTTTTTTACTTGCACTGTTTAGATATTAAAGATGTCTCTGTCGTAGTGCAGAAATCTGTTCTGTTCTTGAGCATCAGTTTCTTAGCAGCAGGAGTTTTGGAAGAATCACTGCAGTTCTCCAGTATATCAGCCTTGCCCGACCCCCAGAGCGACACTAACCACCACCACCCCCCCGTGTCTGCGCCCACAGGTGGGGACGGGCCCGGGAGTGGGCTACAATGTGAACATCGCGTGGACAGGCGGCGTGGACCCTCCCATGGGGGACGTGGAGTATCTGACCGCTTTCAGGTACTGATCGCCGGTTGAGGGAAAGGTACGGTGACGGTGACGCGGGGGGCGGGGGGGGGGGGACGAGTCTCGTAGGTGTGAGCAGGCTTCTGCGTACTGAGGATGCTGTCTGAAACTGCCTCGCCTGTCGCAATGCAGGTGAAGACCGCCAGTCGACCGTGGAATGTTAGCACCCCTCCCACCATCCCCGTTGGCATGTGAGCTGTGTGGGCTGCCACAGCCGCTGCCCCACGCTGCCACCCTGTGGCGGGCTTCAGTGTAACACTTTCTGTTTCTCTTCCTTTCTTATCTTGTCTCGTCTAGGACTGTAGTGATGCCCATTGCCAACGAGTTCTCCCCGGATGTGGTGCTGGTGTCAGCTGGATTTGACGCTGTTGAGGGCCACCAGTCCCCGCTGGGAGGGTATTCTGTCACAGCCAAATGTGAGTCAGCATCGCCATCCCTGTTTCAGCCAGCAGGGGGTGCTGTTTAGGCTGTATGTCACCTACAGGCTGGCCAGAAGTCTGACCTTTATATCCTGCCCATTTACCAGTTACCACCTGACCCTTAATTGTTTAATTAAGCATTTATAATAAATTGTAATAAATAGTTAAGCACTTATAACTGTTTTTGCCCAATGACGGTCTGCTGATGATGCCCGTCAGGTTTCGGTCACCTGACCAAACAGCTGATGAAGCTGGCAGGCGGGCGTGTTGTCCTGGCGCTGGAGGGGGGTCACGACCTCACGGCAATCTGCGACGCCTCTGAGTCATGCGTGTCCGCCCTGCTGGGGGAGGAGGTAGGTCCTGCCCGTGCCGGCGCCGGCCTGTCGCATGGTGTGCCCCCCCATGTCCTCACGCCCCTCGCTGGTTGTCACCTCTTGCAGCTGGATCCCCTGCCCCAGAGCGTGACGCAGCAGAAGCCGTGTCCCAAAGCCGTCACCTCACTGGAAAAGGTCATCGAGATTCAGAGTGAGTGGGGGGAGCCGCTAGGGGACGGGCCTGCTGGCGTTTCGGGCCGCCGTCCCTGCGCGGGGGAGAATCCGGGGGGGGCGTGGGGGCCCACGCCAGTGACGGCCTTCTCTGCCCCGCAGGCAAGCACTGGAGCTCAGTGTGCCGCTTCAGCTCTGCTGCCGGCCTGTCGTTGCTGGAGGCCCAGCGGCGCGAGAAGGAGGAGGCAGACACGGTCAGCGCCATGGCCTCGCTCACCGTGGGCGCCGAGCAGGCCGTAGGCCAGGACTCCTGCAGGTATGCCCACCCAGAGCACCTTCGCTTCTGGCAGCTTCCATCCGGGTTTCCAAATGCCCATCGCTCCCTTTCTGTTGTCATCGTTTCAAATTTCAGAGACACGTTAATAACAACCAAGTGCTTCTTTTTGACACAGTTAGCTCTTTTAGACTGTAATACTTGGTAATATTAGGTCAAATTTTTTGGGTCCTAGCCAGAAGGCCATCAGGGATTTGTTTTGCTGGATGTTACATCACCTGTACTGTAAACCGGCAGCTTCTAGGTGCTATTTCATTGCAGTCACATAGGGAGATGGTTCCTGTAGCTGTGATGTGCTGGCCGTTTCGTACTCCACAGTCTCACTGCTGTCTGTGGCAGACGCGCACGCACGCACGCACACACACACACACACACACACACACACACACACACACCCGCTACAGTCTCATTAACTTCCTTTTTTGGATGTATACCCTAATGCACGCTCTTCTGTGTTGCACATGCATTCAGTCGCTGTCGGCTGTAGGGGGCTGGCCTGGGTTGTTGCCATGCCCCTGCCTGCTGTGAGCAGGCCACGTTTCAGTGGTCTGCTGCCACTGTACCCGCAGGTCCATGGAGGAGCCAATGGAGGAAGAGCCGGTGCTGTAGGGGGTGCTGAAGCCCGCCGCGAGCCGCGGAGCCCATCACTTTCCGAGCCCTGCCCCCCCCCCCCCTCCCCAGATACTGCAGGCGTGTTCTTCTGATAGGGCCCCTCCCACCTCAGCTGATGCCGTCGCAGGGCTCGACCGACGGATGACGAGTCGGGCGGACAGACAGACGGGGCATGTCCCCCAGAACGGGCTGGGGTTTTTTATTGGGGTGGGGGCAGCGTGGGGCTTTGGAGGAAGGTCGAGGACTGGACAGCGCAGAAGGCGGTTTTAACGTCGTTTTTAACGCACTTTTCTCCTCCCCGAGCTGGCAATAGGGTCTAAAGTAAGGAGACAGTAGCACAAACTAATGTACACTCACATGCGTCTTGGAGGAAGAGCCACAGCGTTTTCGGGAGTTGTATGAATTTGCTGGGTCGCGCTCTTTCTCGTGAGTGTGCGTAACTTTTATCTCCGTTTTTTTATTTTGTCAGTGTACTTGTCTATTTGTTCAGAAATGTGCAAAAGAGCACAAATATATTGTACGTATAACATGAAATGGCATATATACTGGTAACTACACACACATGCACATACACACTGTAAATTTCTAACTGTTTTTGTCTACTCTGTGTGTTGGGTTAGGACAGGGTTTGTCTGTGTTTTTGTATTTTCCAAAAGCACTGCGAAAAGGAAAAACAAAAAAGATTGTTCTCCCAGTAGCAGCCGAACATTTCCGCGGACCGAGTCCGGTTCTCATGGAGCTCGCCCGGAAAATGCGTTTATTTCCTCATTTGTGGACGTTCTAAAAGGTCATGACACATTCAGCTGTTTATTTTTTAATATAATTTCTTTCCGTCCAACTAATATGCTCTCGCACATTCACTGGCACCAGAGCGGCTGGAAGCTGACTCCAGGGCAGCTACAAAGCGTTAACGAGGGACACAGCAGCTCGTTGCAAACGCTGCCCTTACTTGGTCCTCGGTCTGAGCAGATAGTTGTGGCTCCCAAAGCAAGTGAGCATTTAAATGCAAGAGGAATTTGGTGCCTTTTCTTAAAAAAACAACAACAACAACAATAAAAATAATAAAATGGAACAAAAAAAAATCCACACACTTGTTACTCTCATTTTTATTGAAATGCCTTAACTTCCTTAAGAAAAAGCGCCAATTCAGCAGATGTTGCAGCCAGGATAGCTAGGATTTTCTCGTTCTGTCCGTTATTCATGATTTCGACCCCTCCCTCCCTATCTTTTACTGTGATTGGTGGAGGACCTGGGATCATGTGCCCCATGAGGTCAAAGGGCACTTCCTGGCCCCTGGCCCTGCCCGGTCTGCTTCCTCATTATTTATTTATACTGCCCACTCGATGGCAGTTTGTGAGGAAATATGTAAAATATCGACCAACTCTTAATGTCTATTTTGTAAATAGTGTTCACATTACACATTTGTTACCCGAAGCGGTTGTTTTGTTTCTTCATTGGTTAGGGAGGAGAGAGAACAATCACTGTTATCATAGTGTGACGGACAGTATAAATCCAACCATCAAGACTTAATATGAAGTATGAAAGTATTATATAATGATAAGTACAAACTGTATTTTGTTTTATGATTCTGTACATTTTTTGAGAAATTACGCAATTTTTAACTCACTGCGACATTTGTCAAAACAGTTCTGTAAAGAAAGGTGATCACAGGCAAATCTACACTACATCATTTTAACAACCCCCCTCCGAATAAAGGAATTGAATGGATGTATCCAACCTGTCAAATAAAGAAATGACTGCATGCCAAAAGACCCCTGGAAGACGTGGCGTGTCTGCGTCGGGCCCCTCCAGCGAGCGCGGCCAGCTGACACAGTGCCAAAACAGTGCCAGCCTGGGGGCCGCCGTCTGACACCAACAGGAAACGCACCAACCAAAAGGGGGCGTCGGAGCACCTGTGGGCACCGCGCCCGTGCCTCCCCCGGCCCTGCCGGCCTGGGACTGCCGTGTGCCTCATCCCGTCGATCGAACGACGGCCTCCACACGCAAACTTTTTAGACGCTTTCCGCCGTCAGAGGAGGCAGGACCGGCAAAGGTCTGGATTCTGACCCAGTGATGCTGCGGCCGCCACACCTGTCCGTAAGTTACATCCGGACTGTCTGACGTCCCGTCTCCTCACTCGCTTTCTCGCAGTCGTCACGTCGACAGACAATCTGCACGCGGTTGTCGTTAAATGAGGACTGACACCCCCCCCCCCCTCCTTTTTCTAAGTAAAGAATGTGGTGAGATGGATGGATGTGTGCATTTAGAGATGACTAAAGACCTCTTTGCTGGAGCGAGTCCCTTTTTGTAAGTTTGTTGCAGCTGGCTACAGCAACACAATAAATAAGAATAATTGATGCTCCAACAAGAGAGGTGCGACTATTTAGGGGAATGTAAACTGTCATATTACACGAGAAGCTAGAGCGGTGACAAAGGTGGACTCCGTCATTTTGACCTTGTACTGGAAGATATACACATACTTGTATAATATGAATACTTCACCATTGAAAATAGCTTTATTGTTGTGCCCATGCTATTTTGCTATTTAGTAAATATGTATATTTATTGATATTTCATATGTTGTGTATACTGGTATTAGTGATCTATGATTGTTGAGACTTAAAGAGTAATTGTATATTTTTTGACTTTGTTTTTCCACATTGTCCCCTTCCACTGCTCTGGTGTTCAGTCTCCATGCACTGTGGTTGGATTTTGAATATGTGACCATCTTTTACCATATATTTTCAGTATATAAAATCTTTGGTTATATTAAAACACAGCCATTCAAAATGATCAAAGCACATTCCTCGATGTCTGTTCATTTAAGCGCTTTCTTGTAGAATGTGTAGAATATATATAGATATATATTATATATACATATATATTTACACATACACATATGTACTGAATTGCACAGTTGAGTAATCTATTACTGTGAATATTACTGAGAAATCCTTCTCCCTTTATCTTTATTTCATGTGATTTTTATTATTGCATTGTGTGCAGTGTTCCTCTGTTGAAATGGTGCAAAACCAGTTTCGGATCTTAAAGGGAACGTTTGTGTTATTGAAACAATTTTCAGGGTGTACGCTCAGAACCTTTTTGTAAATGATTCTCATTCTAGTCACTTTCCTAATTTTTTCTTCGTCAGTGGTCCTCTGGTTTCTTCTGAAACTCAATACATGTATTCAGTCACAATACACAGAGAAGGTTAGAAGCTTTCACGATGAGAGATCTTCAGGTTTCAGTGGTTTGGATGACTTGAGTGGAGCTGTTGATGTCGAAGCATTAATGTTCTACAAAGACTGCTCTTGTTGCTGCAATACAATGTATGGTGACTGGGTAGCTTGGCGACTTTGTGGGGAGGATTTATTGCTGGTAGGCTTTTCAGGGAAACCGACCATACAACTTCTGCAAACGGACGCTGCTTCAAATCCAGCTAATGGGAGGGACTTCTGGCAATTTATAGCAATATAGTTTAAAAAGTTCTTGTTTTCGGGTTTGTTCTCCGACTCATTTACAGGTTCAACACCTTTCAGATGTGAATGCTGAGCGGTGGTCTTGCAAAAGGGTCAATGATGGCCTATGGCTCCGTTGCCGTCCCGCTTGGTGTTGCAGTTGCATAAGACGATGTTAATCAGCCCGGGCCTCAGGGAGCCCCGGACAATTCACGTTTTTGCATCCTCCCAGGGAGCAAAAAATATGGACTGTCTGGGAGTCCCTGAGGACTGGGCTGACAAACACTGGTATAAGCTTTGGTTTTTACCTCATATTGTTAGGTTGGGGGGAAAAAACGTTTTCCATTGGCACGACAGAAAGCGTGTACCTGTTTTCCTGTATGATTTTGTGCTGCTTTCCGAGCGCTCGTGTCTTTGAGAGGCCTGCCTTGCTTAAATTTCAAATAGGCAGCGTTACAAGGCGAGTTGAGAGATGAAGACGCTAAGCAGCAGGCCTCAGTTCTACCCGATGTCGGAGAAGGGCACTGACGTACGTCTCGTGCCATTGGAACAGCTGCAGGACGCACATTCCGTCCGCACAACATCCGCCTGCTGCCCCGTGCTTTACAGCACGTCATGGAAATAAGAAATAAGACTATCGTTAAAAATGTATAAACGGCAACTGACATTATTCGGAAAGATGGATCATTCGATCTCTGTAGATTTTTCATTTTTCTTACCATAGCCCTTCTGAGAATAATCTTCCTTTTAAAGTAAAAATGCTACCTTAAATCAAAAGGATGTTAAATTGCAAATGAAAACTGTTGAATTATGATGTCACAATGACATCACATTGAACAGACTATACTTCTGAGGGCAGAGTCTCCCAAAGCTTGAATGAGTGTGTAGTCTCACATGTGCCACCGTCTCTCTGGCTGTAATGGGCACTTGTCTAGCTTTTAGCCTCAAAGTGAATCGTAATCGGTGGGGCGGACACACCCTTGGCCCAGTGCTCTCCTTCACCGCATACGCAACAGGCACAGTTTGAACTTCGTTTTTTTTTTTTCCCTCTCTGTTCTGATGTGCCTAGGGCAAGCAATACAGCACTCAAGATCTGCCCGCTTTCAAATACGACAATGGCAGGGGTTATTGTACAGAAATAGTGTTACATTATGCATTGATACACTACCAGTAATAAGGATATGGATAATATGTTGCATTTAGCACTTTCTTCGAACCCAGCCCACCCCCACATTCTAGTATGCCCCCCCTTTCCGAGCCGTCAGCCATATCGAAGCGATACAATCTCCGTGCTGGGGTGTTTAAGAAGCTGAGAGGTTGGCCCAAATCCCCACCCCAGTGCTAGCTGTAAAGTTCACCTGAGTCTGTACAGATTGTGTTTGTGACTTTGTGGTGGGGTGACCAGCCTTTTTTATGTCACAGCGTTTGAAGGTCTCTCTCGTAACCACTGTCTGCAGCACTTTTTGTTGTCATTTTAACTTTCTCCACCCTGAGGTTAAACATCACCTGTTTTCTCTGCAGTGTAATATAGACTGATATGGCACTTTCAAAGCCTATTTCAAAATAAGGGCAACGGGCCACACTTCTGTCCTGTTGTTTTATTTTTCTTTAAAACAAGGGTAAATCATAACAGGTGAGACGTTTCAGTTGGGTTTTGTGTTGCTTGGAACTGATCGATTTTGTTTTGTATAAGAACACATTTGGTGGATATAGCAAGCTGTTGAGTGCTCTGTTATGTTCAAGTGTGTCCTTTACAGTGGATTTATGACCTGTAACGTGTTGTACAAAAATGTTCATTTTTGTCACTTTCTTTGCTTTTTTTTTTAATTTATTCTGTTTGTTTGAAAGAAAACCAATGTGAGATTCTCCTTCAGAAAAAGAAATCTTGTAACTTTTACCAGTCTTGGTTCTTTCTCAGCGTTTCAGAGTATTTTGTATCATGTTATAACATTTGTCTTTGTGTAAATAAATGACATTGTTTCTGCTGAGACGCTAGGCTCCTGTTGATTGTACTGTAAATGCTCATGCGTCCAGTGAACATACACTTATACAGCATCCTACAGCTCGACTAGGCAGGGCGTCGTATTGCTAAAGTCTCTGGCTGTTGCCAGATAGAAGAGAAGGGTGCCCCCCACCCCCCAGGACTGGGGAACATTAAACCAATGGAGAAAAATGTCGGCGGGGTATACAAAATGGCCAAGCGAATATCAGCGATTGTTCTCCATGTCCTATGCACGATTCCTGACGAACCCCGCGTCCAAATCAGAACAAAAGTCTCCTTTTGGCACCGTCTCCTTCCCCTGCCATACAGCTCATCTTCTCAAGAATGCCGACCCTGCTCGGCCTCGGCATACTTAGTCCTTCTTCTTCTTAGCAGTTAGATAGTGGACCAGGCCAGGCACAAAGACCATGACTACCTGGGGCACCAGGGTAAATCTGATGAAGAAGAGGCAGTAGAACAGCAGCGGAGGTGATGTCGGCAGGGCTACTCTATTGATGTGGTACAGGGCCATGGAGGAGAGTGCGATACAGAGGGTCCGCGGTGCCCAGGGAAGGTTCCACCCACCGGGCTTCCAGTACTGAGCCAGTCCGAGGCCCAGCATGCTTCCACAGTCCCGGGTCAGGGATGAGAAGGGGGCCGTGTCCAAGCGGATCCACTCGACATTCGAGCACCATTTCAGAGCTAGTGCGATGGACCTGCAGTGGAGTGCAAAACTGGTATGATCTCACAGTGCCAGCAGAGTGCCACTCTACAGCACCTTGCACTGAATTGTGATCTTTATGACCATCAATAACTGGGTCACATTTAGCTGACCGTTTGAATGAAGCAGTCCAAGATACACACACGACTCCAAGGTCCAATGGGTTTTTCCAGCAACCTAATAAAACCTCCCTACTGCATTCCTGAGGGGTAAGACAAGCCTGCCTGAAGCTGTGCTTAAGTGTTTTGCCTTTCAGAACATTGTTTTCATTCACAAAGGTAACAGCAATTCTCAAGACCACGACGAAAGAATGATGCATTTATGAATAAATTTATTGACAAAGTCTAATGGCTCTCACTCTAGTAGGGATTACCGACATACCACTTCTGAATAAGCCGCCTCTGAGTCTACTGTAGGTATAACAGTAGTTCACAAAAATGAAAACGGCATGAACTGTTAATCACATGAATATAATTATGACTTTAGTCATTTTCACAGCATCACTTCCCTACTTGGGGACACTCCTACGTGACTCAAAAAATCTTGTTTCTGACGGCCTACCGTCACGTCAGCTAACCCTATCCCATAACTCCAGCTCTCGTTTTTATAAGTTATACATACTTGTGCAATAGATCTGCCTAAAATTCCACTAGAGAAGCCTCCAGAACATGCAAATAAGTTAAGAGTGGGTACAAGAACTGTTTGGCATAAAAGCCGGGTTTGTGTACAGAGTTATCCATACTGGCAAGAAGTAAACGGAGGACATATATTCAGTCTAGGTGCACAAAGACAGAAGGTTTGAAACAGAACAGAAAACTGTCCTACCCAGAAACATATGACCTGTCAGCATTTTAAGGCCAGCTCTGGACGGATGGAGAAAGCACATCTCGATGGATTTGTGACGCCGGTATTGGTTTCTGGCCGAGTTCTTTCTAAACTCCAGCCAAACTGGGGGTTGTGACCCGTCACGGCCGTATCGCCTGGACTGGATTTCCAGTGTAGATCAGCATTATGTCGCATCCGTAAGGATAATTAAGCTAACGCAATATCAGGGTGATCCCCCACAGATCGGCACCTTCAGGTCTGTCGCTCTGATATACAAAACATAAACATGTTTGCGGGGAATGGAAATTTGTATCATGTCTTTTCCTCCAATGGCATATGAGCTAATTCACGTCTCGGTAGTTCACCTAAAGCTAGAAATGTCTGCATACGCAATCTGAGGTATGCTTGAGGGGCAGCAGGGTGGCTCAGGGAGGAGTGTGACTGACACACACTCCATAGGGTGCAGGTTCTAACCCAGTGCTGTGTGACTTTAACAACAAACACCTACAGTATAGTGCTAATCAGCATGAGCTAGTCTGCCAAATACTGGCTATACAAAACACTGCTCAATATGATAATGCTACCTTGCTAGATCAAAAATCAGAATGAGTGAAACTGTATCCATCACTTTTATGCATGGCTACATAATACATAATAGCACAGAGCGGCACATGGAAAAAAAAACTGATGTGTCATTTCCTGCTGTAACCGAGACAGTCCTTAACCTAGTATGCGAAGTACTGGTTTAGAAAAAAACTTCTCATGGTTGCAACTGCGTACAACTTTTCAGCTATGAGAAATGTGTCAGTATATATTGGCCTTTAACAAAGAACGCAGAGAGGGCGTATTTTTACCGCTAATTTCCACTCCCCTGATTTTTTAGTCCAAATTATTCTCGGCCTGGAGCATAAGAACAGGAATGCTTAAATTTAATGAACCTCGCACTCGTTTCTTTTTGTGTCATTGTTTACTTTGGTAAATCCCAAACACCATTGATATTATGCTTACTGATCGGTTCTAATGCACAGTTTCACAGTTACAGAATTAGCCCCGAGTTGTGCTGACTCGTGCAGTGGATCGGTCTGTGCCTGCCCCACACAATTCCCCGGCAGTGTTTTGTGTTCCTCTGAACTTCACTTTACCCTCTAACACCAGCATCTGCGATATGAAGATGTACACAAGCAGGGAGGTGGTGGGCTTCAACCGCCCAGGCAAAGTGTGTAAGAGGACAAGAAATCCAGACATAGTGTTATAGCCCAGACTGCAAAGCCCCCCCCCCCACAACACAGTATGCCTGTTTTGGTGGGACTCACCAGGAGAGGTTGATGCCAAAGTACTGCAGTCCTGCGTGTAGAAGCAGAGCGCCTAGCAACAGACCCATGGTGACGTGCAAAAAGAAGCGTAGGGGGCGCTCTTCCGGGACCACGCGGTTCAGGAACACTCCGATCAGGATGCCTGTCATTAAATGAGGGGACAGCAACACTCATATGGTGACAGCCACCTCCAAGGTGTGAGGCATAATGCTGGCAGTCATACACTATCCCATAATAATCCAGACAAATAAGCCCCTTCTGACAAGACTCGGCATTAATATTAGCATCCTGCTTGCTGTGTCAGTCTACAGAAAGGAAGCGTGTCGCCAAACTCCAGGTGTAACTAAACTTTCCCAGGGTTCTCTGTCTGCTCATCCATCCAGCCAATTTCTGCAAATACTTGGGGGGGAGGGGGCACCAGCCCGTCATAGGGCACTCAATCTGCCCATTGGACATGATATGTCAGTGTACAGGAGAGACGACGCAGAGACCTGTCAGGATCCCAGCAAGGACCTGATGAGGGAAATGTGCCAGGATGAAGACCCTGGAGACCCCGACGGCCAGCAGCACCATCAGGTAGAGCAGGTAGGGGACAGCCCTCAGCAGCATGCTGGGAGAGAGAGAGGCAGTGAGCACCCACAGCGAGCCGCAGATGCACAGACAGCCACCACATCCTTTCACTTTTAACACAGGGAAACCTTTTCTCCACCGACTCCAACATTACCGATGTAAGGTTCCTGAAGTCTATGGGATGCGTTTTTAACTTAACAACGATTCACTGGATGAGTGCTGAGAACAGAAAGGCAGCTGTGGACTGGCATGGCGGAGGCCTGGGAACAGACCTACGTGTGTGCAGGTACAGGAAGGAGGCCAAGGTGGAGGCCATCACCCACCAGACGGCGGACGTCACCATGGCATGGCCGGACGGGCTGCCTGTGTGGAGAGACGAGCACAGGCTGGGCCCCCTCCCCGAGCATCGGCGACGGAGCTGAGATGCCGCGCCCGTGCACTGTCTGGGTCCCACTTAACCTGAGCTCACCGGCTTGACCCACCTGGCCCCGTTTCACAGGTGGAGGGAAACTGTTGCACTCGGGGGGGGTTCTCCCCAAACAGACGGGATTCCCCTATCCACCAAAAAGGCCTTTCCCCAAACAGTAACCTATCATCGGGCACAAATAAGCAGCACACTCAGCAAAATGGAGAACAACCCGGGCAAAACTCCGGGCTATAAATGCAGCTCATTGAAACATTTTCCTGTAGAATGTAAAAGCATTAAGCAGGATCATTTACGATGAAGGTATCATTCTAATGCCAAGTAGGACTAACTTGCATCGAATGCATTCGTCGGGCGGAATTAAATCTCTGCACTGCGGCCGACTTTGTTTCCCTAGTCTAGTCCCGTCTACTTCAGTAACCAGGCAGCAGCATCTCACACAGAGGAGGCGGGCGCCACTCGTACCATTTAAACATGAGGTTCAGCCACTCCGAAATGGCCGCTACCCAGAGAACGGCCACGCCGGTCCGCTGGCTGAGGTAGTAGGTCACAGGGAAGTAGAGGAGGAAGGCAGCCTTGGGGTCACCCATGTGCGTGACAAACAGCCACACGTCTTCGTAGTCGGCCACCCTCTTCTGAAGGGCCTCGGCCGCCCAGATGCCCTGGGTGTACACTGCCTGCATCCCAGAAGCTCTCCTACAAAAGGCGGCAGCGATGCCAAGCTGACCGTCTGGGGCTCCACCACAGGAGTCCAGTCAGGGCCGGCAAGACAGAACTTCAGTCCTTCTACAATCTCTCGCAAAAATAGTTGTGTAAGTCCAAAGTTAATTATTTTCAAAGACAAATAAAAGATTACTTTTAAACAGGTGGCTTAGACTTTTTCCATTTCCTTATTGCTTTTACTATACATAACAGATGAATATGTTTATATTGAATATAGTCAAATATAATCATTTTAAAATGCACTCATTCTTGAGCCTATAGGACAGGGTAGACTTCATACGGCACCAGCAGCCTGTCCCTTTGAAATCACACTTAACAGCCTTTTGTATACTAGTTGTTTATGCCTTGTTAAGGCTGCTGAATTACCTATTCACTTTTATTTTCAATGTGTTGTTTCCAAAAACATCTTTGCGAGGGGTTAGAATACCAAGAGCAGAGGCATTGAGTTTCAGATTAAAGGTCATAAGCGTTACCAGAGATTTATGAGGGGGGGGTGGGGGGGGGGTTGGAGTGAAAACAGCCCACATT
>JAODKK010000093.1:12418313-12429080 GCA_026774405.1 Petrocephalus microphthalmus | reverse complement strand
CAGAATCCCCATTCATTTGGAAGCATGTTCACCTTGAGTCTGGCGCCTTAGACCACTCGGCCATTCTGACAAAGCTGCCACGTTCATACGTCTCGTTACTTACACCTTACACCTGATTCTGCTTAATCTCTGAAGTGCCGTGCATGTGTCTGTTCTGTGTTTTTCGGAAAAGATGCTGATTTACTATTGTCCACTGGGCGGAGACATAATCTGCAATAATCCCTTTTCCGCAACTAAATAAATTACGTCAACTTGTACTAATACTTCCCAATGATTCATCACAAGCTGATTTACTTAAACGACTTGACCTAATTATGTATAGTAGCAGATTAGTGTGCAGTATGACAATAGTGTCCTTGTGGTTCTGGACCTAGTTACTCAATGTTACTAAATTTTCATTTCAACTCATTCTGCTTTGTGTTTGTAATTTAAGGAAAATGATCGTGTATAAGTTTTAAAATAAAATGTTGGAAATGTTGAGTCATCTTAAAATATTTTATGTACTCGATCACACAAAATATTTGAAGTTGCCTCAGTTTAAATTATTTTTCCAGTTTAACCTGTAAAAATAGTTGCAACCATAAACTTAAATGAGAAAGTTGCGTTTAAATGAACAAACTAAAAACATTTCAACTGTTAGAATGAAATGAAATACATTGAATGGACAACAGTGT
Organism: Petrocephalus microphthalmus; assembly: GCA_026774405.1. Classification (NCBI taxonomy): domain Eukaryota; kingdom Metazoa; phylum Chordata; class Actinopteri; order Osteoglossiformes; family Mormyridae; genus Petrocephalus; species Petrocephalus microphthalmus. Next base: position 12,428,406 of record JAODKK010000093.1, on the reverse strand, counting down.
ATAGTCATTTAGAGATCTTCTGATGATTTGTGAGAAAGCCAATTAGGAACCAGTTGGGGTCTTTGCAAGACTTGGAGGCAGAGCAAAAGAAGTCAGAAAGTACAAATTCAGATACCCTTAAGGAATACTCAGTGGAAGGAAAGGAGCATGCCCTCACAAAGGATCTAAAGCCAGCTGCATATTTATTCTAGACTAATTTGTTAAAGTCTTTTGGTGGACCTTGGTTTAGTTGTATGTTAACCAGCCTTTCTTGTTCTTATACTATACTGAATTCATCATAGTTCATTTATAAGAAACAGTGTTGCTTGTGGCATTTGTGTTTTATCTGGATGAATGGGTGGTCATTGCTTCTTAGGTGAACCTTTTGTCCTAGATTTCACATCACAGCTTCAGATCACTTCCCAACTAAATGAAGAATGGCAGGCCTTTAATCTTGTGCAGATAAAGATGGTGCAGATCTTCAAATAGGATTAACCAATGCCTTAAAGGCTGCAAGGGGATTGCCTTTGAATATACTGATCTCCTGGATGTAGGGTGTGGCAAAAATCACAAGACACAACATGGGCTTCTCTGAACATCTCTATGTTCACTGGTATGCCATGTTTAGCAACCAAGATTGTTGTTTCTTTTTCCAGTCAACTGTATATAGGGGTCCAAGCATGCTGTGCTGGAACTGTATAGTATTTGGTCTTCTTATTATTATTCGTCTGCACTAAAATGATATGGTGAGCAGAAATCATAGGGTGGAGATACACCAAATTTGGTGGAGTGGTGCAGAATTTCCCCCACTAGCTTGGCAAGCGAAATCATAGTAAGGAAAACCATGGAACCATGAGTCATAGAAACAAAAATATTTTGTGGCAACATTCCTTGGCCCATGCCAAAAAATACTGCAATACTACAAAGCTCCACCTACTTATATGTTTTGCTATTTTGCATAATGTGAAAAATATGCTTTTCCTAACTCATCATACACCATTTATCCAAATCTCACAAAATTTTAACTGTAATATCTAAATATCTAATACAAATGTAATATAGACCATGCAGACAAAATGTTGTTCATATAATTTTGATTAGGCAAATCATTCTGCTGCTACAGGCCGAGGAATTCCTTGGACATGGCCTTTTTGCACTTAATGATCAATTTCTCATCAACAACAATACTCTATTCTCACTAAACTTGCTAGTTGTAGTTATAATGTACTGCAATGTATTTCTAAAGCACATTTAAATAGCCAAAGCATTCCAAAGGGCTGTACAAAAATGTGCACAAGTAAAACAGCCACAAAGATAGCACAGAAATAAACCACAAATCGGATTGCACAAACAAAACTAGCCACATAAAATAGCACGAAACAATATAGCCAAAAGCTAACGAGACAAAATCGACAAGAAAAGTATCCTTAATTAAAGCTAAAAGCCAATCTATTAAAATAGGTTTTTAAGTTTGATTTGAAAATTGATATGGAAGAGGTGGACCTAATCTCCAGTGGAAGAGGATTCCAAAGAGTAGGTGCATACATTGAAAAAGCACAGTCATCTTTTTGCTTATGGAGGGGTCACGCTACGGAGAGAAGAAATTTGTCAGTCGACCTCAGCAGTCTGGGCCCACTATGGTAGGCAAGTAAATCAGAAACAGAGGTGGGACACAAACTATTCAAAGCTTTAAAAACAATGAGAAGAACTTTGAACTGTATCCTATACTGGACTGGAAGCCAGTGCAATGAAGCAAGTATAGGTGTAATGCAATTTTTTTGTGTTGTTCAGCAGCCTCACTGCAGCATTCGGGACTAGCTGTAGTCAAGAGAGTGAAGATTTACTAATACCTGAATACAGAGAGTTACAGTAACCTAAGCCGGATGAGATCAGGGCATGTATTATTTTCTCGAGATCAGGAGGTGACAAAAAAAGATTTAACTTTTGAAATATTTCTAAGATGATAAAAATCTAACTACTGTATTATTTTGCTGATCAAATTTAAAATCATAGTCAAAGATTACGCCCAGATTTATTACCTGATCTTTCACAAAAGACAAAAGTTGACCCAGATGCTAAAGGATGGCGAAAGAACAATTTGATGATCCGAACAGAATAATTTTGGCCCTATTTAATTGTAAAAAATTGTGACATCCAGGCCTTAATGCCCATCAGACAAGGAAGTAAATTCAACGCGGAGGATGGGTCATGAAGTTTCAATGGAAGATTGTCAGAGTTGGTGCCCGTCCGACCCTGTCCTTTGTGTCTTTCCCCATTTGGCCAGCTGGCGTTGCTAGCCATCCTGATCCCACCCCTCACTGTGACCGGCCCTAGTGTGCTGCCTTTTCCCCCCCTAGACTGCCGCATGGCTCAGTGGGCTGAGTGTGTAGCTGTTACCTTGTGAGTCACAGGTTCTAGGCTGCCAGCCTCATTTGTTGTTTTTTTTTTGGATTGCGTTTAGGGTTCCCTAGTGTTCAGTATTCCCTTTCATGTTTCCGGTTTCCCCCACCCTATGTTTTTGGTTCTCTGTTCCATTTACCTTCTCAGTGTAGTCTCCTTTGGTTTTCTCAGTTTCTGTTTTCTTTTTATTTTTTATGATCAGTGTCCATTACCCTAGTTACTTCACCCGTCTTGTTATTTAGTGCTCTTGTTAATTGGTTCTACTTGTTACTCGTTGTCCTATGCCCTTTATGATTGGTCCATTTTCTTATGTTCTGCACCTGCCCATCCTCATTAGTCCTGTTCCCTGTGTATTTAAGTGCTTGCCTTTGTTTTGGTCTCCAGTTGGTCATTGAATTGTAGTGGTTTTTGTATTGTATCGTGTAAGCTTTGATTTGTTTTTCCTTAGTCGATTTCTTCAGTGTTCTTTCTGGTTTTTATTGTGACCCCTCGTGGTCGGTTTTCTTTTGTAGTTTTCCCCCTGTGTTGTTTTTTGCCCTTCCCAATACATCCTGTTTGTTTTTTTGAGTCCCAAGTGGGTTGTCTTTCTCCCACTGCTTCCACCATGCCACGTCGCCGCCAGATCCATGACAGAAGATAAATCTGGGTATTGTCAGTATAGCAATGAAACGAAATGTTGTGCCTATGAAATATATTGCCAAGTGGGAGCATATAAATAGAAGGAAAAAATACAAACAAAACAAAACTAGTACAACATTTTGAAGCCACTTGCCAAATTTTGTAAAAATCACCCAATAAGTGATAACTCAAAATAGCCTATAACTCAGAAATCACTGGACACTGAAAGATGAAATCAAGTGTACATATTCATGATGAGATGTCCCAGCTAATGATTTAATCAAAGTTCATCTACTCATTAAATATGGCTGACAACAGCCAATCAGATTTAACCAGGCTGTAATTACCCTTGTTTATGATCTGGAATCATGAAATTTGGTGCCATCGTGTAACAATCCCTCCGCTGCAAAGAGACACTGGTCAGCCTAATGTTGGCAAAAGTGTGCAAAACCTACTTTTTTTTAAACTCTTAAACTGTTCATCCAGTTCACAAAAACTGCAACGTCTTGATGCCATTTAGACAGAACGTTGTCTGTAGGCCTGCTTGCACTTAATGAGCTATTGCAATCAATGGAACATCCAGTTCTCACCAAACTTGCTAAGTCTTGTTGGTATGACATTCTGAGGCAACTCAAATTTCATAAAAATCGTCCAGTGGGGGGCGCTATAACTCAATATAATTTATAACTTGGAAACCATTGGACATAAAAAGTAGAAATTTTGCATGTGTTATTGTGGACAGATGTCTCAACAAATCACATAAAGACAGTTCATATACTAATCAAACATGGCTGACAACAGCCAATCAAATTTCAGCAGGATATAATCACCCTTGTATATGACTGAGAATCGTGAGATTTGGTGTAATGGTGTAATATTCCTTCAGCTACTCAGGCCAGGCGGTATAGCGCCCATAGGCCCTTATATAATAAGTGGTTCCATACTTAATACACATTTATTTATAGACATACTAATGAACGTCTGATGTTAAATTTGGCCGAAGCACCTATTCAAGCCATAGTGCTTGGACACCATGTATCGCTGCCTGTAGCTATATTGCTCTTTGTATTTACTATTGTATACAGACAAAATCACTAGACTCCAGCATTCACCAGCAATCACAAGCATTTAATGTTTCTTTATGTGGTAGAATGACATTAATAAGAAGTTTTCTGCTTTCAGATGGGCAATCCAAATTCTTTGTATTCTATTTTGTTGCTGACCTACAAGAACTATAAAAAAACAATTTAAAATACAATTCTTAAAAAGACTGACCAAATATAGGCTGACCAAACAAGCATGTCACAGTTTTGTATACATAGAGATAAATGTTGAGTAATGCTGATATATAAATGTTGAATTATGCTGATTTAATCAGTCGATTCCAGTATTGATTTATTGAGTTTTCTGTGCATTACTTAGACATTCACATTCAGACAGTAGGAAGTGAAAGCCATTCATTTACATTTACATTTACTGCATCTAGTCATTCACATTCCTTTGGTGATATACTGATATACTTTTGGTAAATACTGGCAGATGACTGCCCATACTTTCAATGTAATTCTTGCAAAAAGCTAAGCACATGTGTAGGAGAAGCCTTCAGTCTCAGGCCTGCCCGCTCCCTCCTCTTCCTGAGCAAACTGGAGGTCAGGGAAAATAAATGGGAATCACAGACAGCGCAGTTGAGCCTCATACTTGTAAATACAGACCTTGGCTGCAGTGCTGTTCATGCAGAAATGAAGATTCCAGATGGTATGGTTTGGCTATTAGACATTTTACTTGAGTAGCATTACCATGACTGGAGTTTGTCACATTTGGACTGAGTTGGAACCACCAATACCCGTGAGTAAGGTGGGACTTACTGTATATTGTAAACTGCTTGAATATCTGAAATGAATTATTACACCAGTCAGCCATAACATTAAAACCAATGACAAGTGAAGTCAATAGGATCTGTTGTGGGTGCCACTATGTATTTGGCAAGTGAACAGTCAGGTCTTGAAGTCGATGTGAAGGAAGCAGGAAGAAAGGACAAGTGTAAGGATCCGAGTGATTTTGACAAGGGCCAACGACTGGGCTCATTTATGATTATAAGGTTCGCCCATCTGATTTGAGCTACTATAGCACAAATTGATGAAAAAGTTAATGCTGGATATGATAGAATGCTGTCAGAACACACTCTGTAGCCGCAGACTGGTCAGAGTGCCCATGCTGACCCCTGTCCATAGCCAAAAGCACCTACAATAGGCACGTCAACTTCAGAAGTGGAACATGGAGGAAGGTGGCCTGGTCTGAGGAGTCACGTTTTCTGTTACGTCATGTGGACAGCTGGGTACGTGTGTGCTATTCACCTGGGAGAGAGATGGCACCAGGATGCATTCTGCAAAGAAGGCAACCCGATGGAGGCAGTGTGATGCTCTGGGCAATGTCCTGCTGGGAAACCTTAGGTCCAGGAATTCATGTAGATGGTACTTTGACACGTACCATCTACCTAAACATACCAAATGAAAACACAGCATCTAAGGAGGATGACAGGCTGTGTATCTACTCTGCCAAGATGACAATCCTCTCCTTGGATCTTCCATCTCTTATTTCCAAGGTCAGTGTTCTTTCGTGAATGACATTTGACATTAGGTTAATCAGCCTGCTTCTTTAATCCAATGAGGAAGATTTGTGACATCACTTGATCTGCCTTGACACCCCAATCCAGTGCTGCTGTGTCCCCAAACCTGGTGGGGTCTGGTGAGGTCTCTAAAGATAAGAGAGACAAATACAGAGCTCTCAGTCTGTTCTCAAAAGACATTCGGCTGGTGCAGCTCTAGAGCAGGGATTTTAAGATTTGCCCTGAGTCCCTTCATCTGATAGGTAAGTCTACTCCCTGCTCTTAGCCTTTTGCGCATTTCGTGAAGTGTTGTACTTATATATACCACTAGCTTTTAAGGATCCTTTGTTTTTATTCTTATGTATAAACCAGAGAACCCTGGAAAATAACTACATTTTTCAGTTCGAACATGGGAAATAAGTAATACAATATTTTAGTGTTTTTCATATTATGAAAACCGCCTGACATGTTTTTATGCCTACCCCCCACCCACATCAGTGCTTAGCTGATGACATTTCCGTGCCCCAAACCCCTCTTCTCAGCCTCATGTGTGACCTGAATTTTGGAAAATGGATCACATATTAGAAAATACTGAAGCGCCTGCCTACACATAGATGATAGCTTAAACCCTAGTAAATGAATTACAGATTTTTCAGATTTTCTCTGTGCATTTGACTCTCCGAGACAGGCTGGATGAACTTTCCCTTTCTGGTCAAAGAAAAATCCACCAATTTAACTTATTTGAATGTAATTTTCTGCAAATGTGTCCCAGGACTTTTTAATCATAACGATTGGTCAGCCCTTCTTATTCCAGCGAAGGCAGGCCCTGGTGTGGGCCCAGACCAGCCTGACGAGTTACAGATGGTGGTGCGCACATTAAGTGTTCTGCTTCTGTGCAAACAAGAGAAACTCAGAAGAACAGGGAGGCAACAGCCAGACTTATTCTCATTAGCACTAATGCATCATGAAAGGCTTGTCCTCAAAAAGCAAGGAACTTGGTGTGTGGGTATAAAAAGTGTCAATACTCATTTCATAACCTATATGAATCAGTTTTTGCTCAGATTTGTAATGTAGTACAGTCTCTGTGAACCATGACCTTGGAGTCATGACTATAAGCTGCTCTCCATCCATATCAAACAATGGTCGAGGACTGGCTGAAAATGCATTATTAGATTAAATGGACTACAGCCTAGACTTTAATAAAAAAAGTATTTGGACAGCCACAGGGGTATAAGGGAATACGTGTGGCTCAGCAACTTTGAAAATGTGTTTCTGTGGCAGAAATATTATCTTTATCTCAACATTATCTGTCTTCATGATCTAACCATGAAACCAAATGGGATATTAATCAGCAGACCATGTTTTGCTCGTAATGAAGATACTCATGCCTGCAGCCTGTGAATGAAAGACATATAAATTCCTATAAACTTTCTGTGATAGTGATGTAAACGTTTGCAAACAATCTGATTCTTTTGGCTTTTCGGTTACGAACAAAGGAAGCTGAGTTCTATTTGAGAGCCATTCTTTTTATCGTTATGGTTAAATTTCACTGCCCTAAATACACTCCACTTCTCTTTATGTGATCAGTGACAACCAGCCAGTCACATGAGGTAGCCACCGCTGCAGTTCCTTAAAGGCTTAATAAGAGGGGTTTGTCAGGTGTTCGTAAACATACCAGATAGACAGATTGTTTATCTGTCTGATTTGCACTAAAATCGAGTTGGCACAAAAGTTTATTGTACTTGTATTTTGTTGTGGCAATAAAAAGTTGCAATACAAAAAGTTGCAATATTTAGTTTCACGTGAATTGCATTCAAGGCAAAGCGACTTTACTTACATAATACATTTTGCTAAATTCAAAGTGTCAAATGCAACAAGACATGGCACCACCCGATATAATGTTTACAATGCAGATCTGGCAATATGAGTGATTTAGTGCCGCTAAACCTAGTCTACACAGGTGAAATGAAATTATATTGGTTGGATGTCTGCATCTGAATCTGATTCGAATATTACCTGTCTGTATTGTAGTACTTATTTTGCAGATAAGCCTAAGTCAAAAAGAATGATGATACATTCTTTTGAATGGCTCTTGGAAAGGAATGGGGCGGTACGATCCAGCCCCCCTTGAAAGGGCCGCTTTTCCTGTGACTGTCTGTGACTGACTCACTCTTCCTGTCCTTGCCGCAGCTTATCAGAGCAGGATGGCACGGGACATGTCTGATAAGGAGATCCTCAAAATGGAGCTGGACCAGCTCCAGAAGGAGGTGAAAAACGAGAGGATGCCGGTGAGAGCATCTTGTAAGCAGCCAAGTGGGGCACCTCACTGCTGCCTCTTACATGTTAAGAATATACATTAGTTGGACACAAGTATTGGGACACACCTCTTAATTATATAATTCAGGTGTTTTATTCAGACCCATTGCCCCAGGCGTATTAAATCAAGCACCTAGTCAAGTATGCAGTCAAGTTAACATTTGTGAAAGAATGGGTCATTCTGAAGAGCCCAGTGAATTCAAGTGCGATACTGTCATAGGATGATATCTGCGATAAGACAGTTTGTGAAATTTCTTCTCTGCTAGATATTCCATGGTCAACTGTAAGTGGTATTATCGCAAAGTGGAAGCCTTTAGGAACAACAGAAACTCAGCCACAGAGTGCCGGTCCACGTAAAGTAACAGCAGGGTCGCAGAGTGCTGAGGCGCATGGTGCGTAACTTGCCAACTCTCTGTTGACTCAATAACTGCAGAGTTCCAGACTTTCTCTGGCATTAACCACAGCACAAACGCTGTGTGCCAGGAGTTTCATGGAATGGGCTACCATGGCCAGGCAGCCGCATGCAAGTCTCACATCACTAAGCACAATGCCAAGTGTCGGATGGAGTCGTGTAAAGCATGGATGTAGAGCAGTGGACGCATGTTGAGTGGAGTGAAGAATCACACTTTACAGTCTGGTGGAGTCTGGATTTGGCAGATGCCAGGAGAACATTATCTGCCTGACTGCATTTTGCCGATGGTAAAGTTTGGTGAGGAGGGATTGTTATGGTGTGTGGTTGTTTTATAGGGCTTGGACTGGGCTCTTTAGTTCCAGTGAAGGGACCTCATAGTGCTTCAGAATGCCAAAGACATTTTGTATGCTTCCAACTTTGTGGGAACAGTTTGGGGAAGACCCTTTTCTGTCTCACCATAACTGTGCCCCAGTGCACAAAGCAAGGTCCATAAAGATATGGTTAGGTGAGTTAGGTGTGGAAGAACTTGACTGGCCAACACAGAGCCCTGACCTCAGCCCCATCAAACACCTTTGGGATGAACTGGAATGGAGATTGTGAGCCAGACCTTCATGTCCAGCATCAGTGCCTGACTCTGATACTGATGCCTATGGAATTAGAATGGGATGTCATAAAAGTTCCTGTTGGTGTAATGGCCAGGTGTCCCAATACTTTAGTTCATATGGCGTACTTACAGGGAATGTAAGAGAGAGGAACTTCATTCGGAAACAGTATAATGTGACATATGAAAGTGCTGATATATATTTCCATCACACACAATGAGCTGCATAACCATCTCCTTCAGTTTTGTTGAGTGTTAATCATATGAACATAGCCAATAACAAAATTCAGTAGGTGTTTGACAAGGACGATGATGCACAGTCAGGTCTTGGTTCTGCTTGAGAGTGTATTCTGTCATCCAGTTGTCTTGATCTTTTACACATAGATTTCAACAACAGCCAAGGAGCTGGCTGACTGGGTTGAGGCACACTCTGGAGAAGACCCCCTGGTCAAAGGCGTGCCTGAGGATAAGAATCCTTACAAGGAGAAGGGAGGCTGCGTGATAACCTAGCACAGGCTGACGGGGACCAACCCCAGGACAACAGAGAACTACCTGAAACAATATATACTATATATATATATATAGCTGTAAGTAAATTGTTCCAGGTCAAAAGTACTTTCACCCAAAATGGATGCAGCACAACTAGGTCGAAACAGAGCAGCAATTATGGAAAAATGGTTCCACCTTCTACCCCATTCAAGGACACTGAAGACAGCGAGACCCCAGCAATGCTGCCCCGTGTCTCAAAATGCTCTCCAGCTGCAGTGGTCTATTCCCAGCCCAGTCGTGCCCCCTTCTTACATCTTAGTCACAGAGTCCTCTCCCTGTACTCACACTACTGGCTGCTGTAAATAAAGCATACCTAGCTCTGCAAAGCCTGGAAACAGTGTGTTTCAATTCTTTGTGGTGAATAGTTCATACAAGCCCACTAACTCAAATACCAAACATAACCCAATGAAATATTACAACAAGATTGTAAATTATAAAATACATAACTAGATATTAAAATGAACAATTAAACCTGCGTACGTTAATTACAACATAGGCAAGTATTTAGGTATTTATTGCTTGCTTGCCAATATGAGTTTATCATTTCCCTCGTAACCAGTGGGAATTTAGTAAAACTCGGAACTCCCCCAGCTCCCCACTGTTTTAGGCGGGT
>JAODKK010000093.1:12407598-12418213 GCA_026774405.1 Petrocephalus microphthalmus | reverse complement strand
TTTATCATTTCCCTCGTAACCAGTGGGAATTTAGTAAAACTCGGAACTCCCCCAGCTCCCCACTGTTTTAGGCGGGTTGATAAATGTAGCGATCTTAGAGAATCATCAAAGCATAATAACTATATTATACACATACATATATGCAAGTTAGAACAGTTCTTATTAATTTATGCCCGATAAATGAAATGAAGTTAGCAGTGAAGTGTAACTGCACCCGTGGAATGTCCTGCTAGCGAGTTAGCAGAACTGGAACAATGCAGCCTACATTTCTTTTCGCCTTTTTTTTGAACGGACTGAGATTGAAGACATTTAGTTTAGCTTGTTTCTGCTGTATTTCACCGAAAGTATGCCTTGGAAAAAGTGATGTATATATACACCTGTTTTCTTTTATAATTCCTCGAATTAGTTACCTAGGGTGCACCCAGATAGGTTATTATAACCAATTCATATTTGCTTGTGATTTTTGAATGGTCTGTATTGTATTGTAATCTGGGTAAGTTTCCTTTTATTTCATATTCATTCTGTCAATCTACTAAACATATATTTTTATTCTATAAATCAAATCTGATGATAATTAGTAAGCTGTTTATACCTCCCTATCGAACCTAGTCAACTATTATGGTAATCTATTGACTTACCTGCTACGCAAACTACCAGACAAAATCTGACATTACTTGAGGCTTTCAGCCATTATCTTCTACTGAAATTATGACTATAGTCACTAAAACTGCTGTAGCAGGTAGTCGTACAAAAAATATCCAGTGGCCCTTTAAATGAAAACAGATACAGTTCTACAGCCTCCTCAACCTGTAGTGGAATATAAGGATCTTCCAAAAGTTCCTGTTCCTGTTATCCTGTTGTTTTACACCCATGGTATGACTAGAAAAACAGGCAGCAGTGAAATAAACTAATCTCCAAGGATTCAGAGTTAATTTACTCAGAGTTAATTTTTTTCTCTTACCTCAAGAGTGAATGGAATTTTTTTTCCACACACGCAACTGACAGAGCTGAAGTTTGGAACGAGATATGAGATGGTTTGTTTGTTTGGCAGATAGCAATTAATGTTTTCTAATTACTTTATCTGTATTGCCACTCATAAAGATTTACTTTGCACAGAGAATCTTGATAGCTACACTCAGACCTTTAGCATTCATCAATAAAATCAGCTGTTTTATACTCCTCCGTTCTCCCATACCCTGATCTCCTCTTGCTCCCCTTGTCACATTCAAAGGCCGTTTTTGAGCTGTAACACAGTCACAATGTGGCTCCTGGTTCTTCTGCTGGGAGTTGCGGCCTGTTCCTATGGGATTCACAGGTTCCTCTTCGGCAAACCCAGTCCCTTCTCCGCTGAGTCAGTGAGACCGCCGGGAAAGCGTGTGTATGACCAGAAGGAGCGAGACAAGGTGCTCAAGCAAGGTGAGTTTGGAGACACTACTGCCTGCTTATATCTTCCAACCTGATGGTTTCTTACATTCATTTAATTTCTTTCATGTATTTCCAAACTTGGGTGGTTCTGATCTCACAATATATCAACATGCATATGGGTAAACACTCTGTATATAGACTAAAGGGCTTGAATTGAAGGCCACTGGAATTTTAAGAGAAATTCAAGAAATTGGAAAAAGAAGTCCAGTTGCCTTTGTTTCAAGCCCTTTAGATTATCATGTCCTGGACGACTGAGAACCGACACAGACATCTATATATAGACACATACAGATACATACAGCCCCATAAACAAATATCATAATTATAGCTGTAATTTCTTTTTCTTTGTTGTAAAAGTATAGATGATCTTGCAACCACATTTGTGCAATACAGGTTTATGTAATGCTGTCTTCAGGGGTGGATCTAGAACAATATTCATAGGGTGGCAAGAGGAGGGCAGGAGATTTTGAGGGGTGGCACCTTATGGCAGAAGTATATGTGCTGATATAATATGTAATTTTTTAGGGTGGCAGTCGCCACCCCATGCCACCCCGGTAGATCCGCCCACGGCTGTCTTATTATGTTTGATGTAGTGATCCTGCACTAGAGTGGCAGTGAACCAAGGCGTCCTGTAGAGAAAGCTGGGACACCTTCAGACCCATGCAGAGCTGGATCTGGGTTCAGACACGGAGACCTGAGGCAGCAGCAGTACCTGCGCAGACTCTGGGGCACCTCCGGAAAATAGTTGACTTTCATCTGTATATAACTAATTGCTTTCCCTATTGCAGTCGTAGGACTATTCGAAGGGATATTTAATTAGAAAAACTACTATATTTTGTGCTATATTTGTAAAACAGTCAACTCGTAAAATAGTTTGTGTTTGCTGCAGTCTGAGAGAGACTTGCAAACTTTAGTGGCTTCATTCAGGTAACTATGGCTGAAAAAACAGCATATACCAAATAATACACAACAGGAAAGGAAGGTCAGGAATCAGTGATCATATATATAAAATATTTAATAAATATAACTGCCAATCATTATTATCATTATAGAATTGACCTGTGCTGGACTCTTTCTTTTGCAGCTTAGACTGAATTTATTGCTCTAATTATTCATGGAGTAAATGAACAACTTGTTACTATTGCTCTCGTATATCTTAATTAGATTATGACAAAAATGACTTATCAGTAGGTCAGCCCTTTCATAAAGAGTGCTTATGGCTGCCATAGAAGAATGTTGTGTTGACTGTATATGATCACATGGGTTTAATGGTAGCTATTAGAACAGTCTATACAGTTCAGAGATTGCTCAACTTAAGATTTGCACACATTTTGAGATAAGAAGCCTGATATAATTCAATGGCAAGAATTAGTTTAGGTTATGTCACATTCTCAAGGATGCAACCGCAGGTACATTTAAGCTCCACCTTCAGGCTGCAAACCCGTGTCCTCAGTCACCAGGCTGTCTGCTGTCTTGTAATTGTATTTTATTTAGGGTTCAGCGCCGATAAAGTGCCAAAGGACCTGGATGCTATTGTGATTGGCAGTGGCATCGGCGGGCTGACGGCAGCAGCGATATTGGCCAAGGTTGGCAAGCGGGTCCTAGTCCTGGAGCAGCATGACCAAGCAGGAGGCTGTTGCCACTCGTACCTTGAGAAGGGCTTTGAGTTTGATGCTGGTAAGAGGGCTTCGAGCAGTGACCCATGGCAGTCACCGGGCACCACCATGTTTACATGCATTCAAGTTATAATTAAGATGGAACCTGCCTATGGCGATGTCCCTTAACTAAAGCTTGCATTACAAAGACTATAGTACAGTAACAGCATGACCTGTCATTTCAGAACCTCATGCCAATTTCTTCAATGTGAGGGAAGCGTCTGCATTTTTCTAAACTGCTTGAAATTTCCATGTGGTGTCTGGGTAATGGATTGTGCATGGGATGTGATCCACGGAGTGACAGAAGCCAAATATAAGCAGTCATGCACAATTCCTTTAAGCACATAATACATCCATCCATCCATCCCTTTTCTGTAACTGCTTGTCCTGTCCAGTGTCCCGGGGGGTATAGAGTCTATCCCTGAGATGATCCCGGGGAGGTTATGGGCACAAGGCAGGGAACAACCCAGGATGGGGCGCCAACCCATCACAGGGCACACACACACCATTCAGTCACAGAGGCACACACATAATACACAGAGGAAAATATATGTATGGAAAAGTTGCAGTTTAGGCTATGTATAAAACATCCCCGTGACTGATTACACAAATTTGAAGTCTTTCTCTGAAGTTTTTATTATGCTGTGACATCGGGACTTACTGATTTCTGAGTCCCTGTGAAACTGTACTGGATCAGTGGCCGGGTGGATCGATTGATGCGGGACTGTCATAAAGGGAGGAAAGTTAGTTTTATTCCTAGAGGAGCATAATTTGATTGGTCTGGTTTGGGAGCACAATTTGATATGCTGTCACTGGGCCCAAAATCTCTAGCAGCACTCCTGGATGAATGGATGTATGAATGACTTCTGGATCCTACAGGTCTTCACTACATTGGTCAGCTGCATGAGAACAGTCTGTTCCGCATTGCTTTGGACCAGATCACTGAGGGACAGCTGGAGTTCATAAAGCTGGGCCAGCACTTTGACACCATCATCATTGGCAACGGCGATGACCGCCGCAGCTACCACATCCGCACGGGCAAAACGGAAATGGCAGAACACTTAAAAAAGCAATTTCCCAATGACACCGAAGCCATTGATGCTTTCTTCAAAATAATGAAGGTAGCATAATTTATTTAGAGTTGATGCTTATTTTCCAGAACTACTTAAGTGCTTCTCTACTATCTAGTATCTCCCTCTGTGAGAAATAGTAAATAAGTGAAAAGTAATATGTATGCAAACAAAGTTTTCTACTGCCTTTGCCAGAAGTCATATGTCACACAGATACCAAGAGATATTTCAGTGAAGAGATTTGCTGGTGCCCTGATGTAAGAGGACTGGTGGTTGTCAGTTGTAAAGTGCCTTTATTTTGCTGTGTGTCTGATACTTTCCTGTATGCAAATTGTAAGGGTTGGGGGATTTTCTGTTTTTGTGGATTTTCATTATCTTTTTGCATCCCTGTGGGTTTCTTCTTGATAATCCAGTTTCTGTGCACAGGTGGGTGAACTGGTGTTTTAAAATTGCCCTTCTGTATGGACTCTGTGATGTACCCTTTGCTTCTTGGGGTAAACTCCAGGCACACTGTGACCCTGTACTGGATAAGTGCTTAAGGAAATTGGCTGAATGTGCTGTATGTCCAACATATTCAATATCAATGTATTGTTTGAGGTCTCGGCTAAGAAGACGCACTACCTGGCAGCCCTCAAACTGATCCCACTCTGGTTGGCCTTGTTCTTGCTGAAGTCCCGCATCGCTCACATCTTTTCCCCCATTTTCAAATGGGCTCACACAAGTGCGACAATTATGAACGAGAAGTTGACAAGCAACAAGGATCTGCATCTCATCTTCTCCTACTTTTTCTACGGTAATCTGAGGAACCTTGTCTGTCTGTCTCCTGTCACTGAGCTCCAGTGCACCTGGCTCTGGTTATTGTTCTGGCTTTTCATGCTGTGTTCTTATCGATCAGGTGTTCCCCCGAAAGATTCCAGCACCGTCATCAATGCTCTACTGCTGCATCACTATAAGCGAGGGGCTTATTACCCGAAGGGAGGTGCCAGTGAGATCCCCTTCCACATCATACCTGTCATTCAGAAAGCTGGGGGGAGCGTACTGGTTAGAGCCCCCGTCTCTCGCATCCTGGTGGATGAGAAGGGAGCAGCATATGGTAAGCAAAGGCTGTCACTTACGTGAATTTCGATCCTGGACTGAATAAGTTACGTGATATGATGAAGGTTTAGAGGTCTCTTCAGGAACTTTGTCTTGTTGATTATGATGGGTGGAACTTTGAACCCTATATTACATTTAGCCTCTAAATAAGACCATTATAAGGCATTTCCCCAAACTTGATGCTGAGGATGGCAAACCTTGTGGAAGAGACCTCAAATATAAGGAGTCTAAACCCGAACCTGCCGTTGCTAGGCGTGACGGTAAAGAAAGGTGCAGAGGAGGTGAGGATGCTGGCACCTGTTGTCATCTCCGACGCAGGTGTGTTTACCACCTATCAGAAGCTCCTCCCACCAGAGATTCAGGCCAAGCCAGGTGAGCTTGAGGCTTCTTTTTGCAACATAATTTATCTGCTCTCCTGTGAGTATCTGAAGTAGGGGAGAAGCTTAATTCCAGTACTGGAGAAGCAGCACTGAATAATACAGAAGTAATTGTCATTGTTGGATTCAGTTTACTTACATCTTCAGAAATGCTATGTTTTTTGTTGCCTGCTGGCATCCACTTCTATACAAATAAATATTATTGCAGTGTTGACGTGTTACAGCCTAGTTGTTGTCCTACTGATGCCTTACATTACATTAAACGGATTACACGCTTGCCATGTAAGACAAGGAAAGACATTCTTACAAGATAATCCAAAACAGTCTTCAGTGGATTCCCACCGTTTCTGGAATCATAGCACATATATTTTGGCAGGAGCCTTTGGCAGTTGTAAAACAATGAAGAACACTTTTTCCCCTGACAGAAATTCAAGACCGCCTGAATATGATGAGACATGGTAGGGGGACCTTCTTAGTCTTTGCTGGCTTTGATGCCACACAAGAAGAACTGGGAATTGTGTCAACCAACATCTGGCTCTACAAAACCAATGATATGGATAACATGTTAGTATTGGAACAAACTTTACTTCCACCAGACAGCAATGTCTGCATTTGTTTTGCTGTTGCATGGGATTTCCAGTAGATGGTGACATTGGCCAATAATTCAAATTTAGGCACTGGCCACTTAAGACCTATAATGATCAGAAGTATTATCCAAAGATGAAGGAATCAGGGTTGCTTTCCGACTTATTGACTTACAATCTGTTCTCTGTCTGATCCCCTCTGTTTATGGGCCTTGTATCATGTTATTTAGCCTAAAGGAGCAAAAACTCTGTCTGCAGGATGGATTGTTTCTTTAGTTTGAGCAAAGAGGAGGCGCCTGAAAACATTCCCATGATGTTCATAACCTTCCCCTCGGCCAAAGACCCCACTGCCAAAGTCCGCCACCCAGGTATGGGTCCCGTCTTCCTACGACATTTGCCAAATTACTCACATGCTGCTGCAAGTGTTCAACTAAAACCATATATGCACCAGGGCTCACTCTTGGCCAATTCTCAGGATCGCTGCAGCCTATAGCAACTACACTATAACGGTACAAAAGCACTACTTCAGCGATCTGTATCATCCCTGAATATCTGTGCCCGGCCTCAGCAGTGCCAACGTGTGTTCATTATCATTCGACCGTTTCATGTGTAATTCACCAAACGGTCTGCCCTTAGGGAAATCGTGCATGACTCTCCTGACCATGGTGAATTATGAGTGGTTTGAGGAGTGGAAGGACACTGGCGTGAAGCGGAGAGGGAGTGAGTACAAGGCTTACAAAATGAGATACGCGGACGCGCTCTTCGGCTGGGCCTGCAGGCAGTTCCCCAAGCTGAGGGAGAAGGTATGTCAGAAGGGATGGGAGTCCCCAGTGTTGGGGGTCAGATAAGAAAGGAAAGCCGTGAAAGGGGAGGTCATGATCTTGGACATGATCTTGGCTTAGTGTGGGTACAGAAGACACCTCTCTGTTGTTCCCCCGCCTCCTGCAGTTGGTTTTCCTGGAAGCGGCCACACCCCTCTCTAACATGCACTATCTGGGTGCTTCGCGTGGGGCCATGTATTCAGCTGAGCAGAACCTGGACAGGTTCCACCCTGAGGCCATAGCCAGGAACAAGTGCTCCACACCAGTCAAGAACCTCTTCATCTCAGGTAGGATGTGTGGCTGCATTTGGAGGGTGTGCTTTTTCCATTCAGACCTTGGAATCAACATCAGCAGACAATACCATGTGAGACACACGCACAATATATTATCTCAAGCTTGTTATTTTGGCACACTGCAGTTTCAAATACACAGTCAGGTGTAAATGACTTGTGTATCACTAATTAAAATGTCTGCAGCAGTATGGACCTGACAGAATATCAGCCAGTTAGAAGCAAGGTTCAGGTGTGAATAATTGTCATTACAGTACCAAAATGTGTTCTCTGCATTTAACCCATATGTGACACTGTGACACAGCAGTGGGCAGCTAATTCAGCGCCCGGGGAGCAGTGCTTGGGGGCGGTACCTTGCTGGTCAGGGATTAGACCCCCCGAGTTGTGTTGGTCCCCCCCTCTACATGGTGCCGCGAGTGGGCGGGGCCAGCTCTGACGTGTCACTGCGGCCCTCTGTTCCCAGGTCAGGACGTGTTCAGCTGTGGGATCGCGGGGGCCCTGCACGGGGGGCTCCTCTGCGCTTCCACGGTGCTTGACCACATCATCTACATCGACCTCCTTTTCCTCAAGAAGAAGCTGAAGAGGCAGGCAAGAGCCAAGCTAGCCAAGAAGCTGGAGTAACCTGAGGCCCCTCCATCTTCAGCGTCCCTGACCCCCTCCACCCCTCCTCTTCACTCCACAGGACCTCACAGTGATAAACCAGTGGTTACTTTGAAAGTGGAAACCTTTTTGCCATCTTCAAAATTCCCCATGGTGTGTGTGTGTGCGCACACCTTGTGATGGACCGGCTTCCCTTCCTGGGTGTCCGCCAGCCACATCCCTTGTGATGGACCGGCATCCCTTCCAGGGTGTCCGCCAGCCACATCCCTTGTGATGGACCGGCATCCCTTCCAGGGTGTCTGCCAGCCTCATCCCTTGTGGTGCTGCCTTGGATCAGCTCCAGGTGTCTGTGACCCTGACCAGGAAGCAGTTAGAAGATGCAGGAATTGATGGATAAGACAATACAAAGTCTTTCACCTCCTGTGCAACAGTTTTGAATAACATTGCATAGATATTATCTTTAGTGTAAGAAGTATAATTGATTATATTTCAAATCAAGAAATATCAAAACAAAAAAATTGTGAGAAAAAAACAACAAATTGCAATAGTAGACTCTAGATCACTAAAAAAATTTGAATTTAACGATTTTCTGCTTAATATACAAAACCTTTAATGATATTCTGGACAGCAGTTCGAAGAGAGCTCCATGTGAAGGAGACTGTGCTTGTACATTCGAGTGGGCTTCTTAAATCCCACACCAGGGTTTGTTTGTTGCTGTCCAAAATGACATCAGTTGATGAAATCCATGTTTGTTTTGTGGCATCAAAGCATCCTGCAAATATTTAGCATTTACTGCCCATCTCTAGCAATGAGGGATTAAACTCTTTAAGACACGGTAAATAAATGCTACTTGCATTAGTGAAAAATGAATAAACTGCTGTATTAACAGTAATGGTCTTGTCCTCAGTGCCCATTTGCTGAGCAGAGACCCTTATATGGATGACATACAGAGGGCCTTTAACACAAGATACAGCCTGCACACCTCAGTTTGTTTGGTATTTAGGGAAGATTCTTAAGCTAAGTGCATGATTTGCTCTTATTTCAGGATTGCTTCAGGAAGGTACGTGAAAAAACAGTGATTCTCTTTCTCAAGGTGACCCAGGGGCCACGGTGATGATGGAACTTCGAACAGATTTACAGAACTGAGAATGGGGCGCGGTGCCCTAAGGCATTCTGGGAGAATGTAAGTGGGAGGAGCCTAGCTAGGATCATATCACCAGCTGTTTTCTTTTGACATGGATCAACATGTTTGCTTCATAGTTATGTATTGACCAAAGTGACCGAAACGATACACTATACAGGTAAATACTTCAACATCTCCCGATGTTAACACAAAGTCCAAATAAACATTCGCAAAAAAAAGTCTAACAATTAATACAAGTTAACAAAATGCACGAAAAGACAATAACTGCAGACACAAAGTCAGTTCAGCCTAACATCGTGTTTCAATTATGCAGGTCACATGGTGGGCTCTGGTTCCAAAGTTTCCCCCTTCGCTGATGCACACCCACACATCACAGAGAGGACAATGAAAAGGGAGAATCAGATACATACAGACATGTAGGGGGAAAAAACAAACAAGCTTAAATGTTGATTTAGTGCTGGTTTTTGCAAGCTAAGGGAAAACAATACAGCTAGATATCAGTAATATTTTTTCTGGTAGTAGGAAGTTCTTTGAAAATGGGCACTGAAGGTGATGTGAGGTGCCTGGGGGCTTAATCGCAATCGGGTGGCTATACAGAGCAGCGCTTTTTCAACAGCTAAACTTGACTGTTTGTCATGACTACTTGCTGAGATGACAATTCTATAGAACAGCTAAACCAGATCCCTAGTACCAGTTTAATTATTGTGAAATTTGCATTTTCAGTGTATTCTTATTCTGAATAAAATGTAAAAATGTTTAATTAAATGCACCTGTATTTACCAAATCATGCAAGTGGCATCATCTCAGCTAATGCAGTTTATGTTAATTACTAGGTTAGAAAAGTCTAATTTGTGATTTTTAGGAACTTGAACCAGCACGTCCTGGTTTATTATTAAATCTGACATGGTAATATGAATGACGGATGAGGAATGTGTGACGGAGCCAAATCACATGTTGTTGACATCACATCTTCTGGGGCAGCAGTGCTGGGCTGGGGTGATTTCTCACTAGAGGAGCATATCTCCTTCCTCAAAGATAGGGTCCCACGTCTTCCTAACCCACTCTCACAGCTGCAACCCTGGCACCGACGGTTGAGCTCCATCATTTACACTATAGATTGCATACCCCCAAGACAGATCACCCGCTTTCAGACAGGTCAGTTACTGCTGTTCCTCGCTTGATTTAGGATGATAGTAGTCTACTTCATTTTTTTTTTTGCAATTAAACATATCATGACCCAAGAAGCTTCACCCATGTTTAAGCAGAATTGGTGGGGCGGCTACCAAAGAACCTACTCCTGCATGGTAGAGAAGATAATGAAGCTGTGAAGTTGTTCTAGGTCCTGGTGGTATTAGGAATCGCAGTTTGTCTTGGGCCATTTCCTGAGCCTACATCTACAGAAGAACCTTATTCCTTCCCTTCTCCTTACTTCCCTGTATGTTACCTTTGGCACTGGTACCATCTCCCTCAAGTCTGACTCTGCTGACTCTGACTCTTCTCTGCTGCTTAGCCTATGTCCAAGTCAGGATTTGGCCCAGGCTTCAGCGCTGCAAC
>JAODKK010000093.1:12308459-12322077 GCA_026774405.1 Petrocephalus microphthalmus | reverse complement strand
AGCATTGCGCAGGGGCTCCCAGACGTACACGCCCTCTCGCCGGCAGCACATGATGTATGCCAGTAGGAGGCACAGGAGGCCGGTGAGCGCAAAGGGGACGATCACCATCCCGATATATGCTGGGAAGTAGTCCTGGATGGGAGGGGATTCGGGGGGAGTGTAGGATCCCCCAGCCTCCAGGATTCCGGAACCCTCGGTTGGTGCTGGAGGGGGGGGCGGGGACTTGGACAGGTCGATCTGGGAAGCGAAGAGCGTTTGAGGGAAAGGGTAAGCATGTGGCAAGCACAGAATCGGTGGTTTTTATAACTTTATGCCTTTATAACGTGCCATTTTTGCTCAGATGTATCTGTGTGGGACAGAACCAAGCTAAGGCCAACTGTAGGGGTGCTGCTGATCTCAGCGTGTGTCACTGACAGCTGGCTGGCCTCCAGGTGAAACACTGTCAGCTATCCCTTCCAGCTCAGACTCTGGCTGTCTGTCTACGAATTATCTACCTACCTACCAACCCATCTATCTATCTATCTATCTATCTGTCTGTCTGCCTGCCTGCCTGTCTATCTATCTATCTATCTATCTATCTATCTATCTAATCTATCTAGCTATCTGTCTAGCTGCTTGCCTGCCAACCTAAATACCTACCTACCTACCAACCCATCTATCTATCTGTCTGCCTGCCTGCCTGTCTGTCTGTCTATCTATCTATCTATCTAATCTATCTAGCTATCTGTCTAGCTGCCTGCCTGCCAACCTAAATACCTACCTACCTACCTACCAACCCATCTATCTATCTGTCTGCCTGCCTGCCTGCCTGTCTGTCTGTCTATCTATCTATCTATCTACCTGTCTAATTATTATCTAATTATTATGGTGAGGGTCACACCAGAATATGGCATGATAACTAATTATAATGACATAATTGCTAAGGTATTGATATGTCACTAAATGATATTCTTGCCTTATACACAGTTAGGGCCAGTGCTGGCAGTAGTGACACTGTGGTCACACATGTGGTCACAGCACATGTAGCCCCGCAGTGCGTGCCGTGCCGTGCCGTGCGGCTACACTGACCAGTGTGGTCTTGCACCACGCTATGCAGTTGCTGGGATTGGAGCACGCTGAGCAGTCCCCGGAGGCCTTTCCAGAGGCTCTGCATTGCTGCCGGTGCTCAGCACTCTCACTCCTCAGCAGACACTCCGAGTAGTGCTGGTCAGAGCCCATCTTCACGTACACCCTGAAGAATCACATGCTCTTACTCATACAAAGAAAATGAGTAGTAATTTAATAGTTATAACTAGATGCCAGGTACAACTTATAGATGCTTGCTTATTATTTAGAAATACAGTGTAAAGATGGTCCTTAGTGATATTGCTTTGTGAACACATTCATTCACTTAAAACAAATTATTCAGTGTTACCAGGGGCTATTTGATGTTTAGCTTTTTTCTTTTACTATTTTTCCCCATATATTAAGATAAAGAATCTAATATCAGACAGGAGTATCGAAGGGGAAAGAGGTAACAAAACAAATGTGCATTATTGTGCCACCATTATCTAGGTGTGACATAGCGAGATTAAACATATTGCAGTAACATTAAGTGTTGCAGCGTTATGGCACTTCCTTAAGTATGACGAGCTAATACCACTGGATGAATGTGACTCCGGCGTGTGCCAGCATGGTGCCCCGCTGACTCACAGGCTTGGCAGGAAGTAACACAACTGGTGCCGCTAATGCGGACCATCAGAATGTGCGAGCGCGACAGATGGGTTGCCATGGAAACGGCGCGTGTGCGCGGGGACGGCCGCTGCCTTTTGTCACAACCCGCCTGTGCCACAAAGTATGGCGACCAGACCATCGCTCTCCATTGCCTGTCCAATTAGATGCACCACTGCATTTTCCCCATTGCATACATGCGTGTGTTAAATAATATATAATTTCTATTTTTACGAGTATATGTGTATATGCATGCATATATCTAATCAATGTTATCACCACACCTTGATTCATCAGCAGTGTAAGTGACCTACCTGTAATGTGTGTCAATAAACCTCTTTAAGCAAATTATACTTGCTGGATTACAGTCCTGCGCTGAAGTGGAGCGGAGGTGCCCAGGCTGAGAAACCGACCATGTATAAATGCACTCAGCAGTGTGCATTGAAGATGAATATTGTATAATTCTAGCATGCTATTCCTTACCCCTCATAGTGGCCTGCCAGCGGGAGAGGCACCCTGCCACCTCTGTCTAATGCAGAGCTGACATTGACAAAGGTCAGTCGGTGTGTCCCCCACATCTTCTGAATGTCCTGCTTTATATCTTCCTGAACTGCAGAGGGCAGCACTTTCTCAATTTCCCTCAGGGGGATGTAGAATTCAGCTTGATAGGGCATTTTCTTTCCTAAGGGAAAACTTAGTAAACACGGTGCATTTGTTTGGCATATAATCAGAAGGTAAAAAAGAAAAAAGATCTTGTTGTACCTGTTGAACCGACAGAAATCACCATCCTCTCCCTGAAGGTGTCATAACTACGCTTGTTAATGACGGTGATCTGTCATGGAGATAAATCCACAAATGCTTAATTCTAAACACAGCGGCTCATGTTGAATACTCGCTGAAGCTCCTACTCCTTAGCAAGGTTTGGGGTCCTTCCTAACAGACGGTACTCTTAAGCAAGTGAGACATCTTTAAGTTCAGATATTGCTTAGACCAAAGCTCTGACCAACGAAACCGGGAAGCTACTTGTGGAGAATAATATTTACTGTTATATACCTTAATCATTAACATTTCTGCAATAAACTATTGTTGGCAATAGACTGAATAATAGAAGATGCACTGCTTACTGTAAGGCGACTGTCTAATAATGTCCTTATTTATAAATAGTCATTCTTCATGGCTGCTCTTATGTGATCTCAACAGCACATATAAGAATGCCACTTTTATTCTTGGAAGTTTCACCTTCTGCTGAGCTCCATTTTCTTATTCTGTTATAACAGATCCTACAGATTGTGGGTCATATGACCCATACACGCTCACATCAAAGTGAAAGCAGGACAGCCTTTCTGTGATGGCCAGCAGTGAGGTGTCTGACCGCCACATCCCCACACACCTTCTCCAAGGAAATCCATGACAGCCTGGGAACAGGCAGTCCACTCGAGCGGGCAGAAGGAATCAGTACCTCAATCACGCTCTTGCCTTGGTCCTCTTCCAAGGGGGTCCCGTACAGGAATCCATTATCCATTGGGTGCCTCTGAGTGTACCGAAGCCAGAAGGGCAAGTCTGGGAAGTACTGCTTGTTGCATTTGAACACCATGGGATCATTGTACACCCGGCCTGTTTTTCCACATCAGATTGCACAGATGGAAACATGAATCCATAAGCCTTCATATTCATTTGAATTCCATTAAGATAAGATTATTAGTGTCTACTTTACACTTACATTTAATTCACATCATTTTGCAAAAGCATTACAGCTATGACAGTGCGTTTTTTGCAACCGAGTGACATCATAGGTATGTCTTGGAGCATTTAAAAGAACTAAAGACAAGCCAATGACGCTAACCCTGCTTAACTTAGTTCAGCGCTCCACCTAGTGGAATAATTAATTATAACATATCATGAAAACAGCTGCTGCAAACTGGGTGATCACTGCTGGGGAACATGTTCATCACTGCTGGGGAGCAAGTTCATTGGCTAAAATCTGTAAACTAGCTTAGACAAATGAGAAATTGTTCATTTCTGGCTAGGCTAAATCTATTGTCTGCTTCCTAACTGCTAAATACTTATACACCAAATGCACACAGACACAACCACACTCAACTTTAATGTGATACTTTCCCTCTGAGTGTTAGGTTGTTTTGCAGGTTGCTTGGCTTACATTTTTAGGTCACAATTTTACCCAATTATTTATCAAAGCAATTCACATTAAGGCCTTTGATTAAAACGAGGTACAATGCCAAGGATGCTCTGAAGACGTGAGTCTGAAAGCCAATGAACATAATAATAAATAATAATAATAATAATAATAATAATAATAATATCATGAAGATCAGCTGACTGTATGCCATTTGTCACCCATGCTCTTACCGTAGTGTTTAAGGAATGGCTCAAAATCACCCTGGAAGGTTTCTCTCTGCAACTCGTACACAAACAGTTGACCCACTTGAGTATAAACCTTTATGTCCGCATGGACTGCCAGGAGACAGGCCAGACATACTGTGGGAGGAGAAAACAAGGCCTATAATTCTTAATGCTGAAAACATACTGCACTCACAACACGGTCCGTGCGTGGCTCTAACGGAACACTCTGACACTTTTGTTTTCAAATTCACAGAAGTTCCTCATCTTTAGCTAGTCTGCACCCTGCTGCTCTTTAAATATGCATGTAGACAGGCTAATCACCTTCACTCTTGCCATTTGGACTCCCAGAAATGCATACCTGCATAAACAACTAAAAAAGGAATGTTTAAAATCATATTCAAGTGCCCTTTAGACGAGGAAGTAGATCATGCACTCAAACACATCACAGAATGTTAAGAAGCTGGCATGGCTCTTGACTTCATGGGTGCCGAATGCAATCAGAGACACATATTATTGTTATGGTTTCACACCCCCTTTGCAGTCCTGTCCCGTATGACAAAGACACAGTTCTGACATCTGCCACGTCATAAAAAAACACAGAGAAACTTGCCTGTAAGACACAATTCCCACTGCCTGTCAGCCATCTTGTTTTATGCTCTGTGATTGACAACAGCAGAAGGAATACAGGGAGTGTTAGTCAGAAGTAGTTTGCTGCGGCTATTTTAGTTCCCCGCATTCCCTAATAGATTGTGTGCACACTGGTGTCTATATTTGTGTTTATCTGCGGAGTGTGCCTCTGTAATACAACTCATAAGTGAATGTACTGTAAGCGTTATTGAGTCTTTTCTGTGCTCTGCTTTTAGCTTTTGGTAACAGTGTTTCCCTGGGAACTCAAACTGGCTCCTGTTTGGGCTGGGCTGATTGGATGGCTGGGCTCCACGCCATCCTGCTGCTCTGCTGTGATGTCTAACATCAGGCACCCTAGACGGACACTGCAAGAACCGGGTGAGAAGTGCTCTCCTCCAAGTGTGTTGAGGTGCTTGACAAAGACAGGAAAGCATCAGTAAGTATGTGGGCTGGTGCTCCAAATCTCTTAGGGCCCCTGTCACTCAAAGGTCCTTGGAGTCATCCTAACTCTCCTCCCTTTACGGCACTCCCGTTAGGCCCCCCAGTGGTGTTGTCAGTTTCGGAATGAATTTGGGATACCATGTCCCCAGGATAGCATTTACTGAATGTATGCAGTCACTTAGTCTGGTCTAACAAAGTTTGGCTGACCCAGGTACTGAGGCTTCTTTCCACCTCAACAACATGGCTGTGCACAGTATGAACTTATCCTAGTGTGCTGTGTACAACAAAATGTTCTCTTCCTAGTTATCTATTATGGAACTAGGAAGGTCCTTCTGGAGAAGCAAATATGAAAGTGTGATCTCCAGAGGGAGCATATTAATCTCGTTAACTTGTTTGAAAAAAATGGAGAATGGAGATCGAAATGGAGGGCGGCATGGTAGTGCAGTGGTTTGCTCTGTTGCCTCGCACCTCTGGGACGTGGGTTCGAATCCCGCCCCGGTTACATGTGTGTGGAGTTTGCATGTCCTCTCCATGTCGTCGAGGGGTTTCCTCCGGTATCCCCCACGGTCTAAAAACATGCTGAGGTTAAATTGAGTTACTAGATTGCCCATAGGTGTACCGGCGTGTGTGATGGTGCCCCCGTCCTGGGTTGTTCCCCGCCACGTAGCTTCCGGGATAGGCTCCGCGACCCAGAAAGGATAAGCGGTTTGGAAAATGGATGGATGAAGTCGGAAATAGAATATTAGTGAAAATTTTGTTGTTTGTTGGCTGGGGTGCCAAGTCGACGATGGGGGTCGAGGCGAGACGGGGATCACCACCAGTAAAACATCTTGTGTATTGTATCGTTTCTCTTGAGTCCCGTGGGTGTATAACTTATAATGTGGTGTATTCAGTGCTGGGACCCCTGAATCTGCCAGGGTATCCATACATCCCTGGTCCCACCCCCAGGAACCTTGTCGAGAAATAAAAAATAATAATCATAACCTAACCACACTGACACTCAGTACATTCCAATTACATATGGAATACACTGACATTTAAGTGATATGTCAAGACATAGTCATTTTAATACGTGAATTGAAATACCGACTAAACACCTTTCAGTTTGAAGACCACAGTATTGCTACGTTTCAACAGTAATCATCCGTTATTTGTCAGTTATTGCAGCAACAGTTATTAAAATGCCGCAGTGAGTTAATACGTGGTTTTATGGATGAATACGTTGGATACGCTACATATCGTTAAAAATGCTGGATAAAACGTTTAGAGCTGCGAAGCAAATTCTCGATTTGAAATGGCACCACGTTGCACCAAGTCAGCAACGCCAAGTCGACGATGGCGACGCCTAAATAAAGGATTGTCATGTACACCGATAGTCAGTAACAGTGTGCCCCTTCGTATGTATAATACTGGCCTACATTTATGCTGACATACGGGGAATCTCCATTCATTCATCAACCAATAAGAACCAATATGAAAAAACCATACCAGAAGTAACCATCTCCTCGTTAGTATAGTGGTTAGTATCCCCGCCTGTCACGCGGGAGACCGGGGTTCGATTCCCCGACGGGGAGGATAATGTTTTCATTATGTGCAACGTATCACTTGCATTATTTTTCCTTAGAGTCCATATGTATATATAACAACCGATACAGAAAAAGAACTCGCATAACCCTGCATGTACGGACTCACCCTGGTCAAACACAGTCCACCAAGCCGGGGATCCAGCGGCATGAGGACTGCCAGCAACCGGCTTAATTTGTACCCCTCTGCAATTCGGCAGCTCAACGCACGTCCATAAAACTCCAGCACAGAAAACGCACAGTACACTTCAATGGACAGAACGATACTTTACAAGTTCGCACATTGTACTTTTCCGTATTTCCTATTTCAGCCATCCTTTTTATTTTACATGTATTTGCAAAATGTATACTGTATTCAGCCGTGTATGTCCTTCTCTTGATTTCACATTTATTCCACAAATACGTACCTCTGCACTTCCAAGTTGTACATCTACCTTTATGTTTTGAGAGTGCCTTGCCTTTGCTTTGTGCTGTTTAACTCTCATGCCGCATGTCACGGACTGGGTGGCACGAGTAAGCATTCTGATATACTGCTGTAGAAAGGGCAAGAGAAGCATTCCGGGTTTTATACCATTGCAAGTGCTAATGCTGGCAGAGGTGCCATATGCTCCCGACGAGAGACAGAGAGGGAGAGATGGAGAGGGGGAGAGAGGGGGGAAGAGAGAGCGTGTGAGGGGGGAGAGAGCGAGAAAGAGAGTGAGAGAGAGGGAGGGAGAGCGAGAAAGAGAGAGGAGAGAGGGAGGGAGAGAGAGAGCGAGAAAGAGAGCGAGCGGGAGGGAGGGAGACGTAGGGGGAGAGGGGGCAGTGCTGACAGCTCGCCGCGATCCCAGGGAGCCGAAGCAGAGCGTGGACACAATGGAGCGCACGGCAGAGGACTCCTGAAAAAAGCATCCTTTAACCAGGTACCGCCGTGGCCGCACGCCTCCGCGGGCGTTATTACCGCGCCTGCCTGCCCCTTTAGCCGCTGTTAATGTGGACATTAGCGTGGAATGCAAAAGATGCAGGAAGCAACGTAGCAGATTAAAGGCATCAGTAGGGTACACGACCGAGGCCCCACGTTCTCCGCATGGTCCTAAAGCCATGGAGGCTGGGGCTGGTTCGGGTCAGACAGCCATCATCGCCCCTATACACAAATAAACACTCGGCTGCGGTAATCGCCAGCGCTCTAACGCGCCGATCGGCGCACATTTAGCCAGAAACGGCGGCTGAGAGGGTCTTCTTTTTTGTTTATTTTCCAATCATTTAGGAGTATTCCAGCGGGTGTTGCAACATTCATC
The DNA here is from genome assembly GCA_026774405.1 of Petrocephalus microphthalmus. Lineage (NCBI taxonomy): Eukaryota > Metazoa > Chordata > Actinopteri > Osteoglossiformes > Mormyridae > Petrocephalus > Petrocephalus microphthalmus. The sequence goes on along the minus strand of JAODKK010000093.1, from coordinate 12,314,078 downwards.
TCGCAACAAAGCCGCCCGTTAGAAATCACATATGCTTGTCAAATCTCACGCATCCCCATCAGCAATGTTGACTCGCGTTTGCCGGCAAAATATGAGAAAATGCCGTTTTTGTTGAAGCGAAGATTATATTCGTGATCGCCACCGGCACCGCTTGAACGGAAAATACACATAACACACGCATTAAAGACGGCAAGACGGGGCAGTTTGTGGAATAGGCGGAGTATTCCTTTTCAAACGAGAAAACAAATAGGCAAAAGTCACCCCATCCCACTGTGTTTATGTCCGAGCCGAGCTATTCTACCCTTTATTTTTACAATCTGTATTCAAAAAAGAATGTTGATTCAATTTAAAGACACAGCTGGCAATCCAAGCGCCAATAAATGCACATTTTCGACACTGAATACTAGCTCAGAACACTTAAAGATTAGACAAGGATCGGCGCATAAAGATTATTCTGCTGCTAATTACGTTGTTTTCGATAGACAGACAAAATTGAAGAATGTAGCAATTGCGGATAACTTAATAGTGCCAATGTCCGGTGTTAGACGTTAAGGAAATGCATTGCTTTCACTGAACGGTGAATTTTCCACGATTTTCTTTTTAAAAAAGAGTAGTACGCATTGTTTAGTCATGAATGTCTATAGTATAATCGATAAAACATATAAGTAGTGGGGGCTTGTATTATTTTTTTTCGCTTCGATAGTTAAGGTTTAATTTTAGAAATAACAATGATGGGGAAGGAGGAAATCGCAAACGGGCTGGCACTAAGACCCAGGGGTGCTCTTCCTCTTTGCTGCAGCTTTGCTGTTGCGGGAGGACCAGAAATCTGCAATAAGGCGGATGAGAAAATTCAAGAGAGCAAAAATGTCACGTAAAGGGAATTAAACATAAGTGACTGATAAATGCTTGGATCGCTGGTAACGTATCGGTCGATGTTTTTGTAACAAATTTGCACGTAGCGCCTTTTCCCATTTATTGTGGAATACCGATGTAAATGAGAGATGCAGAAGCCTGATTTTAGTGTGTCGTCCCTCCCCCGTTCCCTTCCCTAATTCTGTGTCCGTGCTTGTGTTCCTCTCTTGCTGACCGCTGCCTATGATGGATCTGACTGATTTGCCTTGACGCACCAAAGGCGATAAAGGGGAGCTATGCCGTTACTGACCTACCTCAGCAACGCTTGATTAATCATGATGAAGACCGAGTCCCCGTCATCAGCCAGCGCAAGCACCACTACTAGCTCCAGCTCCAATCTCAGGAGCCCGTCTCCGCACAGGAATGCCTACGAGGCGGGCATCCAAGCGCTGAAGCAGGCGAAGGACTCGCTGAACAGTGCCGCGAACGGCGATGGCCAGGACAGTAAGGCCAAGTCGTCTTCTCGGGGCCGCAGGTATGGCTCCAATGTGCACCGCATCAAGAACATGTTCCTGCAGATGGGCTCCCCCATTCCCGGGGAGGGCGAGGACCCGGCGAAGGCCAGTGACCGGTCAGTGCGTCTCTCGCTGCCCCGGGCCAGCAGCCTAAATGAGAACGTTGACCACAGCGCGCTGCTCAAGCTGGGCGCCACTGTCTCGGAGCGCGTGAGTCGCTTTGACCCCAAAGTGGATGGCGGCCAACACAGGGGGTCCTCTGGGTTTTCCAAGCTGCAGGAGACCCGCAAGATATTCGAACAGCGCCACCTGCAGGAGAAGCAGGCGGCCACCAACCGAATCCTGTTAAAGAAGGAGCGGGCTTCCGGCTTCCAGGACAGTCGGCTAGATGTCGTCGTACGCTTCAATGGCAGCACAGAGTCGTTGGACAATCTTGACGGAGGAGGCGCGGGGGAGGCGGTCTCGCCCACCGTAAGCCAGCTCAGTGCCGTCTTTGAGAAGGCTGACCTCCGGAACAACCTTCACAGGCCATCCACCTCTCCACTGCCCTCTCGGGGGGTCGGTACACCCTCAGGGAGAGCTGGTGTCCTCAATTCAAGGATCATCACCAAGAAGACCCATGGCTGTCCCTCGAGCGGCCAGGAGCAGTGCGGCCAACCAAAGGACCAGGAGTTGTCACCCAGGAGTCCCCGAGCTAAGGTGAGCACCCACAATGAGGACACTGTTTCTTCAGAGGGCTCCAGACAGGGAGGCCAGTCTGCTAGTGAGTCGGGCAAGGCTAAGCTGGATTCGGACGTGGCCAAGTCCAATGAGGCTGTGAACTGTAATGCAAAGGATGAGGCTGAAAGGGAACCAGGGCTCACAGGTGGCCAGGAAGACACTGGGAACCAAGACGCAGCCAGCCGGCTGGTGCAGGCGGAGGTTCACGCCTCTCAGGAGAATGAGGAGACTGCTGGGAAGAGAGAGGGCCTAGAAACCTCTAGCTCTGTCGCCAATGATTCCAGCACCACGGAGGAGGGAGAGGAAGGAGAGAGAGGCCTTGCAAACAAGCTCGAGGAGTCCCTACGAGGGGAGGATTTAGGTGAGGACCCCCGCAAGGAGGATTACTCAGAGGCAGACCTAGTGGACATCAGTGCCTACAGCGGCATAGGGGAGGACTCCGGGGGTAGCCAGCTGGACGAGGAGGAGGATGAGGAGGAAGACGAGGCCTACGAGCCTGAGTCCAGCTGTACCGAGATTCCAGGACTTCCTACAGAGGAGGAACTGCCCCCGAGCCGGAAAATCCGCTTCAGCACTGGACCGATCAAGGTGAGTACTGACTAAAGTGTTGCTGGGGGTCTGTGGCGCTTCTGTGGCCGTTGGAGACAAACGGAGTATCCAAGCTCTGCTGCATGTAGGGTGCTGAATGCCACCTATTGGTAATTAATTTATATTAATTTTAGTTATATGGAATAGTCTCGGATGTTTCGCTACTAGACTCTTCCAGCATGTAGGATGCTGAATGCCACCTATTGGTAAGTCATTTATATTAATTTTAGTTATATGGAATAGTCTCGAATGTTTCGCTACTAGACTCTTCCTGGTGTCTGTCTGCTTGCCAAGAACCTCTCAGCGAATGGCGCCGGGGACTCGCGCTGTGAAATGAAGTGATTTTGGTGCCTTGTAAAATGCGATTTGGGACCTGTAGAAAGTGTACATTTTCACTCCCTCGGTCTGCATGCCTTCGAGTCAAGAGCTTTCGAGTCGCATAGCCTTCGAGTCGCATCGCTTTCGATTTTGTGATGGTTTGCCAGCTCACCCCTCCAGTATAGAAACGGGGAAGTGAATGCAGCCCGTGGCCAGCTCCTGATGCGCCTTGAAACGTCTTGTCACTTGCAGTCAGAGAGTGGACGACAGTGGTTTTAGACATGAAATCTTCCATGGTTCTGTAGGCCCAGTCTGAGCACACACCTGGGCCCCGTGGCATGCTGGGAATCTCCCTGCCTGCTAGCAGTCATGATGCCAATTCTCATTTTCTAGGTGTTTAAATGTAATACATGAAGGTGATTGACCCCACCCCAGCCAGAGGTGGATGCAGATGCTATATAGTGATGGTTTCCAGAAAGAGAAGTGTGAAGCCTGTGACATGAGAGCATGTTTCTTAACTACCTTTGTTACACTTGTTTTGGATGATGTTGTATACCTTGAATGCGTCTTACAAAGGCATTTCTTATTCTAATGATATAGCTGCAGATATGAATAGCTAATGTACACCACCCTCAGACGAGGCAGAGCTCTGCGGACCAGCTTTTGCTGTGTTTCCATTAAGTAATTAATTTGGCGGCATTGCTGTTCCTCATCATATCGCCGGTTGATTGCGCTGAAGGAAATGGTTGATGTTTTTGTGCGATCCTCCCACCTGATTTCCTGTTACCATTCAGATACAGATCAGAGACCCGTCGACTGCTGCGAAAATACAACAGTGTGATCCTTTCACATTATAATCTGCTAAAACTGTGACGGTGTTCAATAAGGCTGTCCTTTGTAGATTTTTTTTAAGCCTATGAGGTTACATGTTCTCCCTGAGTCGTGCCGCTAGTGTGTGTGTGTGTGTGTGTGTGTGTATGACCTGCGATGGATTGGCATCTTACTCAAGGTGGACCCCTGCCTTGCAGACTGTGGTACCTGGAATAGGCTCCACCCCCTGCATCTCTGTCCAGTAAAAGCTGTTAGGAATATGGACGCCTAATCATTAATGCCCTAACGGCTCCTCATTCCTGAGCTTGTGTGAATATGGACACTTTCTCCCACCCCCTAGTTCAGCAGCCAGACACTTGAAGGCGTTGCTGTAATTGTGATACTGGTGTGGTTGGGCAGCACTTGCTGACAATCGACCCGTCCGAGCTCCGGTCGGGGAAAAGCTCGCTCTCATTTCGGAGTCTCTCATGGAGGCATGGCGTGGCTTGTCGTGAGCAGGTAGCCGGGCCAGCGGAAGGCTGGAGATCCTGTGGCGGGCTTGCCCCGATGCCGGCTCACGCGTCAGACGGCGCACGGCCCGAGCGGCCGGGGGCTGGCACGCTCTCCGTGGAGTGCTGAGTAAGAGTGCGGGGGCAGCAGGTCCGGGTGGGGGGGTTTCTGTAGAGGTGACATGGAGCACGGGCGCGTGAACGAGGTTCACATTGTCGGCTCTTAAATAAATACTCTTTCCCAGCTTCTGAAAGGGCCTGCTGAAGGTGTCTTTCATGCCTTAAGGATGCGAGTCCCTCTGCTCCCACTGTGGTTGTGTTACATAAGAACCAAAGGAAGCGTGAAATTTTATCCAGTGCTGATCTGATCGGATCTAAAGATGGTGACTCAACCGTACTGCTAGGAATGTTGCTCCCCAGCCTGGACCCTTTGTGTACAGATGCTGTCAGTATTATTTTCTTTGATTCCAGAAGCTTTCTTTTTGTTCCTAAGCTGATCTATGGCTCATTTCTGGGTGTATGAATCAGGACATCTTCCCCCTTCAAATTTCCAATTCTGTCCTCTCTCAGTGTCTTTGTGCTTAAGTCGATAGACATTTAGTGTGGCCCTCGAAGCTCGGGAGATGTCCTCATCTTTGCTGATCTCTCTTCCTCCCTCTCTCTCTCTACGCAAGATGCATCCTTTTTTGAAGAGAGGTGAGCAGAGTGCAAGGTCTTTGTCAGTGAGTACTAACTTAGTATAACGGCTGGTGAGGAAGCCTGCCAGCCACATTGAAGTGTAATTGACGTATTAGTCAGTTATATTAATCAGGGAGGTTAATCATTATTGCCAGAGCTCAACTTGAAACAGAGAAATGCTCAATTTTAAGTTTAACAGTGACTTAGTGAAGTAATGAGACATGCAGAGCATCAGTCTGGATGGAAATGGTGTGGTCTTTTTCTCGGTATTAGTGTATTTGTGGCCCTGGAATTTTAGCTTGGAGTCGTCTGGTCCTGGGCTCAGTTCCTTAACCACTACACAGCCTCCTGCAGGACACAAGGGTCCATTCAAGAGTCACGCCAGTCCTGAGCAAAAACAAGATTTCCAGGGACAGTATTCTGACATCGAGCCCCGATAGGATCTTGTTTTCCTATCTGTAAGACTAAGAGGGGCTTGATACTGAGTTCAGATCTGTTTGCCTGTTGGAATGATACTGGACAAAGGCTTCCTTTGTTAACCCCAAGATCTTATTTAAGATCCTGTTTTATGGGCACTTGTGTTACTGAGTACTGAAGCTTGGTCTTAGAAAGTGGTTTCTCGGTCTTTC
>JAODKK010000093.1:12200129-12222574 GCA_026774405.1 Petrocephalus microphthalmus | reverse complement strand
CACGTGGGTGGGGGCCCTATTGATTCCACATTAATATGACTAAAAAGCCTGCACTGCACTCTGATATTCAGATTATTTACGGCATCTCAGCGCGTCTGACCGCTGCTCCCCGTGCCCCCCCCCCCATCTCACCATCTCATCTGGGAAGGGGTTGGTATCAACGAGACAGTCCCATTCTGGGCCGGGCCTGCTCCGGTGGGGTGTGCATACGTGTGACGCAGGGACACCTCCCTCCTTAAGGGCGGACAGCCTTCGGTGCGTAGAGGATGGTAACGAAAGTGAAATCCATGGGAAGACATTTAAAAATGCAGAGATACATTTACTTACGCCGCCAATGAAAGATTAATGCAGCAGCCGGCTTCGCACGTCGATTATTTATTACGTATTGGCATATGCTAATAAACATACTCTGATGTGTTTAAAGTACATTCTGAATTAAAAATTAATGCTGCTTGTGCTCCTCAGATGTAAAGCGTGTATCCTCAGCGGGGCAGCTCTGCTTCACAAGGAGGCGCTGCTGAGATCCACCCACGCCTTCGCTCGCTGGGTTATCTCTCCGTCGCGACCCAGCCTGAGGCCCTGACGAGGCCCTGACATCTCACCTGCTTCCTGCGCAGCCCCAGTGCGTGGACCTGTCTGCTTCTCCCCCAATCCAGCACCAGGCATGTTTCCACTGCATCTGGTACCAAACATTTGGTACCAAAGACACCATACTTTCCTTTTTCCAGTGAATTCCGGTCCAGAACCAGTACCAAAGTTCCAAGCCAGTCGGTGTAAACCTTTGGCACTTTGTTCATTGTCAACTGGTTATGCGAATAACCTGCTTCTGAAACACAAAATACAGCCGCAGTCGTAGTTACACACTCAGAAAACAACAATAAACAACATTTTTAAATAAATGGTCTTAATGGATGACAAATGAAGTTTTAATTGCGATCGGGTCTGAAGAACAGATTCAATGAGATCTGGATGGCATGGCAAGAAATAAGAAAGTATTTGCTGTCATAGGGCTGCACCATATTGAACATTTTTGAAATACAAGCAAAAAGTTTAATTTTTTCTCACAAATCCATCTATATGAGTGATTTAAACAGCATAGATGAATCATTAAAATCATAAAAAAATAATTTGCAATCATTAAAATTGCAAAGCTTAAAATAGCTAATTTTTGTTTCCTATGACAGAGTGAAAATGCTTTAGCAAAACCTAAACCCCACCCCTGCTCTCAGTAAATTTTTTCACAGAAATTTCTAAATACCAGAACTGTATGGCAAAATCACATTTTTGCAAATAGCACATATTGTCCAGACAGTATGAAAGTATGACAAAGCCTGATATCAACCCATGTATCACAGTCCTTGCAAAGCAAGAATTGCATGTGCGTAACATGCAACGGCGCATTAATACCACGCATAGCCCAGCTCTTTTAATTTGATATGAAACATGGCAATGGGGAGCAAACACAACGAGACCCATTCACTTTGGTACTGTGCAGAAGTACTCAAAGTTCCATACCTGGTGCAGTGGAAAAGGCACCCTTAGTCCAGCAGGCTCTAATAGGCTGGACACAAGTACCTAAGAGCTTAATTAATTAGGCCTGATCGGGCTGATCAGATGTGCTTCAGTTTTTTCACCATCTTCCCGCCTTGTTTCTCCAGCTGTGCTTGTACAGGAAAGAACATTAAGTGGACAAGTAGACATTCTTTTAGATTCTCATTAGTGCTGCTTCTAAAATTAATAACATTGTGCAAAACAATTAATTATTGACAGTACAGATGGAGGAGATGGACTTGAGGGCTGGGTGGATATGTCAGGCGGCCCCCTAGCTTGTGCTCCCCCTTCCACCTGGGGGGGGGGGGGCCTGCCCCCCCAGGTGTGCCTGTGCCCGCCATGATGATGCTTGCCCTTTAACTGCACCGCACGTGCGCTCCTGGGGCTCCAGACTGCATTTATGACTTTCTTAGATGGTTCCAGCTTATGAATTTTTTACGTGCCACAGTCACCCCGCGGGGGGCGGGGCTAAAGGGAGGGCGCCGAGCTTATAAATCGGTGCAGCATTTGCTCTGGGAGTTTCGGCCCCGGCGGCAAACGGAGACAGAAAGGACCCGTTTTGGCTGAAGGTGAAGCACGCCGCCATCGGCCACCCGGCTTTGTCTCCTCCCTAGACGCCCCCTACGACACCCTGATATCCTTCAGGTTCTTTGTTTTGTGTGATTTGTGCCGTGCCAAGGCAGGCCAGTGACACACGGGCAGAAGTGGCACCCACAGCTTAGCTGTTATTCACCACATGCAAGCCTGCCATCATGTGGACATTTTGGGGTAGCGCAGCAAAGCGGAATGGCGTCGGTGTGGTTTTCTCCTAGGCTCTGATTTGCTCCCGCAGAGGCAAAGTGGAAAGTCAGTCCTTGTACAGTCATCATGGAGAGGCCTTTTATTTCATTATGTCATTGGTATGATCAAGGTAACATGTTCCTACCCTTTCAGTTTGAAGTGTTTGCCCTGAAATCGACACTGAATCTTTTATGCCCCAAATGAGAGCTATGTAACAAGACACATTTGTAAAGATTAAAAGTTGCTATTTTAAAAAACTCGCTATTTCAGACTCCTAACTCCGCTAAATGAGATGGTAAAAATACCTGCTAAGTTAGCGTTTTAGGCCAAGGAGTCGTTGGGGATAAATTTCCTGCCTGGCATTTGGAGAATTCAATCCCTGCGTGCTGGTCCAGGAGTTCGGATTTGACCAGTCAGACTGCAGGTAATGAGTCTGAGAGGGATGCTGGATCATATACATGCCAAGTGGGACCGGGGGGGGGGCGTGTCAGAGACGCCCCCCCGTCCAGCAGACCGCTCATGCCTCAGCCACCAGAGGCTGTCCAAGCTGATCCATGTCTCACCAGCTGGAAGAGGCTCCCAGCCCAGGATCTTATACCTGACAGCCATCATCATCCAAAACGTCTCTTATCCAGTTCATTGTTGTTTCTATAGCATTACCAAAATTCTTCCGGATGGTTCCTAGCTGCTCAGTGCTACTACCGCAAACAAAGCGCTTAGCAATCCGTGTCTTTGGCTACCTGCCAGCCCGCCGGCTTCACGTGTGTGGACTCCCCAGATATGCGGCATTTACCGGCACTTCCCCTTTGGGATCTGGCCCCGTGCCCTGTGGGAGCTCCTGGTCTCATGTCTATGGAGCACGGAGGCTGTATCGTTTGCATCGAGGGGGGGGGCAAACACGTGGGTAAGCAGCATCCTCGAAATCTGCAACAGCAAAGGTGCCCCCCCCCCACCCGCCATGTGGCTTGGCACGTTACGAGGACCAATGCCAAAGATCCACACCCAGGAATAAAACACAGAGCCAAATCTCATTTACCCAATTCCATATGGCACCTTATTATGAACATTAGTTCTAACAGTGAGTTATATGCACCTGGAGACAGGTTAATTAAACTTTGTAAGGCACAGGGACGTATTTTCACACTCCCGCTGAGCCCAACTTCCAGTTTCGAAAGGAATCACCTAAGGAGAGCAGAGAACCCATTTAAGCGGGTGGTGAATTAGCAGGCGGTAAACCGCCATTGGCCCCATCACGCGTCACGTGACTCGGCCAGGGGGCCCCACAGCCAATAGGACGTTCTGACCCCCAAGGGGCCGCATAATCAGCTCGTGATTTATACACTTTACCTGCGGAGGCTTCGGTGTCCCCCGCAGCGAGTGCCGGATTTATGATGGCGCGCAGCGCTCGGGCCAACGGGGATTGATGACACTTGACACGCTCTCGAAACAGATGTGAACAAACAGTGAGGACTTCAAGGACTGCCTGCGCCCGGTAAGATACTTGACTGAGCACAAATTGTCTCCATTCCCCTGAAGAAGTGCCCGTCCGGTGGAAAGCGCCTAGGCTCTCCTGGAGAGAGTGATGGAGCCGGATGGGACGCCCTTTCCTTGACGAGTCTCCCATGTTCTTTCATCAGCTTTCATGATGCAGGTATTTTTCAGCGGCAGAGAGCAGCAGGCCTAGAGGAGCCCCACTTCCCCGTGCCGCACCAGCGCTGTCGTGACCGATTTTGGACTCGTGCAGGGGAGATGCCGAGGTCACGTCCCCAGAGGAGCCTACAGTTGTACCCTTCAACAAGGTACTTAACCTGAGCTGCTCAGGCAAAATGTTCTGCTGTAGAAACGGGGAGGGTGTAATATTCCAGGCCACGTTTTTTGGGACGTGGCTTTGAGGAAACGCTTCACTTGAGCAGATAAATAATAAAAAAGCATGAAATAGAGTGGCGAGGCTGGGATCTCTGCAGACATGGCTGGGGACGATGATGAAGCCATGTGGTTTGTGTGGGGGGGGCTTAGGAAGCCCATATGCAGGCAGAAGCAGAGGGGGTGTATGTGTAAATGGTGGGGGTCAGGATTCCATGGCCGTGGCATCTGTCAGTGGGAGGCCCTGAGTGAGGAAACACACAGGGAACAGCAGGGAATAGGAGCCACTGGTACGTGCCCCTGATGCTGCAGTACATGGCTGGCTTTGGCCACCTGGGACGTCCTGTCCAGGGAAGAAGACCGCCCCCAGCAGGGTGGCCTGGGGCACGCTGTCTGAAGAATCCCGCTTGGACCCGGTGTCACGTTGCATGCCCACTGCCTTGTCCATTTGCCCAGGAGAACATAGAAAACCTCAAAGAAGCACGTCTGCTCGCCCAGGACTGTGGTCCTGATGCAAGTGAAACATCTGCGATGAAGTTCCTGGCCTGTTAGTACCAGCACCAGTAAACACAAAGACAGTAGTGTTGCTCTGCATAAATTTCCTTACATGCGTATCCTTCTTGAAAATGTTCTGGACAACCCAGGGTTCGTTTTGACCAGTGTAAACCACATTTGTTTCATTTTAAGCAATAATTAATTTTATTATTATCCACCTGTTTTTGTACGATTGCACTAGTAATAATATCATTATAAGAAGTTCTCCACGTGCAGTTTGGGCCGGGCGAAAACATCCTGTTCTACTTGAAAACGGGTTAGCAGATTAGAGTCCTAACTGGGATCTGTGAATGCAAGGGGTGGGAGGTACAGAAAGTGGGCCTGCGATGTGAACGGGCCCGTCTCGGGAGGGAAGTCTGCAGCTTTATCTGCTGTATAAATACTGTACAATAATAGTCATGTGATAGAGCAAACAGAACCACATGACACGGGGACAGCCGGGCGATGGGATCTTTGTTTGGAGAACCAGTGTCCTTTACAGAGGAAACAGGGTCGGCTGGCCACAGGACGAAGTGCACACTCTAAATAAACATGCAAAGAGGGCTGCTCTTTCGGTGGGGAATGAAAATGAAATGAGGGGGTTTGGACCGGAAGCGGGGAAGCTTAGGCACGTCAGGGTACGAGGGGAGAGGCTTGCGGGGAAGGGCTTTCTCAGGCTTCCTTTAGTTTGCTGGGCCTGAGAAAACAGACGTCACCGGTTTATAGAGATCAGAGAGAAGGAGAGACATATGGATGCAATCAGCACAGCAGCCCTGGTCACCTGCTGCTCCCTTCCAGCTCTGCCCGCCTCCTCGCAGTCCCTTTGAGCCCTAGCTTCTGCCATTACAGATAAATAGGTGAAGGCCCCGCAGCCGCCAAATGTGGGGTTAATGTGAGCCGAGCGCTGCTCCCTCTCAGACGGCGATCCGCGCGGGCCGCCCATGATAGCGAGCGTTCCAAGCATATGGCGCAAATCAATAATTCAACAGTGCGGTAAAATAATCTCTGTGTTCCGGCACAAGGCAGGGCAGGAGACTTTGGGCAAAACACAGAGTCGAGAGTTTTATAAAGAAAAATGCGATTTAATAGGAGCGCAAGTTAAGAACACTTAGTGTTTTTTCACTATCTGTAAAATGTGTTTGTGCTCTGTCTTAAAGAATAGCCCCCAAGTCTTTAATATTGGTTGGAAATCTTATTTCTGAAGAATGCATGGTATCAGGGCACATCATTAAGGCAGTAAAGCCTAAGTGCTCGCGGAGATCTTCAAAATTTAATTCTCTTTCCCTTAAGCAGTTGCACCCCCGTGGAATTTTTTTTCTTTTGGATAAAAAAAGGAAATGTGGGGGTTTATATATAACTTCATTCTTATTCAGATTGACTTAATTTGGGCTAATTATACTAGGTATAGACTTTTACAGTCACACTGTAGAGCAACGGAGCCAGGATCTAATTGGTTCCATTAACTGGATTGTTTACAACATAATTGGAAAATTTTTATCTCAGGAGGATGTTAAGTTTTGTAATTAAAATCAATCAATCAATCTTATATCAGGGTCGGTGCCCATCTTGTCCTGTCCCGTGTGTTTTTCCCTGTTTGGCCAGCAGGTGCCACTGGCCGTCTCCTTTGGTGTTGCCCTAGTGTGTTTTCCTGCTCTCTGGGTCACCGTGTAGCTCTGTGGGTTGAGTGTGTGACTCTGAGGCTCCTATTCTTCCTGTCATGAGTTTGAGGCTGGCCTGAGGCCTGTCACGCCTTCGTGTTATATTTCGGTTTGATTCTATCCCCCAGTGTCTGTAGGGTTATGTTATATATTGTCTTTGGTTATCCTGCCCGCGCCTTGTCAATGTCCTGTTTTACTTGTGATCCTTGATTTCTCCTAGTGCTGATAGCCCCCTGTGTTGTTTCTGTTTCCTAGTCCAGTGTTTCCCAACCCAGTCCTCGGGGAACATCGGGAACAGCAATACTAAGGTAGGTGGGAACACAGGAAATCTACAGCGACTAACACTGGGTAACTGTTACTAAGAAGCAACACAGAGAAACAGCCACAATCCCACTAAGGAACCGAACAAGAACATTATATACGCTGCTAAGAAGAGATGACGTAGGACAGATGAGAACCATAACCTAATCAACCAATCACTGAGGGCTTGGGGCAACAAGGGACAGGTGGGCTAAATCACAAATAAGAGGCACTAGTGACTTGGACGCTGTTTTTCCCAACCCAGTGTTTCCTAGACCGTCCACATTTTTGCTTCCTCTCAGCTGCCAGCATGCCTGTACCAGGTATTCGGTGTTGCTGATTGGCTGGGAGCGAGGTATGGGAGTCTACTTACTGGTCCCCCAGTTTCACTTTGGTCGTCTGTGTTAACATTTGCCCGACCTGCTATTCATCTTTTCCTGTGATATGTTTGTGTTTTCAATCACCTTTACATCTGTCTGTGGTGTGATATTACAGAATCAACAGATATGAGTATAAACAAGAGTAAAGGTGATTAACTGTCGACACACAACAACAAAATGTGTCCTCTGCATTTAACCCATATGTGACATAGCAGTGGGCAGCTAATTCAGGACCCGGAGAGCGGTTGCTGGGAATCGACCCAGAAACCTTCCCATCACGAGGGCATGACCCTAACCATTACGCCTCCACTGTCCCATCAACAAGTGACATTAACTGAGTAACAACAACACACACTACAGTGACCAAGAAAACAAGTTTATAAGAGCTACAGTGCATCAGGAACTAGGAAATAGCTGGACTTAAATCAGCCTTCAGTACAGGAATGAATTCCTGGCCGTTTAGAGCAATTACTTATGGGACAGTGGCATCACTGATTAAACATCAATACATTAACTCATTAAATACCTAGAACACTTCAAAGGTACCCATAACTACATTTCCTCTTTTACCATTCCTGCATCATAAAATATAAAACACTTACTCCCTGTGTATTTAATCACTGGTGGCAAAAAGTTATGATTTACTTATTTTTATTAACAAAGAGGGGATTGGTCTGAATGCTGAACTAATCCTGAATATAGAAGTAACCAGTGATACAACTTAATCATTTTAAAACAGCCACATTCAAAATATCTCCTCCGAATATATTGACCATTGGAGGGAACATTAAATTCTTAACAACCTCCCCACACAGTGTTGTGCCATTTGGCAAAACACTGCGCTTGCCGCGAGGCCTCATCAGGACATGAGTCGCTGGGAGTCGTACAGCGTCCCATCTCGAATTTATCACCCTGTTCAGCTTTGGTTAGCGGCTATATTAGTATTCGGTGCTTCGACACTAAATTTAACGACACAGGTTTGTGGGGACTCACACACAGGCCTTCTGAAAGGCGAATGGTATCATTCCTCCATCAGCGCTGGATGGAATTACTCCTCCACCAAGAGGCAAAATTCGAAATTGTAGGTCTGCGGACAGTGCGTCCGGGTTCTCGGCACCCCCCCATGAAGATTAGATCAGCCAAACAGCCCGTGAGTGCTAGTCCTTAGCTCCTGTGCCGCGAGCCTCACCTCACTGCCCTTGGAGACGTGCGACCTGGAAACGGGTCGCAGCGATGCGCTTCGCTTCTTAGTAGGCCTACCAGATGGACCGTGGAGCATGAATGTATAATCGGGGTCTCAAAAAGGGCAGAAGCTGACCTGCACAGGTATCCTGACAATCCTCCGCAGGTTTAGTTCTCCACTGGCAGGACCCTAATCAAGCAGCACGCGTCCAAAAAACCCAAAGCACCCGGAATCCATTTTGGAGCGCCTCTGCCTCTCGAATTGCACCCGTGTGTCCTTCCATTATTTGCCTGTTTGTTTTGTTGAGCCCTGTATTTTATTGGAGCCCCTGGCTGTCTGTGTACAAACCTGCACCTCATCCGTAATTCCATTGCATAGGGACAATAATATCGACTGTTTTTGGGTTTCGAGTGGGGGTGTTTGAGAAGTACAGGTTTCTCCAGGGCAGCTATATTCTCCCAGGGTGCACCTCTATGAAAATATGCTGATGACTTTGTAGTTGGGTCAGTTCGATTTAATACCAGACAGCAGCGATGTTACTCGTACTGAAATAAAACAATTTTCCGAAAAAAGCAGAAGGACTTCAGGTAATAAAGCAGAGTGAGGTGAGCGGAAGCAGTGGCGGTTGTGTGAAACCAAGATATCTGGCTGAGTGATTTAGTCAATAGGAACTCAATTCAGGGAGGCCGCCAATGCCGATTCCAGGCATTTTTACAGAACGGTCCTGCCCCACTCTAGGGTTTCCCTCAAACCCGTGTTGATTACTTTGAGAGCCTAATCCATTTTCATGTCTTATTTGTAGCAATGTTCAAACTTTGCATGCTGGTAAAAGCGTTTTAAATCATATTACATATATTCATCAGCAACACAAAGAAGGGGAGTAGAAAAAAAAACAACTTGTGTCATTTCGTTATTTCTTATTCTATATCATTTTTGCGGCTCATTCTTCCTAGTGGCTAAGTGGCAGATTTCCAGCACTGGGGCTGCAGAGAAAGGTCTGAAACGTTGCAGGGGACGCCGCTGAGGCCAGCCATACATAAATCTGCCCACAATACGGCTCTGGGCGGCCTCTGTTCCTCCCGCGCCCGACCGCCCAAACTCAGCCCACTGTAAATCCCGCCTCGCCTCTCGTCGATCTTGATATGCTATGCTAACATTGTCTCAACACACAAATCAATTTGATGCATGGGGCCGTACACCAATAAGGCAGCGGTGGGGGCTGCAGAGAGTACTGCTGCTGTGGGGTGTGCCCCCCCCCCCCACTCTCTGGCACAAAGGGAACAAGCGGATGAGATTAAAGACGCAGAGTGTGGCCCCGGCCATCAACACGCTGCCCCGCGGTGCCTGAAAACAACCGAGAGCCGCGGCCCTCCTTAAGCAAGCAGCTCCGTGGCCAGGCGAAATGGCAGCGTGTGGGCGGGGGGGGAGGGGGGCTGTCAAGCCAGATGGAGACTGACCGCCCCGCCTATGCCAAAGAACAACAGGCCAACAAGATGTTCCCGTCACGGTCACACCAAAGGAAATGCGTGTGAGGTCTGCCGCCACTCCTGGGCATTCCGAAGGCACTTGTGCGCTAAGCCGCCACGGCGCCCACATGGAGGAAGGGTGAGGAGTGATTAGCATCGCTGACCTTTACTCATACGGTGGGCCAGTGTGTCATCTGGGGCAAACAGGAGAGGGCAGGGCAGGAGAGAAGAAGCTTGGGGGTACGGCTTATTCACCCCCCCCCCGCTGTAAACGAGGGCCTACGAGGAGGGAAATCTGCCAACCGGCGCAGAAGCAGATGGGATTGCCGCAGATTGTTTTCAGTGCAAATGCCATATATATTATTACACAGCACTGTGAATTATGCGTGTTAAAATAATGGGGGTATATTTGCACTGGCAGTCATGTGTGGAGTTTGCATGTCATCCAGTTGTTCCGTGGGTTTTCCTTTGTGAGTTTCCGGTTTCCTCCCATAGTTCACAGACAAGCAGTTTGGTGGAAGGGCTCGCTTGCTCATCCAGGATGTCCCCAGTCCTGTGCCCTGTGCTGTCTGGCATAGGCTCCAGGCCCCCCGCCACCCTGACCAGGATATGCATGGATGTATATACACTATATGGACAAAACTATTGTGACACCTGGCCGTTACACCTACAGTAGCTTTTATGGCATCCCATTCTAACTCCACAGACATCAATAGCTGGTCCCCCCTTTGCAGCAGTAACAGCTGCCTCTCTTCCAGGCTTTCCACAAGATTTTGCAGTGTGTCTGTGGGAATTCTTGCCCATTCATTCAGAAGAACATTTGCAAGGTCAGACACTAATGTTTGACAGGAAGGCCTGGCTCGCAGTCTCCGTTCTAGTTCATCCCAAAGGTGTTTGATGGGGTTGAGGTCAGGGCTCTGTGGGGTCCAGGTACGTTCTCTCACAGCAGACTCACTCAGCCGTGTCTTCATGGACCTTGCTGTGTGCACTGGGGCACAGTTATGCTGGAACAGAAAAGGGCCTTCTACAAACTGTTCACACAAAATTGGAAGCATAAAATTGTCTAAAATGTGTTGTTATGCTGAAGCATTAAGAATTCCCTTCACTGGAACTAAGTAGCGCAGCCCAGCCCCTGAAAAACAACCCCATACCATTATCCCTCCTCCAAACTTTACAGTTGGCACAGTGCAGTCAGGCAGGTAACATTTTTCTGGCATCTGCCAAACCCAGACTGGTCCATTGGCCTGCATGCAGCTGCTTGGCCATGGAAGCCCATTCCAGGAAGCTCCCGGTGAAGAGTTTTTTTTTTTGCTGGGGTTAATGCCAGAGGAAGTTTGGAACTCAGCAGTTATTGAGTTATCAGAACGTTGGCGACTTTTACGCTCTATGCACCTCAACAGCCGGCAACCCTGTTCTGTTATTTTTCGTGGGTGAGTTTCTCTTGTTCCTAAATGCTTTCACTTTGCAATAATACCACTTACAGGTGACCGTGGAATATCTAGCAGGGAAGAAATTTCACAAACTGATTTATAACAAAGGTGGCATCCTATGACAGTACCTAACTTGAATTCACTGAGCTCTTCAGGATGACCCATCCTTTCACAAATGTTTGCAAACCTGACTGCATGGCCAGGTGCATGATTTTATGCACCTGTGGCATTGGGTCTGAATGAAACACCTGAATTCATTGAAGAGGTGTGTCCCGATACTTTTGTCTGTATAGCGTATATCCATGTATTTGGTGCCTATCTGTGTATTGCAATGTTAAATGCTTAGAGTCCTTAGATGGCACAGTGTGCCTCTGTTTTCTCTTGAATGGGAATCCGGGTAAACAGCTGTTTACAGTCAAGGATGGTTAATACAGAGCAAACGAAACAACAATATGTTTTACTTCTTTGTTTAATCACCTTCATCGCCTTGTTCAGTTCTCAGAAGAAACATGGGATCCAAAACTCCAGTTCTAACAGGTTAAATTCTGTGTTAGTCCCCTTTAGGCTTCCACAGCCTTTCAAATAATAATGACAGAAACTCCAGATTAAAGACTAAATGTTCCATCCATCCATTTTCCATAACTCCTTAGCCTGTTCAAGTCGCAGGGATTCCAGAGTCTATCCTGGAGGCTACTGGTGCAAGGCAGAGAGCCACCCAGGATGGGAGACTAAATGTTACTGTTTTCATATATGTCGAAAAGTGGCTTAGGGAACATGTCTCATTAGGGATTCATAACTGAGGATTCAGATCCAGCCGGAACCAGCTGTGGTACTGTTCAGCAGCTGCACCACAGAAGCTGGCCCGTTTGGATTTAGGGAACACGGCGAGCCTGGATCTGATCTTGGTGTGGGATCTGGATTATTTCCCAGGCTCACACATTCACTGGGGCGCCATCCATTAAAATTCTTATTAAAATTCTTCATCCTGTGTTTTCCCAGCCCCTTACTGGAATATGGAGATAATTTCACTCTACCAATAAAGGATTTAATGATTTAGACTACGAACATGCGTGGGTGACCCAGCTAAGAGGGTATGGCCTGGCCAGTACTTAGATGGGAGACCAACTAGTTGCTGGAGGAGGTGTTGGTTTGGCCATTTTGTCTAATATAAACTATGGAAATGTGATGATTCACTAAGTAACATTTCTGCTAACTGCAGTATTTTGCCCAATATGATGTATTTTATAAATGCTACTTTTAAATGCTGTGTACATGCCTGAAATGTTGTGGCTGCTACTTTCTGTTCATTTGCAAGACAAATTATAGCATGGGCAGCTTCTAGCACTCAGCACTTTCAGTACAGTATAGTGAAGTGGAGAGCTAAGATACCTGTCGTTACCATGCATTTGGGTCAAACTGGGGTTTGCTGTTCTATAAATATATTCATTAAAAGATATAATCCATTATTCACATCTGTGGATACTACTGGCTTATAGACCACATTTGCCTTTAATTGTTTATGCTTTATTCCTTAGTTTAGCTACAAAAGAATTGCACCAATTACGTTAATATATTACCAATAATTGAAAAAATATTTTAGAGGCCTTGTTTAAAATTAGACTGTTATGTGACCACTTCAGGAATGAGTTGGCAAACGGCAGAATTTTGTGGAGGTGAAAAGCACCATCAAAGCTGTGTTTTACTCCTATATCTTATATACTCCCACGTGTCACGCCTTGTCAGTAAGGCGATCAGCTAATGTTTGCTCCGTCTCTAACAGCAGTAATGGGCTCACACGACAAACCGTCCAAAACATTTTTTCCTGAGAAATTTGTTTTTTGAACATTGCCTGTGTGTTAGGAGACATAATATTTGTCCTTTCAGTGAGACGGGACTGGATGTTAAGCATGAACTATCCCTAGGAAGTGTTTCTCAGGCACATATGGCGACTCATAATGGGCCAAAAGCAACAAGAGCACACCCAAATAACATCAAACCATTTATTATTTTAGGCTTACAAAACATCAATATAATATGATCCTATAACATATATGACGTTCTTTCAAAATATCTTTTTTTTATTCATCAAAAATGACTGACCAGCAGAAAAGAATCAGTGTTCTGTAGAGTAATAAACAGTACAAAAACCAGCTGCTTTCTCCCGTTGCGTGGCCTTGGATCCCTGCACGTCTGGCATAATCAGCTGATAGCCTTGGAAATTAATCTTTGTAAGTGCTTAAGACTGGAAGCAAGAGAAGACCCATTCGGGCAGTATTTTACAGCCGGATGCCTCCTGAGAAGCAAATAACTTTATAGTGCAACAGCATAAACGAAGGCATCTTATTATTAGATTGTTTTGTCTCATATTTACTTTTATAAACTTGCACATTGGCAATTTATAATTCTGCTTTACATCACATTCCTTATATGTTTGGAAATTGTACTGGCAATTGAAAGTCACTTAAGTGTCACTGCGACATTAATAGAGGAACCTCATAGTTGAAATTTAATACCCGAAAAGGATGCAACCTGACTTTGTCAACTACAGTAGCAGATTATTTTAGCACCACAACCACGGGTGTCACCATGTTTAAACAGCCACCGATTACTTTCAGACGATAGAAGATCGAGATTTGAAGTACTAAATAGTACCTTGTCAGCTGTTTCAAAATCCAAGTTCCAGTCATTGTGAATCCTGGAGCGATCACACACGTGGAGCTCAACAGGAAAGTGAGCATGAGATACACCCCCTTAAATATCAGGATATTTCTCACCTAAACAAGTACTGATCAGACAGTGATTTACGTGATGGTGATACTTGAATTATTCTCCTTCAGTAACACACATTGCTGCCTTTAATGCCACAATGCTGAAATATCCATCACGTTTAAGCATCGTTAGTAAGCCACCCGCGTACCCTAAAGTGTGCAGTTTAAGATAAGACTGACATACTTTGTAAAGTGCATTCATTTACTCTCAAATGCAGCTTCAAATAGTCTCTAGTTTTTGTAAAACGTAATTTTCCACACATTTTTCGTAGTGCTCTGGCGGTAATCTTGATATCTAAATGTATAAGTGAAACAAATCTTGGGTTGCACAAAAGTACACAAACAGATGTTGTTTGTGACTCTGCCAGGGGCTGTTGAGTTTAACACTGTCACATCCATTCAGAATCATTATAGCAGGCAGAAAATGAGTGCAATGAGCCAAATGCAGCCCAGAAAGAACATTAATGCTCTGTGCAGAGTGTCTAAATTATTTTCAAACTCTATGTCTCAGTTTTTGTTGCATATTGCACTAATTTATACTTTCTATAAGATATATAATCACCTGGTTGCAACATCTTTTCATAACATCTGCTTTGTTTGTCTTTAGAATCTTGTGTTATTTTATAGAAAACACTTTGAAAGAATCGACAATGCATGTTACTGAAGAAGCTTATAAAATATTAAATAGCTACTTTAAAGAGCAGCCATGACAAAGGCCAGAGCTCAGCTACCCCTCAGTCTTGGCCTTGAGTAGGTGGCCGCTGAAGGTGATGTACGTGTCAAAGTCATCGCTGAAGATGGCGTTCTCCCTCTCGCCTTTGAAGAGACGCACCCACACCTCGTCCTCCTGCTCCAGCTGCAGCATGAAGCTCTGGCTCTGCATGATGCTGCGGTCGCTGGGCTGGGCGTACAGGATCACCATCTCCTGCTCCTTCTTCATGACGTGCAGGTAGGTCTCCTTCTGGTTCCACGTGTGCACGTTCAGACTGAAGAAGTAGATGCCAGGCACGTAGCAGTAGAACTTGCCGGTGAACATGTTGAAGTGGTTGTAGAGGTTGACGAACTCCGTGTCGAAGATGAGGGTCTGGTAGTACTCGTTGCTGTGCAGGGCCTTCTTGCGGCCCACGGAGAAGGCCGCGTAATGGGCCTTGCAGGGGTCCCCTGGGGCCCCTATGCCGCCCCTGGTCCCCTTAGTCCCACTGGGGCCTCTCGGCCCTGGACTGCCAGTCTTCCCAGACTTCCCGTAGGGGCCCCGTGCACCAGCATCTCCCTTCTCACCTGCATGTGCAGATGGTCATTAGTGCCGGCTCTGTAGTCTCAGTGAGAATCCGGCTATAACAGCACAAGGACCACATGCTTTCCTGAGCTTTGATTTTTACCTGAATCAGTAGGAAGGTGATATAACTGCACGACTTTCTGCTTTGTTTTGTTCGATGCCTTTTACTAGACAGGTGAGCGACATTAAGAACACGGTGTGCCGTCCGCATGCTGCACTGCTCGCTTAAATAATGTCACATGGGTGCTTTAGTTTGAATGAAAAAAAAATTATCATAGCATCTGCACTCAAGTTAATAAAGCAAACTTCCTGCCACATATCCATCCTTTGTCTGGCTGCTTTGCCAGTACATGGACACAGGCTGAATCCAAGATCACGCACTACACAGTATGCACTTAAGGGAGGGGAAAGTGCACACTACAGCCACGGTCACTTAGTGTGATTTCTTAAGTGCATGAGTACAAAACTTCATACACTTTCCGGACATACTCTGTTACCTATGAACTGCTGGACTTTGACCTTTGATGACTGATGTCCTGCATAACAAATTCTTATATTAATAATTCTCTCGCCTGTCATGTTCAAGTTCACTCCTGGAGTGTTTCTAAATACCAAAAATGATCATACTTCTGGTCTTGGAAAGACTAGTCTTTCTAACTTGCCTTCCAAAAATGAACTTTGGGCGGAATGAATCATGGGATTGGTCTTGTTTGGCGTGGATGCAACCTGTGCATCCTTGATATTTCAGGCAGGGTAAGAATTACATATTTTACCATGCTCAGTACTTGTGATCTTAGTATTGGACCTATGAAAGATGAAAGATGATGTAAGACGGGTACACGAGAACAGAAAGCATGCAAATTGAGATTCACCCCTGACTTTCTCAGAAGTTGCGTCTAAGATTATGGGATTGGAAAGTGTACTGTGTTCTCACACTTGGGATTTTGTCCGGATGCAATGTGTCATCCGGGAACTTTTTGTGCACTAAGCAATGTGCACTATGGTTTTGGACACGGTATTATGCCTCGTGTATTTTTTTGCCATATAATTTAGTGTGGAAGTGTGTGATTTTGGATGTAGCCATAGTTTTAGCCTGGAAACTAACCCTAACCCATAGTTAGCCATAGTTTTAGCCTGGAAACTAACCTAGGAAGTAACAGGGCACATGGCAGAGAACACTGGTGGGGACACCAGTCCAGGTTTAATGGCGGAAAAGCACTGCCAGATATATATTTAAAGCAAATCACAATCACAAATCCTTCATAATATAAAATAAATCCTCTTAGCTATATTCTATATACTGTCTTTATTTACAGTCATAATGTTAACTAGATAACTAGCCCCCCCGTAAGTTTAGCTAGCCTGTATTCCTAAAAATCAGGCTTATTTTGTTTTTCATTGAAGTACAGATGGTTAAATGGATAAAGCTCTAATATGATTTGCCTTCATTTCAGCCTGTAGGTGAAAGAGACTTTTGATCTCCATTATATGTACCTAACCTGCTACTCTACAAATCACCTCATGCGCACTTGTTTTAGTCAGATACCAACAAAGTTCATGTTGTTCTACCAATTAAAGCAGCATTTGATGTCATACTGAAATAGGCTCTTAGGCTAGCCAGGAGTTGTGTGGCTTCAGAATATTGCTTAGCTATGCAAAGCATTCACGTGTGGTTCTGGAAGGACGTGGACTGCGACCGCTGTCCTTCGGGAGAAGGCTGTCCACCAACCTCAGATCTCGCTAATCGCCTGATTCCCATCAAGTCAGTTTCCTCTCTGCCTTTGTGTTGGCCATTGTTTATGTGCTTAGAAAGTCTAAATCGAGGCTGAACATAATAAAGACTTAAAGACTCTCAGGGAATACGTTGTCTGCACAGATTTCTCAAAACCACAGGCAAGGCCACCGGTGGCGCGGCGGGTGAGGACCCGGACTTAAGACCAGCAGGTTGCAGGGTCAAAACGGAAGTGCAGATTCCGTGTTCCGTGCTGTATAACCAGCTGCAAATGTGAGTTAATCTGGATAAGGGTGACGCTTATGAGTAATAGACACTTTGCAGTATCTGTGCCCCAATGTGTAGCTCATTGGGTTAGAAATCCTTGCCAATGGCCAGATGGTTCTGGGTTTGAATCCCATAGCTGGCAAAGTGAGCCTCATCATATCACTGTTGGGCCCTTAACCCTAACTACTTCAGGAATGTTGGTTGATCCTGCTCTCTGACCCCAATGCTTTCCTCTCTTGTATTTCTCTTTGGCTGCAAGCATCTGCTTCCAGTTCATCAGGTTGACTCCTCTTTTCACAGGTTTCTGCTTCCTTCCGGTTCCTTTCTGAAAATTGGGACCATGAACAAACCCATTGTACAGTCCCTACCTTTCAGGATGGTGATGTTTATTTGTGGGACGACGTGGAGTTGTGGATGGGGCTCTGCCTGTTGTGGATAGTCCTCCACAGGGTCACAGCAGCGCTGGCACTCGGTTCTGCTCAGTGACAGCAGGGAGACGGCGGAGTACTGGATCAGTAACTGGGTTTCACTGACTAGACCCTTATACAGCGTGCTGGTGCAAGGACCCACTGCAATGTCTCCTGCCCGAAGCAGAAGGCTGGCGCTCACGCTCTGCAGCCTGTTTGCGGCCTCTCACGCCTTCCTAAGGAAGGAAGCCTTACCTATCATCTCTGTCCTGGTCCCTCTGGTAGGACCCGGTTGTGGTCCTGTATGGCCCTGACACAGCGCCCATGCAGAGGAGCATCGGCAAGCCCAGGCTGAAGACAAGGAGGAGCCACCCAAGGGTCTGCATCCTGTGGTGGGAATGGAGAAGGTGGAAACCAGGTCAAACTGAGAGCTTTACTCTGCAAATGCATCCCGGGCACTTAAAATATTACATCTTTGATCCCACATAAAATGGTGAGCATTCCTCTCCAGCTCTCAGAAGTGTACCACAGCACTTTGATTGCAAAAGATTTCTACAAGTAACCTCATTATGGCAGTAAATAATGATTCATTGTAACTCAGAAATGAAGAAAAGAAAAAAACGTTCATTCCCCTCGCCCCAATTTTCTTCCGGCGCTGGGATATACGTGCAGCTGGGATGGATTCAGAAGTTAGTTGTTTTGTGTTTGTTTCTCTACATTACAGATGGTTTACTGCTCTCAAACTGAACAGCAACATGGCACCGCTTTCAACAACAGCAGTGCCAGCCAAACCCCAACAGATTCAGCGGCCCGAAAAGAAATTTAACCTCTAAGCTCTTTTTAGATGCTTTTGGAAAGGGGACGGGCCATTGGCAGTGGGAGCCTGTCATCAGTCTGTTTTCAATTCGTGAGCGATTCCAAGCCATGAAGCATCAACGAGAAGCCAAGGAATATTGGGCTGGACGGGCAGTCGTGAAATGAGTGCGGATAACAAGATCGGGTGGGCTGTTGCTCGGATCAGCGTGCCTCTCGGGATGCCTGCTCCGATCCAGAAGCATAGGGTCTGCTCAACACATCGAGGTTACTTGGTGTCAGATAAGGCAGTCAGCTCTTCCCAGTCTGATCACAGTCTGCTAAGAGCACCTGACTGAGGAAGGCTTAGACTGGCCTGGAAAACACGAGCTACCTAGGTATATGTAAGAGCAGTTCATTGTATAATATAAAGCACGCCTTTCCTAGGCGTCGTGAAGCTTCAGGGACTGCAAAAAACATAGAACGACGTCCCCCAGGTTATGGTGGGGTGATGTTCTGATGAACTAATCGTAAGGTGATAATGCATTTTAATACAGTATACTTAACCCAACAAATATCATAGCCTAGCCTACCTTAAGCATGCTTAGAACACTTACATTAGCCTACAGCTGGGCAAAATTATTAACACAATGACTATTCTGTAATTATGTGTTGAATATCTCATGTAATTTACCGAACAAATATATGACAGGGCTACTCATCGTAAGGTGGAAATATCATAATGCAGACCATCGTAACCTGCGGACCATCGTAACCTGCGGACCACCGTAACCTGCGGACCATCGTAACCTGCGGACCACCGTAACCTGCGGACCACCGTAACCTATGGACCATCGTAACCTATGGACCACCGTAACCTGCGGACCATCGTAACCTATGGACCATCGTAACCTGCGGACCACCGTAACCTGCGGACCATCGTAACCTGCGGAGCACCGTAACCTGCGGACCATCGTAACCTGCGGACCATCGTAACCTGCGGAGCGGCTAAAGCTAATTCAGCTCAATATCTTTCCTCAAGTGGTTCATTCTGGCATCTCTGAAGGGGCAGAAACTACCCTAAAAATGTGAGTGAACTTCTCCACAGCCTGTTCCAGTAAGACATAAGCGTCCCGGACAAGGAGCAGATAGTCCTGGAAACCGCCCTGCCGATCTTCCATAGTACAAAAGCAGGTTATTAACATAGGCCAAGGAATTGTTTGTACTGGCTGGGGTGATTGTTAGACTAACAGTCTAATATGGCAAAAGGCTGGAAACAAGAATGTGGAATATGAACAAACAGTACAGTCTGCGCAGACACGCAAATGTACAGGACAGTGGCACTCTCTGCCAGAAACCTCCCAGTCAATGAGGACTTAGAGGGCAAGGTCGTCTTGGAATCCAAGAAGATCCACACCTCAGAAGACTGATTCGTTAGAAGCACCCAGCACCATATATCACGCATTTATCCATTTTCCAGACAGGCGAGGCATGTGACGTGAAAGCATCATTTTCTCTGAAAAGGAACATGACTGCATCTGTGTCACGTCACTGAGTCTGCCCTGGGCTCAGGGCCCACGCCACTTCCTGTTTGATAGCCTGCTTTCGCCTTCTTTGTTCATTCCCCGTTCATCCCATGCTTTCTGGAACATTCCAAAGCTTCATTGTTCCAGTTTTAAGCTTAAAAATTACCATACATAGCCCAGCCTGGAGTTTGCTGAATGGTATTCCTGTTTGTTTTTTTTTTTTTTAAATAGACCTTGTCAAAAAGACCTTCTTAGGGACATCAGTTTCATATGAGATCTTCCTCCGTCTTTTGGCACTTAACAACATAAAAATGGCAAATAAAACACTAGCTAGAAGGTCCATTCTGTCGTAACATTCATATTCATGCGAGGTCCAGTATATGACCTGGAGGAAAATCATTTTTATATTGTGTGATGTGCCCAGATACCGTTTCCAGGCCATAAAAGCATAGAGGTCCCATCTAATGGCACCCAGAAGAGAAGGAAGCTATTAAGTGATACCTGGAGAGTCAAACGCAAAGTTCAAGCCAGCTCATGAAATGTCGCCAGACAGCCCAGCACACACACCAAGCTAATTATGAAGAGTTCTCTGGAGGTCTCTATTGCTGGCACTGAATGCGATGTCACCTCATCCGTGTGCCAGCTGTCTGCGCCCCCTTTAATGCCCGTCGTTACGGTTACCTCGCGCCTACCCGAATGTGCTGACACACATCTTGACATCCCTTTTCTCGTCAAGCGGGTCCGTTGGGTTTTGCAGCTGCTGTTTCAGAAGCACAGCTCCAGCTCTGCTGGGGAAACCGTTTGCCATTATCGGATTTGGGTCGAGTTTGTGGCCAGCGAATGTCACAGTCACAATATACCACAATATAAAATCAATCTCGATGTTTTAGTACCTCATTGATTATAAAGTCAGCAGAAAAGTTCCCCGTTCAATTTGTGTTGTTGCACTTGCTAATATTAATAGAATCGACTTATAAAACACGTCTTTGTGCCTGTATCCCAGACGTATTGTTTTTATTGGCTTTTTATATCCTTTTTTATATATGCATGTTAATTTGGCTCTTGGCACAAAAAAAACAGCTGTGTCCAAAATAATTCCGCTTTCCACAACATTTGTTTGCAGAGCCATTTCTGATTTCTTACAGGAAAATGTCCATAAACAGCAAATTGAGATTTGCCTCTTTGCACCACATCAAGCTACATACCTGTAATAATTGCAGGTTTATCAGATTTCTACATCTGAAAGTTGTGCTATTTGCTGTAATTATAGGCAGCTCTGATCTGTGGCACTTTGTCTGGACCTTCCAGGCTTGACGATGCATCTTAAGTACACATTTGAATATTTCTGTTTATTCAATCACTTGAATTGAAGGCTAGTAATGTGATTTGTGCCACATTATTGTTATTGCCATAAAGATGTGATGGATTTTATCCAACCTAGGATCCATCTCAGTGTCTGATTGCCCAGCAACCATATTCCCCG
This sequence comes from Petrocephalus microphthalmus, assembly GCA_026774405.1. Taxonomy (NCBI): domain Eukaryota; kingdom Metazoa; phylum Chordata; class Actinopteri; order Osteoglossiformes; family Mormyridae; genus Petrocephalus; species Petrocephalus microphthalmus. Next base: position 12,201,178 of record JAODKK010000093.1, on the reverse strand, counting down.
ATGATCATGCCCAGATCTTGCAGAGCTGCTCTTATACTGGCCCCGTTCCTGCCAAGCCACTGAGAGTCAGAGAGCTTCTTATGGGCAGAGAGCTGAGAGCATTCCTGCCTTACACAGCAGGAGTCCTGGAAAGGTCAAAAGTTCACGACATGCTTGGGAGAGCAGTAATCCGGGACTAATCCCGGTTGGTTCTTAAGGGTCATGTGCCTTCCCCCATATTTTACGCAGGAGTGCTCTAATTCTAAGTAATAATACAGAAAATGTGATTGCTTTCCAGTGATGAAGCATCAACAGACATGGCCCCTTCCTAATGGTTAAAAAAAACACTAATCGTTTTACTGAGATGATTGTACTTTGAATGCTTTTTAAATTTTATTTATATTATTTTATTTATCTTTTATATATTTTTGGTTGTAGCATATTTGCATTGTGGCATTATTATGCAGGCTTCTCTTGCCGTCCAGCTGTGTAACGTGTCTACAGCAGCCACGCCTGTTTTCCCGGCCACATCTCCCACTAAGTCCGTCACATTAACAGCGTCTTTCATGCGGCTTGTTTGCACAGCGTTTGTGCCCCAGCGCGGCTTTTAATGAAAGCTGGCGCGAGTCCTCGGGCGGCTCTTATCCTGTAGTAATGGCTCGTCCGCGGTCCGCCTGTTATTGCGCCATTGGCCACCAGGGGGCGCAGCTCGGAAGCCTATGAACATCATTATAAACAGCGATCGCAGCGATGTTTTAGGCATCCCATGTTAAATGTCACATCTTAACATCTGTCTGTGTTGTGCTTGCATGTCAATGCGTCGCAGTTTTTAACTCTTGTTTCTTTACACAGTAAAAGAACGGTAGCTGTACAGTGCAGTGAAGCCGCATCATCGTTTAAGGATTAGTTTACGTCCATTTGTGTACGGAAAGCCTGCTTTGACTTGTCAGGAGCTCCATCTGTGCACAGATACAGGCATGTGTGCGGAGGGGCTTTAGGTAATCGGGGTTACAGTCGTAGCATTAATGCGTTTATGTAAAGGCAGTAGATCTGCTGGGGATGTGTGTATA
>JAODKK010000093.1:12180354-12196631 GCA_026774405.1 Petrocephalus microphthalmus | reverse complement strand
ATGACCTTTGGCTCGATGCGAGCAGAGTAATTGGCAACAGATAAGAACAGTGTAGATATTATGTGAGTCCAGTCCTGCAAAACATGTTTTCCACTGACACCAGAGGCTTGTAAAAAAGATTTGCAGCTTTGTTTGAGGAGGAAAAGGCTAAATTCCCTCAACCATCTGGCCTGTGCACTAATTTACTGCACAGTCTTTATTTAGTTTGTTTGGCTAATTTGGATCTGTGTTTTGTCCTGGCGACTCACATCTCTTGGGAATTACATCTCTCTTCTGCCTCATTTGTTTATGCTATGTTGTGTTTCAGCCTAAAATTCCCTCTAAACTTGACAATCAACGCAACCCTTTGAAGAGGAGGCATGGTTAATGAAAAGCGACGGTCTTAATTACACATTTTCTCACCGCCTTCTTTTTCCTGACCCTGCTAAATTCATGTCCAGGTACCTGCAGCCTCACTGGATGTCACACTGTAAATGAAACGGTGACCATCTGCGTGCCTTAAAACGGGACCACATGCTCTTGCACCGAACACGCCCAACCCTGTAAAATCATTTAGGTTCAAAGGATTCCAAGCAATGATGTAACCGTAATGGCCGAGAAGCTTGCAAAACACCTCCCGGGCGATGTCGCGGAAGCACACAGATCAGGGGATGGGTACAGACACCCCATGCCCAGGAAAGTCAGTCAAACTGTCAGCTGCAAATGCCAGATACGCCGTATTACTCTGAAGGTTTAGTGTCCCTGAATGGCGATGGGTCAGCACCTGATAATGGGGCGTTTTTCATTGGCAGGAACAAGGAAGCCTGTCAGGATACAAAGTATAATAGCAGAACGCTGGCAGATTCTTAAGGAAAACCTGCTACAGTCTGCAAAAGACCCCAGGCAGGGACAGAGATTCACCTTTCAGCAGAACAACCACCTGAACGACCTTGAGTCAGCCACTCAAGTGGCTTCACAGCAGAAAAGCGAATGTCCTGGAGCGAGTCTGGGCGCTAAGCAGCGTGCCGGTCTGCAGCAAGGGCCCCCGACAAACTCAGCAGCGTGCCGGTCTGCAGCAAGGGCCCCCGACAAACTCAGCAGAGCTCACCTGCTCCATCATCTCACGGTTACAGGCTCCCCTGCAAGGGCTAAATGTGCTTGTGCAGACACCTTCGGGGAACACGTCTCTAACCAAAACCCTCCAGCTTTACTTCCCATTGACCACTGTTTTCAGAAACATTGATGTTTATTCAGAGAGTTAGAAGTTTGTCTACATTGAATGAAAATAGCACTGGGTGTAATTTCTCGTGTAAAAGTTGGTTGTTATTTTTATTGGCAATGCGCTGTTGTTGATCTGTTGCCCATGCCTCTTTATGGATGACTTTTGATCAGACCCAGAATACACTTTCATTATTTTAGCATTACATAAAATAATGTTTCCGGTTTTTCCAATTTTATGGTTGCAGCTCTCATTCTCGCCGTGCCTAGCCTGTGTGTGGAGAGTGCATGTTCTTTCCGTGTACCCTTCAGCCTTATTCAGCATCTCCTCACAACCAGAAGACATACCTCCATCTTCAGATGGAAGGTTCATAATGGTGGTCAGACCAGACCACCCATTCAAAGGCCTCAGACTCCAGATCTGTTTGTGGGATTCTCAGATGTTCCCAAGCCAACCTGGGCTATATAATCCCTCAAGGCTTGCCCTGGGGCCCTCCACCCATGGGACGTGTTCAGAGAAGCTCCCTTAGGAGACAACCAGATGGCATCCTCATGAGACCCCCAAACCAGCTTAGTTCCTCAGCAACATTATTTCAACTCCACTTTGGAGGGTGAGCCCAGGAAGCATACAGAGAATTCCCCCGTCAGCCACCTGTACTTGCAACCTTGTTTTTTCGGCCCGCACCCGCATCTCATGACTATGGGTGAGGACAGGGTCATTGATTGGCCAGTGCACTGCAAACCTTGTTAGCCAATCCGGCACCCAGTTCCCCAAAGACTTTTGAGCACTTGAATGACAGATTCTCGTCCAGAGCATACCCTGCTTTGTTCCCTGTGCTGCAAGGTCCGTGCGACCCTACATCAGGCATGATTATGGAAAAGGGACGGATGGACATCTCAAATCCAGAAAAAGCTGAGATCATTGAAGTGTTTTTTCCTGGATATCTTGTTTTCAATCCCTAATGTGCATTACATGTTAAAGCACGTTATATGTATTATTATTAATGAACAATGGTGTCAGTTATTAGATAAAATGAAGGTTTAAAATCTATTTTGACTATAAAAATTAGACTGGCCTGGGAATTTCTATTTATATGAGCATGGTAACTGAAAATACAGTTTAGCAGTGAATTTCCTAGAAACCCTATATGCTCCCACTTAAGGAAAAAGATAGAAATGCATAATTTTTATATTATTTTTATTTTTCTTTATCTTTAATGGCTGTCTGTTTCCACTCCACAGAGAGATTTCTTTGTAAGTGTTTGTGGTCAGTCGGGTCATGGGAGTTTAAAAGAAGGCGGTCCTATGTGTGAGTAAAGGTCCAAAGGCAGATTCTTTCAGAAGGGCTGAGGAGCCATTAGGGTCACCACTTCCGTATGAGGGACTTTCCCAGCAGCGGTAACACAGTTATGGTGCTCGCATGTAAACAAACGCAATTTTCCAAAAGCAGTTCAAAGTAACACAAATTTAATGTAGCAAAATAATAAATACTAGTATACTCTCCTATCACACTTTTATTATTTACAAATTAGTTTTCTTTAGTGTTGCGCTAAATTGAGAGTATAATGGGTTTTCTGGACAATAGATGGGGTAAACATTTTATTATGTGACTCCTGGGTATAAAAACTTAGTGGATCTGTTAGTGTGGCTGAGTGATATAAGGTGTAGGTTCCAGTTGTTTTAATGGCCTGGGTTCAAATCCCTCCACTGCCAAACGTGTTTAATTTTTGGGCGGGGGGGGGTGTGTGCTGCTCAACCGGTTAGGACTTGTAATCGGAAGGTCATTAGTTTGGATCCCAGGGCTGGAAGAATGATGCCACAGTTGGGCCCTTCAGCAAGGCCCTTAATTCCCAATTGCTCCAGGGATACTGGGCCCTGGCTGGCCCTGCACTGTGACCCCTGTGCTTGCTGTCAAGTGTAAATGTGACTATTATATTCTACTCTATTCACACAGGAACGGGATTATTTTTTCATGACTCGCGGTTATTACTAACCTCCACCACCAGATGTCGCCCTGCGCTTAATGTTCAGAATACAACCAATTAAAAAAAATAATAAAAAAACAATGTGAATGCGGTTAGAATCCGTGTGATTGTAGCTGAAATGAAAATAGATTTTGACTCAACTCCTTACAGCGTAATAGCCAAAATATAAAACATTAATTCCTATTTATATTAATATTTGGGCAGAAGAAAATGATCAATACTTCTGTTTACCATGCCTGTTAATTTACCATTTCCTGTTAATTCAAGATCTGTCTATTAATAGCCAGCGCTTAATAAATATTACATGCAACTGCTGGTGATTTAGAGAACATGACTGTGTATAAAGGCTTCCAAACCCCAGCAGAGGGAGGCAACACAGCCAGCCACAATTCAGTCCTTGCTGGTCAGTTAGTAAAATAAATCAATACTTTGTAAAATGTAAAATGTAGATAACTGTTCATATACTATACAATATTTAGTTTATGTTCTTCATATCTTTCTGTTCGAAGTGTAAATGAAGGTGACCATTCCTTTCACGTTTTGTACACGTTCTTATGATTACTGGGTAAGTGCAGTCGCCCTAATGTTAGCAATTTTTAACAAATTATTTTCCTTATTTCATACGTGGTCCTTCAGTATTCTTTTGAAATTTAAAATAATAGGAAAAACTACCAGTAGAAACATACACTGTGGTTTGGTAGCATAAACAGGGTCACATACAATAACACAGGATGTAACTTTCCGTTCCGCGCATTGCCTTGCACGTGACTCCATGTTGCGTAATCCGACAGCAGCCCTGACACGTGACTGCTGCCAGGATCGGCGCACTCATTGGTTCGTTGCTGACCAATCACAGTCCGGCTACCACGCGTCAACACTGCGCCGCAGCGAGTTTTTAGGCGATACTAAAGGTTGCTAAAGGAAGTCCGTAAATGTAGCGTACGCAAATTAAAAAGGCCTAACCTGTGGGGATATAATGAAAACGCATTACATTATATTTTGCAGATTTTCTTTTGGCTGTCGAGCCGCATAATTTTAATAAAACTATATTTCTTACATGCTTTATTGTTATAATATTCACAGTGTAAATGTATTAAAATAAATAGTATGTTTTTGTTGTATGTTTTGTTAAATTCCATTTTTTCACATTGAATATATTCATGGTATATAATCTACTCAGATTATGTTCACAGCCCTGTTCAGGACTGGTGTGTAAAAAAATGGAGCGTTATCCCTACAGCCTCCTCTGGCTAGCTTTTAACCCAGGGGTGGACAGAAAGGCCCATTGTGCGTGCGGGTTTTCACTGCAAATCCCTAATTAGGTTACTAATTAGAGGACTGATTGGCCAAAAAGTCCTCACACCTGGGTTTGAGCAGATGACCTAAAGCAAAAGGTTATCCCGAAAACCTGCATGCATACCAGCCCTTTGTGGCCCTGGAACCACAGAAAACAATAGAGTGCAAAGTAAGGTTTCAGTCTAGATAGTTTGCCAGGCCACATACATATATAAACACAGTCATATTCTATGGGCAATTTAAAGATCAGAATAACTGCATATCTTTGAATCACAAGAGGAAACTGAAGTGTATGCAGGAAACCCGTATGACATGGGGAGAGCATGCAACACAGAGGTGGGATTCAAACCCTATCCCTGATGGTGTAAGGCTGTAAGGTAGCACTACCGACAGAGTTACAAATCAAAATGAGTTTTGATCAAGACCTCAGTGATGTCAAAGGTGATGTTGCTGCATGTGGCAGGCATTTCACAGAATTAGGCTGCCCCTGTGTGCATCACATGGCCATAACAAACTCCCTGGCAGGTTATTTCAGCTCAGGGGAAGCAATGAGGGAAAGCAGGAGCTCAGTAGGCAGGGGCACAGGCTGCTTTTCAGCTCTGATTGCAAAGTGGAACAGTAGAGCAGTGGGGCTGTGTGCTGAGGTAAATGTGCTTATGAGCATTCCTTTGAAACATTAAGTTAATTTTATGGACTTCGGCAGATTGTGGCTTGTTTTATGTTATGACTCACAACCCCCCTTGAAATACCCATATCTAAGGTATGTTCTCCAAGGAGCATAAGCTGTTAAGTTCTGAGTAGTGGAGGATTTCCCTGCATCACTGCCAGGCCCTCACTGGCCCCTGCAGACACTCGGTCGGCATCTCACATCCACACAACCCTCGACGCACGAAGAATCACAAAATGATCTTTTGATCACGCTTCCACTTTTTTGTCTGTCGCCTGCAATTGCAGAGCAAATCGGTTTCTGGCGTCAAAGTCTTTCACACAACAAACACTCACATAGAAAATTAGAGTGTGCCAAATTAATGCATGTTCATGTTCTCAAATTTAGGGGATAAATTTAACCAAAATGTTTTCAGCTCTTCATTCCTCCTCCCAAAACAATGATGTGGGGCTCAATGCCTATAAATCAAGAAATACAAAACCCAAGAAGTAAAATTGTAATATATGCGGTATAGGTGGAATGACAGAAGATATCGGACACAGATTTCACTAAAAGAATCGGTGCAGAAAGCCATCCACTGCTGCCCGGCCTACGGCGAGTGTTTGCCGGCTCCTTCGAAATTTTCATTTAGGATGTTGGTTCTGGTCCAAAATACAGTGACCACAAGTAAGAGAAAATAACATTTGTATTGCCATTCCATATCATCCAAACCAAGACCTGATCCTCCAGAAGACGTGAGTCACCAATGCGTATCTATCAGACAGACATCAGGGGAGATGCAGCATGTATCTGAGCTGAGCTGTGGCATGCCTCCGCGGTCACAGACGGCTGCCAGAATGTGGAACAACAAGCTGGACTGGAAATCAACTGAGTCAACCTTCCACTAAGGAAAGAATTGTTTTTTAGGAAGGTCAATAATCTTTTCTTGTAAAATGCGATTGCTGATTTCTATTCATGCATGCAAAACAATGTTTAACTTTTCAACTGGAAGTGAGTCATGACCTCGTCAGACCAGTACAGTTTGTCTGTGGTCAACATTTCACAGTCATATTAATGGGTGTTTGGTTTAGATCCATGCACAGGAACTAAAGAGGTATGGGACGCGCGACGAATATTTTCATAGGGGTACTTACTATGAAATGTATAATTACGTTGTAAATTATACATTCTTAAGTAAGAAGTCATTGGTGTCTTGGCATTAAGTCTCTCATCTTGAGATACAGGTTAAAATGAGATGTGACTGGTATCCCTTCCAGGGTGTAACCAAGCCTGTAGGCCTTATGCTGGCTGGGACAGGATCCAGCACGTGGACCCCCCCTTCCCCCCCATGACCCTGACAGGCTGTGATATAACTATGGCTGATATAATCTGACCTGCGCTCTTTCTGTTAAACAAAAGCATCGGATTAATACCAGACTTCCGCGTTTCTTTACGGATGGTTTGATGCCTAAAACACAGCAGAGTGGTACATATCGTACTATCTGAATAAGAGCCTCGCTTCTGTTAGACCGATGGTTGTCTTTCCTGCCCAAATAGCTCCTCCTCCCCGTGACCTCACGCCGCTAGCGGAAGTGACGTCGCCGGCGCGCGCTGTAGTACTCGTGCACGGGTGAGGGAGGGAAGTCTCCCGAGAGTTGGGCTACGGCGGAAGGAGCGGAGGACGTCCATTAAAATCCGTCTCCATCCTCTGCGAGTTTGAGGGCGATGCCACCCAAAAGCAGGAGGACATAAGCTACACTCCGCGGGCTTTCGGCTGAGCGCAGTATTGTCGCGTTACGGAGGTCGGGGCGGGAGAAAAGCGATGGTGAACATCGGCCTGTGAGGGAGGAGAAGGGCGCGTTTCTCCGGGAGCGGGGGGCGGAGTGTATCGGGGCAGGAGCGCTGTGTCTGCGGGGAGGTGACGCCAAGGTTCCGGGGAGAGACTTCGGGTCACGCTTCGGGTCTGTCCTCCGAGTCGCTGGCAGGTGGAGCGGGAGCCATGGAGCTGCGAGTGGGGAACCGGTACCGGCTGGGCAGGAAGATCGGGAGCGGGTCCTTCGGCGACATCTACCTGGGTGAGTGCCGGCGTCGCGGGGCCGTGATGGCGCTGCCTGCCCCCGGCTCCGGGTGCCCTTTCCCGGCGCTGCCTGCCACTTTCAGCGCGGTCCCCCGGCTCCGGGTGCCCTTTCCCGGCGTGTGTGCCCCCCTCAGCCGGCGCCCGGAGCCCCCATACCGGCGTGTATCGGCTGCGAGTTCCGTATCAAACACGGTTACCGAACTGGGGACGACGGGCTCCCGGGGCTGCTGTGCGGACTGTCGGCGAAACGCGCTAAATGCGATTAGAGTGGCGCCTAATCGCGTTTTCTTTGACCAATTCGATATAATCGGGGAGCCGAGCGGTACGATAAGGAATCCGAATGGGGCGTAAGGAGTGCGGCGACACTTCGGCGGCGTGTCGGGGCTCCTTGGCGTGAAGGGCCGTATTGGGGGGGTGTAAACTGTCACTTAGTCCTTCCTGTAGGTATATCTGTGCTGTAAATGCTGCGCAGGCCGGGTTCGCAAACCCCGAAACCTGCGCGCTAACGCAGCTCCGTGGGTAAGTGTGTCCGCAGCTGCCCGTGTCCAGGGGAGCTTCTCGGCCCGAAAGGTACTTCTGGGACACTGCTGTCAGCGATTCGGTGGCCTGGCTGTGGCTTTCCCGGGATCGCTGGCTGCTTGGCTGGCAGGCAGACCGCAGAGAGCCCGCTGACGGGATCGGCCATGTCTCTCTGTCGCCTGTCCATCTGGGTATTTGTTGGAAATGTTTAAATGCATCTTTACTGCAGGATTCAACAGTTTAGACTTCTGCTGAGCAGTTCCTTGGGAATCTATGCTTAATCATCTTCTGGTCTTTGCGACTTTAAATGCTTAATTGTAAATATTTGTAACTAGTAAATTTGAAATATTTTTGGGAGTCACCTACACTGCAACTTAAGTGATTTGGATTGTTGGCTATTTAAGTTAGCATTTTCAGCCGCATACATGCAGTGCTGTTATTGTAAAACTAATTTAAGGTGCTGTGTGTTTACATGAGCAGCAGTGTTGAGTATTTGGTATATTTGTGATGGATTAAAACTATACAGCATGCATTTGTGAAGCAAATTTTAGTTCCTTACTTTGTTAGACCTGCTGGTTCAGTCTCTGGGTTCTGGTTTGAAATCTTGAAATTTTAAGTCTTTCAAAAAGAGCTGTAGTGTCCTGTTGAGTTTGAGATGCACTTTGCTTCTTTGCCTTGTTACCCACTGTTGGAGCTAATCTGTAATCTAACTCTCATAATCCATAGGAATTAGTTTGTTTATTCTTTAACTCTGAAGATCCCCTTTATTGTTACGATTGTCTGTATGTGTTACATCCTCAGTATGTCCTGTACTGTCTATATAGGCGTGTGGTGCTGTTTGCTGTTTTGGTGCAGCAGCCCAGTGTCTGACCGAGCAGTGGGGGAGTTACGGAAACCCGCTAATGCTGCAGTCAGTACTGTGGGGCAGAAGCGGCTGTAGGCCTGCTGTGGTCCCCGCAGCTTGTCCTTTTCAGTCATGCTCATTGATGAGCTAAGTTGTAATTAAAGCACATTGTTAGGGGATCTAGACATTGGGAGTTTACATCCTGCCTGCCTTTCGTTGTTGTTTAAATCAGATTTTTATTCTTGTAAAATTAGCAGGGGAACTGTTCCTAAATGTTTAAAAGAGTATTCAGTCTTACATGTAATGTTCTGTATAAGTGCAGATCTCATCGTTCGGTAGTAAAGTTATCCAATGGTCTCAATTGCCCCCCCCCACGCCACTACCTACCTTTAGTTGAAATGAAAATATTGTGGCAGACAAATTTAGTGTATTGAAATTATCGAAGTGCTGGGGACTTTTGTGGTTTATCATCATGAGTGTGAGAATGGTGATAATGTCAGTGTATTTAAGGGATGGGAACCTTTCATACTTTCGGATGGTAGCAGGAGCCATACCCCTGTGTTCTGGGGTCTCGTTGCCAAAATGGTTGAGCCAGTACACACTTTTCTGGCAGGCAAATGCATATTCTTTAATGCTTCCTGTTTACCTGTTCAGACAGCCATGCAGACTGCGGTTGAAGGGAGGAAATTCTGTGACTTGCGTCTTGCTGTAGAACAGTAAAAGTGACTGTATTTTAGGTCTCTTTTTGTATTTATTTATTTTTTTAAATGCTTCCTGTTTTAACAAACAGAAGTGGCCATTTTATTCCACATGTTCTTAAAGCCGAAGTCTGATTTTACAAGAGGGATATGATGTCATGTTAGCTTTGGACACTAGCTTTGCCTGGGGACCCCTATGTAGAGTGTAATGTTACAAGCAGCTGGCTGGATATTCTATTTATGAGTGTCTGCTTCATGCGAAGTATCAGTGTTAGCCTAAAAGCTATAGTTGGGAGAATCCTTGCTTTATGTGGCGAAGACGAGATCCACACGTCCAGTTCACATGCATCTGATTTGAAGGACTCGACAATGAAAAGACGTTTCCTTGATAGTGCTGTTCTTTGTGTATTCATGGCTTTTTGTTGCTTTTTGTCCGACGTGGGCAAATTGCTTTCTGTGTAATTATGCTGTCGATAAAGGTCTGCTGTTTCCTAAACTGGTGGGGTGGCCAGCATGTTTGTTTGAGGGTTGCAATGGATGTCAAAATGCACACTCAGGATCTCTAGAATATAGAGTGCAGTGTTATGTAAGGTGTGATTGCAGAGATTACTCCTTTAGATTACTGTTTGAATGGGCTCTGCTTGCCGTGCGTTAGTATTTGCTTGGCATCTGAGGTAAGTCTTGCTCAGATATTTGTAATGTTACTTGGTGCCCTCCACATACATCCTTTTGCTGTCTGTTAACAGCCTGGATGGAAGCATGGCCAATGGTGCTAAAACCTATTAATAGGTCTGTTTTAAAGAGAACCGTCAGAGACCATGTTTGAGAACAAATGTGTATCGCCTGAATACACTGCCTTTGGCTTCTCGGTGTGAGAGTCACTATGGGATTTGACTAGATTATGCAAATGAGCTGTCAGTTCCAGGGATCCCCTCCCTTATTTATGATGGAACACTGTGCCTTTGTGGGGGAGGTTCTGCTCTCCCTGGGGCAGGTAGACTGGGGTGGAGTGCAGTGGAGCTTTGTTAAAGGCACACAATATGGCAACCGCTTATGCTTGTAGGGGCCGGGCACTAGGACATAATGCAGCCGTCTCAGATTAGATGAGGGCCATGCTGATTGAGAGAGGCAGGCTGGCAGTAACACAGTGCATACACTGTAGGTGCCATAATCTGATGGCGAGTTTGCATCTTTGCAGAGTGAGGAATTGGCATTTCTGCATGATACACGTTAATTTGTCATGTTAATGGCAATTTTAGTAATGATTTTTGTGTTATTAAATGACAGTTGTAAGATCATGCAAGTTGAAATTGTACGAATCGCAGGGGCATCTTAAGAGAAAATTAAATGCCCAGAAGCCAATAAAAATGGGGCAATTTAGTTTTTTACATTTGTAATATAACTGGTTGAGCGCACACTGACAGGTCCAGATCCAGTGTCCTTGTCGGGTGGTATATTTTTCAGTCCTGGCAGTGTGTCGTGTCTATAAACCACCCGTGAAGCCTTGCTGAGTGACGTTTTTCATGCCGTCTTTATGTTCAGGCAGTGCTTTTTAATATTAGGGATATGTGCTGCTTGAGGTGACCTTACAAAAGGCTTTTTTTTTGATGAAGTAGTTATAATCCTTAAACTCTTTCCTCTTAACACTTGGCTTCATCTACAGTTTCGTTGTTGCCCTCTATGACACAAAAACAACCCTGTTTTGTTTTGGGTGAGGACGTTTTAAGTGTTGGTCATGGATTGCATGCATTTACTGATTGACCTAATGAAACTAAATTCTGCTTCACAACTGTTTAACTTGGCCGTGTAACTTTTCTAGCACGTCACTATTGTTTACCATGCTCTTATTGTCCTGCAAGCATGCTTGGTCTGTCACAATTATGCCATCGTTGTTCACGCTGGCCGACTTCAGTGCCCCACAAATGCCTTGGATGAATAGGCAGCTTGGGGCTTCCAGTGAGACCCAGCTCAGTCTCACTTGCCCTCACAAAGGTTTCCCAGGTGCTGGACTGTTTTGCATAAGTTGCAGTTCCTGCTGCTTTTCCGTACGGCAGCTAAGTCGCTGTAGTTGCATAACAGCATTTAATAACTCTTGGGCAGCTGTTCAGCCGTTGCCAGGAAATGTTGCAACAAGATTTGTCCTGTAAGCAAGACCATGTGTTAGTGGGGAGCTGAGTCTGAATGTCGACGTGCTCGGTGCTGCGTGTGACTAAGTAGTGCCTGTTTCCTGTTGTCTCCGCATTATCACGCTGCTGGCAGACGCAATCACAACCCCAGCCTGTCCTTACAGCAGGTCAGTCATGACTGCCCTCAGGTGGTGATCGCAGCTTTGCTGTGACTCACCCACCCCAAAATACCTAAATAGTGCTGCAAGCTTTGGCAACCATTGGAAAAAAAAGCATCGTATTTGTGATTCGTGCGACTGTGCATCTGTGTCATATGGTTACTGTTTTCATGATGACTGTCTACTTTGCTTGGTTGACATCCAGAAGGGGCCGTTGTCACCTTTCTATCAGAATTATTGGCTAGGGATGCACCGATCTGACTGTCCCGATACCAATGACGATATTGGTATAGCCCAGGTATACTGAGAAGACTGTAATCTCTTCCACACACTATAGAGACTGTGTGTGTGTCTATATATGCGTTTGTGTGTGTGTAAGTATGTATGTGTATGTGTGTGTATATGTAAAGTTTGATATCTGCTGTAGCCATGGACCCTACGCCATAGCCTCACGTGAATCTCCCAATTTTGCAGTGATGCAGACTGCAAGAACAGTGATTGGTCCATTTGGTAGCATTTGTTTTTCTTTTTTATAGGGGCAAAGAAGGCATACACCCAGGTGTATTTATATTGGTATATTATATTGGTGGTATGTATATCTAACACTAAAAAAACACACATCTAAAATGGGAAAGAGCTGTCCTGCAATTCGTTGTACAAATCAATTTAACAAGAAATAGGAGTTATCGTTTTACAGACTGCTGAAAGCTAAATAAGTATTGGACGTGGATCGGTCACATTTGGTCGATACCTGATCTGTCTAATAGGTATGTATCGGTGCACCTCTAATTATAACTGGCGTATTTTAAGTAGGATTGGTTGAGAGTCCCTGTTCCTGTGTTTAGACTCTGCTCAGAGCTGGTCTCTCTCCCTGTGAACTGGGGATGCATGTTGATGTTGGCTGCTTCTGTCTGCCTCCTGTTACATATCTTATCTAATCACGTTGTCCTCTGTTTCTTCGCAGAATCAAATTCTCAGAGACCCCTGAACCTGTGTTTGTCGGTTTAATTAGATGGCTGGTTGATCTGGAATCTGGCATATGAGTTGTTAGTTAGCTGGAAGGAAATCCCACGTAGGCACAGAATATTTTGGCATATTTTAGATGTCCTGTTATTACATTATACTGGAATTGTCCTTGGGTGAGCGAGTTCTGTTTTCCTCTAAAGGTTGCAAGGGCACAGTTTGTGCTGAGATGGTGGGCCAGAATAACCACAGCCGACCTTGTCACCAATAAACATTTGAAGCTTATTTCCCCTCTGCATGCAAGCTGCAATAAGCAGAAGTTCTTGGTTCTGCAGTGTGAAACTGACATGCGACTGTGTGAAATTAGGAACATACTGTTATGTTTGTGTATGTCATTTCTCTGGAGTTTGGGGTTGGAGAGAAGTTCCAGGCGGAGCTTTCGAGCCGCGATTGTGTCCGTGTGCATGTGTGCGCTCAGCATTTCCTGCAGGATGGAATACATTAAATGTACCGTATTTTTTTCCCAAAAAGGGAAATTGCTTGTGCACATTTTTTCCCGGGTTTTGTTTTAGGTGGCCCCAGAGGACTGACGGTGGTTGAGCATGATTAACGCCAGCTGCTGTGAAGTGTGTTGGGGGAGGAGCTTTTAGATTTGTGCCCTATTTAAATCTTCAAGGTCAAGCTTGTAGCCCTGCTTCAGTAGCGTGAGCACCAGGAGCTGGTGGGCTTCCGCGGTGCTCGTGGGCTTCCGCGGTGCTCGTGGGCTTCCGCGGTGCTCGTGGGCTTCCGCGGTGTTCGTGGGCTTCCGCGGTGCTCGTGGGCTTCCGCGGTGCTCGTGGGCTTCCGCGGTGCTCGTGGGCTTCCGCGGTGTCCGTGGGCTTCCGCGGTGTCCGTGGGCTTCCGCGGTGTCCGTGGGCTTCCGCGGTGCTCGTGGGCTTCCGCGGTGTCCGTGGGCTTCCGCGGTGCTCGTGGGCTTCCGCGGTGCTCGTGGGCTTCCGCGGTGTTCACTTCTGTGGAGACTGAGCGTCTTGTGCACCCCTATTCGGTATAGTCAGGAAGAGACCATTTGTAGGGTACTTACTGAAATCACGGTAGAAGCTCGTAATCCTGAATGATGCTTCGCTCATCCTTTCTCTCCTTGCTTTTCTGGTTATGGAGTGTCGCTCTGCTCTGCTGTGGTTTTGGGAGTGTCTGGCGCAGCTTTTTGTGGGACTAATGTACCTTGCTGCTTTTTATGAACTGTTATTTTAACTTGACTATTGTTCAATCGCTTTTTCCTTTGGGGGCAAATATTAGAATTTTTTTTTTTATTTAAGTACTTTTCCAAGTAACTTCAAATTTCAAGACATTAACATTGAGCTGTTATGCGGGCATTTATTTGAGATGAATCTGTGGTAAATTCATACATTATCAGTAACTAAATTGGGCAAAGAGTGTGCGTTCAGCTTTAGAAAAAAACACCCTTTAAAGGGACTTTTAAGGAAATGTATAATTATGGCATCATTAATATCTAGTAGAGATATTAGAAAGAATCTGGAGACTTCAGCTTGAAATCTCTTACCATTCTTGCTTTGTCCAAATGAATGTTTTCACGTTTAAAAGATGGTAGAATAGTAAGATTAGCGTTTCACCTGTCAACCACAGAGGGTTGGTAACCTGCCATCCACCTGAGACACAGCAAAGCTATATGTTAGATACATGATGTACAGATTGGTGTTATCTGATATGCATTTCATCATCTAAAGATATTGGCTTTGTTCTTTTGTGTCAACCTTAACCAATATTTAAATTTCTAATCAATATTTAATTTTGGCAACACCAGAGCTAAAGACATAACTAGTACAGCAATGAAGATGATTGCATTGGATAATCCAGCCATTTTCTCTCGTGGAGGACGAGGGATTGCCTACTCATTCACCACTCAGGACCTCGCCACGGTCCCCCCGGCCTGCACTACTTTTTATCACAGCCTGCATTATATGAGATATTTATTAGGTCTTAAGGAGTAACATCACCGACATCCCTTCTACTTTGGGGAGTTTTCAATGCTGAGACGCCCTTATATAAGACTTAAAATGATGTTGCTTCCCAGTGCTGTAAGGATGCAGGTGTGAACCTTGGTGGCCGGGTCCCTCTTTGTGGCCCCGTGGGTGTCATGTGGCCCTTAGACCTGTCTTTGTGGCCCCGTGGGTGTCACGTGGCCCTTAGACCTGTCATTAAATCTGCGTATTTTGTTTCCTGTGTCCCTCTCCCTTTTGTATGCCGTCTTTTCTTCAAAACATGAAAACTGGGCTTGAAGTCGTCTTGACAAAAGCCTTCATAGGATCTGTAACGATACCGGACTGCGGGCTGGTAAGCTGACCCGGTGGCTGGTTCTGCTCGCCGTATTGCAGAGTCACAACCTGCTGATAAAGTACTTTAATAGTAATGAGTTAAATGGAATAATTTAAGGGGTCAACAGCGGGCTGTCTAGCTGAAGTTCTTTGTGTTCATTTTTTTATTCTTTTGTAACCCTTTGTGGGATTACAGAGCTTTTTCTGCACAGGCGTCGATTGGGGGTTTTCAGAATCGCAGCTGTTGCCTGATTCTGTAGCCAGGGTCGTCGTCGTTGGCAAAACCATCCTCGGCTTGACAAGAGCATGCTGACTGTCATGAGGCTGGCAGTGGTGTCAGCCTCTCACACTTAGGCACCTGTGTGAATGGCATCCCGTATGTCACTCAGACAATAGTCAGTGATTCCTGTAATTCAGGGCTCTTGCCTCCTTAAATGGGTGCCAGGTAGCAGGTCTGGGGTCATTACTATGAGATTTGAAGTCTGGACGGGTCCCTCCCATTGAATCTGCACCCTCCCGCACCTCCTACCTCATTAATACCTTCCGTTGTTGCCTTTGCAGTGTCGCCTCCCGATGCACGTTTGAGATGCAGGACTGACGTAAGGCGGGAGCAGCATGGAAATGGGCTTGGCTTAGCAGTCTGTCTTACACGTGTGTCATAGATGTTAAAGGCTCTTCAGCCAGAGATGCCCGTGTGCGTCTGCAGTCCAGTGTCACAGTCACCAGGGTCCCACCTCAGGCACCGCTTTATAACCCCGCCTTTCTCAGTCAGCAGCTCTTAATGTTAATTCAGCCAAGTGTTTGGTGGGTCTCTGCAAACCACGGCTCTGTGGTCCCAGAAGCACAGTGCATCTGTAGTCTGAGGCCACTTCTCAATAGACCCCCAGTTTGTTTGTTTCTTCCAAGGAAATGTTCGGTATTTATAGTCCTTCCGCCCCTACATCAGTCTATTAATATCCCGAGCTTTAATGTTGGCAGTCATAATTGTTGCTTAGCTGGCCTGATATAATGGGATCCATTGGGCCCTTGCTTTTGTCAATGAGGTGACTCAGAGCAGACTCTGCTAATGTGTGAGAAGCCTATGAATCCCTTCATTTAAGATGCACCACAACCCCCTCCTGCTATTACTTCCTGTCTCTGTCAGCGAGAGGTCTCATCGCCCCCCCCCCCTTCCCATCTGCCATAAAACTGTTCCCAGAATTCCCTGCCAAATGACGGCTCTCTGTATGGCAGTATGCATTAAATTTTGCTTTACCTTGATTTAAAATTGATAGGCTAATTACTGCTTGTAATTACAATATTTCAGTTCCAGCATTTAAATATTTAAAGTGCTGTCAATTACATCTTCTGGCTATTAAAACATTTTGGTTTCAGAAATGAATTCTGGGGACAGTTGCCGTCTGACGGCGTTTTGAGTGAAGGATGCTGGGAGAAC
>JAODKK010000093.1:12145766-12156410 GCA_026774405.1 Petrocephalus microphthalmus | reverse complement strand
CCCCCCGGCTCATGACCCAGCCCCACTCCTCTCTGCCAGCGTACAAGTGCCCCTCCAAAAATACAGCTGACATTTTCATATCCAAACCAGTGCAAGCCAGCTGTGTAAATGCAAATATGTGTCTGTGATGAAATGTCAGGCCTGACATGGCACACGGAGCATGGAGCACTCTCATGGCCTCGTGAGGGAATTCAGGTCTAAATTTACAGGCAGCCACAAGCTCTCCTCTGATTAGCACTCATATAGGCCTCATATATATATAAACATATATTTAACAAAAAAAGAAACAGCATGATGTTTTTTATTAATTGTCTGAATATTACATGTGCATATTACCTCAGATATCTCTGCACCCTGTACACTGCCTGCCTTTTGGTAACTGCTTTCCCGCCATTAAGTCTCAGGCAGGACACCTGTTAATCGCACCGTCACTAAAACTTCCTAAGCTGCCTGGCTAGTGTGCTTCTTACGCACAATGGGCTTCCTCTCACAGTTTCCCATGTCCATCAGGAAGACCATATACTGAGCACATGACCAACTACCCACTGACATACAACACGCTATACCTGAAGGCAGAACGGCTTGCATAAGATCGTCAGCACAATCAAAAACGAATCTGGGATACAATTAAAATTAAACACACCTGTAGTGCTACAACAAACACCTGCCACAACAGATGCTGTAAACCCTTCCAGCTCCAGTTACAATTATACAATTAATTACTGTAAGGCCAAATCACATTCATAAATGTGCAGTCGCATCACATTAACATCGCAGGACAAGCTGCTAAGAATAAATGCGTACAATACACGCGTAATAACCAAGCGAATTATGTCTGTTCTTTAAAGACTTTAATTGTACGAGTTATCTATAAATAGTGACTCTCATTCTGATTAAAGGAATACTTATTGTGCTGTCATTTTCTGTTTCATGTCTAATGTTTGAAGCATGTTCGGGGTTATAAACGTGACAGTTCAGCATGCACTTGGCACGTCGCCACCTGCACGTTTCCAAACGTGTGCGGCCCGGAATCTCATCAATTACCCAGCGTCAAAATCACCCGTTAACATTTAGGAAAGCTGGGGATGTACCCAAACAAACTAATACGTACATTGGGAACGTAAGCTTCCACGAAACAATTTTTTTTAATAATTTAAAATTACCACGGGGAAAAATTCCATTCACCATGTGCGGATGCAGCCTGTGGCACGTAACACCCGAGGCTGCGCAGTGCGTGCTGGGTATTGTAGTCTGATTTTCGCGAGTACGTATTAAGGTACAGGGGATGGCATGTAAGAGATAAAATATAGATGTATCTATTATGATATTATTTGGGGAAAATGCTTGTATTCACATAAAACGACTATACTATACCCGAATTATATTAACCAAGAGATCTTTCGGATAAATGCTGTTTGTGGAATTCAAATATACCAGCTGTGTCTAAGATCGGCGGGTTATTTTCACGTGGAAAATGAGGCTGTGTGATTCCGTCCCGACTTACACGCAGACAGGCAGCACTGAGAATAGCGGGAGGCGTGTGAATCACCCAGGAAGCTACGTGCGCGGCGACCGGGACGCGTCTGCTGTGTTATAATTAACATTTATATAGGCAGCGATGCTCCAGGTGCGGCGGCGGACGACACTGCCGCCTTCTCCGGGGGACCCGACGGTGCCCAGACGGACTGTCCCGACCTGCTGCGTGCATCATACCCCACGCTGGGTACCGCGACGTACGGCTGCCGGCTTACTAGCGGCGTGTCGCGCCTGCTGCATTTACACCACAGTCACGTGTACGATATAGCATTCCTCTAAATCGCACCAAACATAGGAAAATAACGCCCGGTAAAAGAAAAACCCTGCTCTGCCCTGGATTGGTACCCACTGGCTTCCATCACGACACGGGAATCACTCTCCGATCAAATAACCTGTTATGGAGCATTTCTGTTAAATGATCAATCACGTTATTTGGCTTATTTTAATTGGCTTAATTTGTACGATTTAAGCATACGCTGGCATTTATTTCCCTTAGAGCCGTGTGATTGCTTTCAGTCCTTACTGCCAGACGTGCTGGTAAATATAATGTTACGCTATATTATCGCCATTCTACGGACGGTCACAAACGACCGACGACTGGTCTATAAAAGAAAAAAGGGTAAAACAAGTTGATTAAATCCCGAATATAACAACTGCGGATACATTCAGAAAGCCAGGAAGTGTCGGTGTTAATTATACAAAGTGATGTAGCGCAGGTTATTTCGCACTAAGTTTAATTTCATTTAAAGCAGTAAGGATCACCCACCTTGAGGATGCTTGCGCTCCGCGGCTCTTGGCCAGTCGCTCCCGATCTAGCGGCTTAATACCATTGAATCACGTTCGGTCGCGCACGTCTGAAGGGTAAAAAGCACATTGTGTGGGAACTCCGCCCCTCGCAGAATAAAACGGCGACCTGTAGCGCAGCCCGACGGCTTCATTTGCGTAACGTTTCTAGTGCGGAGCGGTTTGGTCCGATGACTGACAGATGCGCTTATTCTGTCTCGTTCGACGCTTCAACGAGCGAATAAATGAAATATAAATATATACTGTTAGGCCTATAATCTCACATTCTGCTAATTGTAACCATCATCATCATTCTTTCTATCAGCATTGAGTCGAATGATTTTGACACCAAGGAAGCGCTCAGTCTTATCGCTGCTTCACTGCAAGGACGTCCGTTTCCTACGTGAGATATTAATTAATCTTATATATCCGCTCTTATATCGTCTCTCACTGCGCCGTCGGCAGGTTTCCGTGCCTTTTAGAGACGGTCCGCGGGCTGGATGCGTCCCGGCGGCTCCCGGCGGCCCCCC
The DNA here is from genome assembly GCA_026774405.1 of Petrocephalus microphthalmus. NCBI lineage: Eukaryota > Metazoa > Chordata > Actinopteri > Osteoglossiformes > Mormyridae > Petrocephalus > Petrocephalus microphthalmus. The sequence continues at coordinate 12,153,561 of JAODKK010000093.1, read as the reverse complement.
GCCGTCATCGCCCCCCCCCGGCGGCCCCCCGCCGTCATCGCGCCCCCCCCCGGCGGCCGCAGTCACACCGGCGCGATGTCTGACTTCCTCTCGCTATTTCCACGCTTTATTTAGGCCCAGCGGGGCATCCGCGGCGAATTCAGACCCGATACAAGTGTGAAAATTTCAGGAACATCTGAAAATTAGCGAGTTTTATTTCTCACAGACCCCACGTATTATTTTATATCACTTTATTTAAGTTTTTGTGTAGTTGTCCTTCCGTTGGCGTGAGGTTTAATTACGGGTTGAACACGAAGCAGCTAATCGCGCCGTAATATTCAACAATCAATATATCATGTCACACTCAGCAATATATTACTGTGAGTCATATTAGGTTTTGAAACAGTCTGGGTAAATCATTTTCTAATTGCTGGCATATAATATATTAGGCTCTGCCCTCATAGCCTACCTTTAAAGTCCAGTAACAAATGCAAAAGCGGAAAACATGGACTGAAAAAAACAGAAAAAAATATTTATTTTTTGTTTAAGACTAGAGATCTTACAGCTCAGATTCTGCGTATAATTAAACTTCTACTAATACTGAAGAACTTCAGCTTTGGCAAAAACCAGGGGCCAATACCATGTTGAATTCTGACGGCGAATTTTGTGATCAAAATTATGTGTTTTTTTTTGCCATGGAGAGCGTAGCCAACATAGTGTATTTGTTACTACGGCGACAGATGGGTTTTGCCACAGCCCACATCCGCCCCCCGGGGGCATCCCGGCAGGGGGGCCCACTTCAGAATGACGCGAAATTCACAATTTACAAAGAAGCCCCCCCCCCCGGGATATTCCTGATGGGGGGCTGATCCCCCAGCCCCCCCCCCCCCACACACACACACACACACCGCCACCAACTGTAACAGTCCCTGACCTAATTTACATTTACATTCACTGCATTTAGCAGACGCTCTTAGCCAGAGCGACTTAAATACTTAATATAGATATTATATTATTATGGTATGTAGCGTATACTAGCCATGATCTATATTACATGCCACTTTTCTGCATGCACAGGATCCAAACGTTTAAGGATGTGCATTTCTGACCTCTGACCATACACCTCCCGCCCCTGTGCTAACCCTTTCCATTTTCCCCGACATGAGTCACGCTGCCTTTTCTCCGAAAACGCTGTTTGAAATGAGGAAGAGCGCGATGTTCTAACGCGGCGACACCGCGCACAGCGACGGCCGCAAAGCCGCGGTGCGAAGCTGCTCTTTTCTCACCCTTTGCGCTCTTGCATCAGAGTGTAGCGGAGGTCACCCGATAGCTCCGTCTGTCGCGGCTCTCCGTCCCATGTCGCGTCTGTCGCGACACCACCTTCCAGCAAAAGTCAAAATCTAGGTTTGATTTCATATATTTTGATGCCTAGTGAAACACTGTAAAGGTGTTTTTTAAAAAAACTCGACTTCTCTGCTGGACAGCACTGCGTTTGTCGCGACATCACCAGGTGAACTGGATTCACGCTATGCGTTGTGAGCACAGGAGGAAATAACACTCGGTGGAATGTTCATACACATTCCTCGTTTTTCATATGTTAACACCGACAAATAATGTTGTGAGTTAAATGTCTCAAAGGGATTCGATTAACCGAAAGCAGAAAGACGGACAAGTGCTTTGGGCGCTTCTTTCCTGTTACGCTGGACATTGCTGTCCCGGGAACATTTTTGCTTAGTTATTTTCTTACTTGAAATGAATAACAGAACTAGCTTCGTCGGATAATATAATTATTCCATTCGCTACCTGACTAAAACAGAGAAGTCAGTATTTTTAAATAAAACACGTCAGTGTTCCTTTAATTTTGGGACATGAGCAGAATCCATAGCTATGTGACATACCCACGTGGCACTAGAGAAAGATAATTAAGCTCTCTGTGCGAACATCAACAGTTAATTTCTCATACCGATTATAATAGGAACGACTGTCCTCTGTTTAATCAGGTTTGAGGTCACTAATGTTGTGTCACCCATCTCATCATACCATCAGACTCCATCCTCTGCATGGCCAACTAAGGACTCTTTAGATCTTAAGAGCTAAATAACATGCAAAATCAACAATCCAACTGCTGCAAGAAAGAAGATGTGTGAATGCGTCTATTAATCAGTGGTGACGGGATCCAATTGACTATATATAACTAGGTTATGCAAAATCATTCATTTTGACCCAGGTGGTTCAGAGAGATTTACAGTTGCCCGTGCTGAAGGTACTGGCCACTGATACGGGGAGCGGTGGATCTCTATATCTTGGATGGATCCATGGGCGTCAACGCCATTAAATCCCCCTCACATTTCATCCCCCTCACATTTCATAATTATTCGTTTGGACCCCCCTACATTTTACATAAAATATTAGTTCACCCCGCCAGTGTGTCCCCCCCTTTACATTGAAAATGCTTCTGACGCCCATGGATGGACCCCATTCATGGGCGGACCGTGGTTGAGGGAGGTTGTTTGTGGATCTGTGGGATTGACAGCTGCTGTAATTAATTTTCGTGCTATAACAGGTAGGAATGCAATGTTCACCATATAAATCTGCCCCTCGTGGAGGTGGGGGGAGGACAGATCTGACAGCCATTTCCCAGCCTTGGTCCTGGCAAGTCCCAGCATGTGCCGACTTACAGCCTTCTGTTAAGGGAATTGTGTACATTACATTAATTGCTTTACCCAAGCATTTACCCAGGCATTTTTTATGCCACCTTAAAGTCAAAATCTAGGTTTGATTTTACATCTTTGAATGCCTACTGACACACTGTAAAGGTGTTTTTATGAAACTGTAGGCGGGGGTTGCATCCCTTACAAAACTCTCGACTTCTCTTTTCAAGAGCACTGGAATAGAGCCAGAAGTTGCCTAACTGACAATGTAACCTGTATTGTATTCTGTAAATATGTTGCGACAATGAGCTAAAATTTGAATTAGATAATGTATTGGATATTTCAACTACTGTACAAAGAATGAACGCCAGCACTGTCAACGTACCTATCTGAGCCGTGATAAACCCTTATCTCACGCCTAGGCAAAGAATAACGAAGATTATTACATTTCACTCATTTTTATGAGGACCAAAAAATGACCAAGAAAAGGGGAAATTAAATCTCGACGGTAGGTTATTTATGATTAATAGTAAGTTATTCTGTTTTTTTCGGTATATATGAATTAAGCGGAACTATTCTTTGGTTGGCTTGAGGCCGGTTTCTGCACGGACGGCTTTCGCTGTTACTCCTCCGCATCCGCGGGCCGTTTCTATGCGAACCGGCCTGTATGAGCCGCCTGCTCGGGTACAGCCGTCGGAACAGCGACGGGAAAATATCAGTCAGAAAGCAAACCTTTCCTTAGGTACTACGTTCTTTTGCATGAGCTTTAATTTTTCCGCCCTCTGCTCCAAACGGAAGTGCTAAACTAAACTTTCGCACTAGACTCGCTCGCGAAAATGTGTTGAATCGGTGCATTTTTAATATATAGCGATTGTTCGGTTTATCTAAAAAGTTGCATTACAATAAACAGCAACTGCTGTTATTTACAACCTGCTTTTATCACCCCCATAACAATTGGTAATTATGAATAATGAGAACTATCTAGCTATATCGTCATACAATAGACACAGTTTGTAGCTGGATAAGGTAGCATTACGTCTGTAAACCAGCGTCCACTGCAGTATCAAGCCCATAATAACGTCAGTGAAACTAGTAAAAGGTTAGTAAGCTTGTTAGTAAGTAAGTTAGTAAGTTAGTAAGCGTGTGCCCAGGTCACAGCCTGGCTGTCTTGGCCCGTCACCCGTTATCCGGCACCCTGGCTGCCCTGATTGTGTCCCATGTGTCTCTCTATACCTCAGCTTTCCCTGCCCAAGTCTGGTTTAGTAAATCTGTTGAATATTAATGCAACTGGGATTTTTGATTATTATTATAAGTTCACATGTATATGGCTTGTTATTTTCTTGCTGTGAGGTTAAAGGAGATTAATAAGAATCCCCTTCTGTGGCTGTCATTTGAGGGTTTTAGTGTACCCTGCGATGGGCTGGTTCCCATGGCCTCTAGGATAGGCTCCAGACCCCCGCGAGCCTGAACAGGATATGCGTTTTCAGAAAATGGATGGATGGATTGTAACCTCTGAGCAGTTCAGGTTTTGCACCGTGCTGTAGTGGCAGATGTAAGGGGGCCACCTACAGTAAATACGCAGCCACCCCACATCAAAATACTAAAATAAAAACTGAAATATGGATTATTTCTATCCTGGCAGATGCATGGTGCAGCCCTCCCCGTAAAAGTAATTGGCGCCAGGTGGCCACTGCAGTCAACATTTTCTGCAGGCACCACTGTTGTGCTCAGGGGCTCTGACCCCGGTCTCCTGGTACGCGGTTGTGCCACTGTAATAACTCGTACGTGGCACGTCTCCACAGCTATGCAGGATGAGGACCTTGAGGTCCAGCTGGCCAACAAGGAGAAGGAGTATAAGGATTTGCAGGCCCGCAGGATCCAGCAGCTGGAGGGGGAGTTGCGGGACACCAGGGGGCGGCTCTGCGCCGAGAGGGCGCGCTTCCTGCAGCTCCGGGACGACTTCCTATACAACCTGCGTGTGCTGGAGGAGCGCGACGGCCAACTGGACCGCTACGACGCCATGGCGGCCCGGCTGGGCGGCGCCCAGAACGCCAGGAGGGCCGAAGCCAGTCGGCTACGCATCCAGATCGACAAGCTGCAGGAGGCTGTGGCCACCGAGGCCCGGGTTCGAGAGGAGCTGCAGCTGCAGCACCAGCGGATGCTGGCCGAGCACCGGCTGCAGTTGGAGAGAGTACAGAGGTGGGGCCCCCGTGGCTGGGCATCGGGCCCCGGCACCTTTCTGCTTGGGAAAAAAACCCGTGTCTGAAAGCAGATGGTTCAGAAGCAGGTCGCCGGCGTGTACGCAGGAGGCCTGGTGAACGTCCTAGGAAATAAAGCGGCTTTCAGGCCGCGGGCAGTTTGCCGGTTTTCGCGGTGTAGGGCGAGGGGCTCAGGCGTTTAACAGTTTCTGCTCTGCTGGGATGATTCAGTAGTTTGTTTTCTGAGGCCCTGAGGACTGAAGAACTATCATGCTGCTGTCAGGTCAGGACAGGGCAGCTGTGTGTGCCATCCTGACGCTGAGGTACCGCCGGGCTACCGCGTTATGGTTATGCGGCTGATACATTCAGTATATATGTGTATGTGTATTTACATATGACGGCGTCTCGCATTTCAGCTTGAAGGACCGTGAAATCGAGAGGCACAGGGAAGAGTACGAGGTCCTGAAGCGTGAACTGGAGCGAAGGATCCAGGAGGTCGAGGGGGAGCTGGCCCTGCAGAAACAGGTACTGCTACCCCAAAGGGCGCCCCCTACAGGAGGGCACGATGCGTGCATCTCTCCAGTTACAGGCTCGGCGTGCCGCCTACTGTGACCAGCGCAGTGACTGGGCAAGTTGGGCTGCATTGGGGTGTGTGTTCAGCGCGAGCCAGCTGCGCCCCACTTCTGAGACGTGGCCTTTAAAGATACACTGTGCCCTCTGCCCGATCGGGTGTTTAGCGGGCAAGCGTGACATTGTGGCTTTCAGCGGGGGTGTGACATGCTGTGATATTTAAAGGCCGCAGGAAAGGCCTCTCTGCTGGCAGGGGTCGCGGTGCTGGCACCCGGGGGGCCTTTGTCAGTGGGGAATGCGCTGGTGACTCTCAGGGCTGTGACTGAAACAGGACAGCTGCCGCTAGGCGCGTTAGCAGCCGAATGCCTCGCTCGCCCACAGGAATGGAATGTGTATTATTATAAGAGCTTTGAAGTATCAACGGTGCATTTTATTACAGTCATTATATGTTTTTTATACATTTTATTGGTAGCAATATAAAAATCCAGAGAAGAGTATCGTAGTGAGTGTCGCGTTTTGGGCTGTAACGTCCGGTCATTACCAAATGTACATGCTTATATAACAGCAGCTCAGAATAACTGTTATTCTTTGCTGATCTCCACATTCAGTTTTGTTCGACTCATTGTGGCATTTATTATATTCTCAGTGAAACTTATTTGATCTCCATTAATAGGAAAAGCAATGTTATGAAATTGTAGGCCAGTGGTGTCCAACCTTTTTCACAGTGAGAGCCACTTTTACGACAAAAACTACAGAATTGCGACGGTATATTTTGCCAGCTGGTGGGGGGGGGGGGGGGCGGGGTGGGGATCGGAAGTTGCGCCGTGATTCACTGAAACGTTTTGGTGTCAAACCGGTTGGCGATCACTGCCAAGTCTCTTGACTAAACGTGGTGATGGATAAGAACACGGTGTAATAACGCTGTCTTTACGGGGGGGCGGGTCCGTGACGCACGCTTGCCTGCTCTTAGCGACGGCTCCCGGTGTTGTACTGCAGTACCGGAGCAGACCGCTCCGCATTCCCGCGGAGGAAAGTTCAGTTGGCTCGCTCTGCACCTTTGGCAGGAGCTCACGGTGGAATTTGACAACGAGCTGAGGCGCAGGGAGCACGAGTTCAGCCTGAGGCGGGACGAGATGAGCGGCGTGGTCCACTCCCACGAGCTCAAGGTGAGCGCGGGCGTCCGCCGGCGGGGGCCGCGCCCACCTCCCCGCCCTGCTCTCTGAGCCTGTCGGCCCCATTGCCCAGGTCAGTCTGCTGAGCCGCGAGGCGGGGATGCACGCCCAGGCCGCAAAGCGGGCCGAAGGGGCCCTGACGGAATTGCAGGGGTCCTTCCAGGACGCCCGCCGGGACCTCCAGCGCAGGGAGCAGGAGATGCAGGACGTCTGTGCCGTCAAGGACGCGCGGTAATGAGACTCTCTGTGGAGAGGGACCTAGACCCAGGGGGGGCGCTGAAGATTATGGGCCCCGTGAAAGCACATCTTATTGGGCCCCCAATCCAGGGCCCCTGTCAATCAGACATACCTAAGAACAGATCCCAGCGGTATAGATGGAGGAAGTGCAAGCCCTCCTTTGGCCCAGAAAACCAGCAGACTCCTTAAAAAGTCCTTTGGACTTGTTTATTATACTTGCTCTGAGTTTTAAGTGATTGGCTCCTTTGGGGAATAAAAGACCAGTTGCGTGCTCGCTGAACATGGCTGAATAGATGGATAAAACAGGAAGGGTAGCTGGGCTTGTGGGGGCGGGGATTCCTGAGGACGGGCTTGGTGCGCTGTGAGTGTGAGGCGGCGTGAAGCCACGGCCTCTTCCTGCAGGACAAAGGAGCTGGAGGACAGGCTGAGTGCTGTGGAGGCCCGTCACAAGGAGGAAGAGGAAGTGTACAACAGGAAGTGAGTGTCACAGCCCCGCCCTCGTCGCGGGCCGTCCGGAGGGTGTCTGCACTGAGCTTCCTCCAATTAAGCTGCTAAGTATACTTAATGGGTTTCTCAGAAGTGTTTGTGTTATTGGAGGTTACTGTACGTCAGAATTGGTTTTGTTTGTTTTGCTTTTAAAATTATTTGCATATATAGGGCCATTGCCAGTATGGTCACTTAATAGGCATTAGAGAATAATCCATGAGCCTGTGACAGTGTCATCGCCGGCGTGTCTGTGTGTGTGTGCGCGTGTGGCTCCGCCCCCAGGCACGAGGCGCTGGAGCGGCGCCTGCGTCAGCGCGAGGCCGCCGTGGCGTCCCTGCGGGACGTGCGCTGCGAGCAGCTCCGGCGGGCGGAGGCACGGGCCCAGGATCTGCAGGCGGGGCTGGACGCGGCGCTGGAGGACAAACGGCGGGCAGAGAGGGACGGCGCCCAGCTCCTGGGGGACAGGGACGCGCGGCTGGCAGAGTGAGGCCTGGCGGGCGGG
>JAODKK010000093.1:11885291-11900422 GCA_026774405.1 Petrocephalus microphthalmus | reverse complement strand
CTCGCTGCCCGCCTTCACTGGCACCTCGCTGCCCGCCTTCACTGGCACCTCGCTGCCCGCCTTCACTGGCACCTCGCAGTCCGCCTTCACTGGCACCTCGCTGCCCGCCTTCACTGGCACCTCGCTGCCCGCCTTCACTGGCACCTCGCTGCCCGCCTTCACTGGCACTTCGCCGGCTCTATTGTCTTGTGCGGAGTGTAATTTTCTTACTGAAATCAACTCAGGGCACCTCGGATCCCCATCCGCACTGCCGGGCTGCAAAGCGGCACAGAGGCTCTATAAAAATCGAGTAGAAATTGGACTGAACGCCGAGCGGGAGCGCGAGCGGGAGCGCGAGAGGGAGCGTGAGCTGTAAACAAACGGCGCGGGGGGAAGCCGGGGCTCTCTCCAGCCGCCGCGCTGCAGTCTGCGAGATGCAGGTCACTGTCCTGCTGAGTGCCGCCCCTTTAAAAACGAGGGTCATTTAGGCGGAGACGTGCCGTAAAAACAGATGCTGCTCCGTGTAAACGGCCTTAATAAAAAGCGAGGGGGCGTGTGCATAAATGCAGCAGGACGCAGTGGGCGTAACCCGCTGCCCTTCTGGCCGGCCTCACGGGGAGCCGCGGCGCTCGGCTGGCTTTACGGCGGCGATCCACTCAAACAACCTGTTAAATGTGGCTGGGCTATGGCGCCACCCGCTGGCTGGCAGACTCAAGTGCCCTGTCTTCCAGGTAGCTTTCTCTTTCTTATTAATAAGAACCTTGACAAAGTGAAATCCAGCCCACCGCTGTCACCCCCCATCCAGGTGCCTGGTATCGTTTCCAGAAGTTTCCTTCTGCTTGTCTGATGATGTGGCATCTTCTGTGGCGGGGGGCTCATGTAGCAGACAGTCACAAAGGACTACCCCCCCCCCCCCCCACTTTCCTGCGCAGGTGCTGGGATGGTGGTGGACTGGGAGCAGGAGACCGGGCTTCTCATGACCTCGGGGGACGTGAGGGTCATCCGGATCTGGGACACAGAGCGGGAGATGAAGGTTCAGGTAGGTCCCGTGGGCTGGAAGGCTCGGCTTGGGGACCGTTGGCCTCGCAGCCGGTGAAGGTCGAGCGGTGCTCGCCGGCGATGGGCGTCGCCGTTTCACAGAGGCATGGGCGATTTGCTGAAAGGCCAGTCAGAGTCATATTTCAGAAAGGCCTTGACAGTCATAAATTTTATACTGTCTGTCTAGGGGACTGTTTTCTCTGCATTACAGGAAGGATTTTTTGACCTAAATTTAGTTGCAGTGTTGATATAGTCACACTGTGGGTTTTATAACTGGTGAAATGGCTTCGGGTTAGACTTGCCGATAAAAATGCATCACGGTTAGTGAAATTCACGCGGGTGATCAGCGCAGAGTGCCTCATCTCCCGCCCCCCATCCCCCGCCCCCCAGGACTTCCCCACGGGGGCGGACAGCTGCGTGACCAGCCTGTCCTGCGACCCCCAGCGCTCGCTCATCGTGGCGGGCCTCGGCGACGGCTCCGTGCGCGTCTACGACCGGAGGATGGGCCCCAACGAGTGGTGAGATGTAGCCCGCCGCTTTCCCCACACGGGGGCGCTGTCTGGGGCGAATGGGCTTCTGATCAGTGAGCACACAAACCTCAGGGCCTCCCCTAGTGTCCTCTGTGGCACATTTACCCGTCACCTCTGTGCCTTTGCTCACACACACCCTACTGCCTCCTGCTCTGCTCACACGCCTCCAAAACCTCCCCCGATGAGGAAGTAGCACAATTAAGCAATAACCCACCCCATGAATCATTAACTGGCGCTAATCTAACAGCCCCCCAAGGCAAACTCAAGCGGCAGTATTAGTTCTGCTCCCTCCTCAGCCGAAATGGGCAAAGTTTTCGGGGGTCTGTCACTGTCAGAGGCGAGCGGCACCGTGCGTGTGCTGTCAGCGCCACCCGGTGGTGTCGGCTGGGAAGTGCAGCCACCCCGAGGAAGTCGTTATTAGCAGACCCCCGCTCCTTACTGCAGCGCAGGCCGGGAATGATTGTGCCCAAGTGTGCTTCCCTCGCATGCATGTATATTTTATGAGGCCCAGTTCCTGCTCGTCTTTGCACGGTTCCCTGCAATCTTCCCCTCCGCGTTCACAGCCGCATCATGACGTACCGGGAGCACGGCGCCTGGGTGGTGAAGGCCCACCTGCAGAAGGAGACGGAGGGCCGCATCATCAGCGTCAGGTACGGGGAGAGACAGCCGCCATTCCTCTGAAGGCTGACGCAGGCCGCCATACCGCCAGTGGCCACACGGGGGCAGTCACACGCTGGCTCAAACTCAGTGGCTGTGTCCCACTAATCCCCTCGGCTGGGATTACTCCAGAGGCATGCTGGGGGATTGATGGCAGCGTAGCTTGGTGTAGCAGCAGGGATCTCTTCACACTTAGCTGAACGCTGCTGCAGACGGCCTCCCTTAATGGGGGGGGGGGGTCCCCTGGTCATATGAGGACAGTCTGCCTTTCTCATGGCACCTTTGTTCCATTATTGCTGAGTCACTAGTAGTAGCTGCACAGACAGGCGCCCTCTGCTGTCTGCTCCTGGTTCCTTCCCTTTATCTTCTGGTGCGCCTGCAGATTCCCGGCACGAAGCGCTCGTGGTACGAATTAGTGTTGAGGGTGTTGAGAATTGAGAATCTCTGTTTTTTTATTTATTTATTTGTATGCAATTATTTCAGCTGGTTACAATTCTAGCGAGAAAGCAAATTTTCATTATTTTTATTTTCGGTTAGCGAACAAACTCATTAAGAATCTGGGTTGTGTGTGTGTGTGTGTGTGTGTGTGTGTGTGTGTGTGTGTGTGCGTTTGCGTCTGTGTGCGTGTGTGTGTGCGTTTGTGTGTGTGTGTGCGCGTGTGTGTGTCTGTCCCTCTCCCATTCCTGCCGTCTATCCAGCGTAAACGGAGATGTCCGCTTCTTTGAGCCGCGGATGTTGGACTCGGTCAGCGTGTTGCAGACGGTGAAGGGGCTGACTGCCTTGGACATCCATCCTCAGGCCAACCTCTTTGCCTGGTGAGTCCCGCGGGAGAGGACAGCGTCCGCTGTCACCTGATGTTAGCACATTCTTCTCGGGGTCTGTGATGACCGAGTAGGTGGAGCGTTTTGGGCAGAATTCTGACGGTTGTTCTTTGGTCGTGTGTGAGTGCCGGGGACGTGGCGGGCCTCGCTTGGGGACCACGCTCAGCCCCGTGAAGGCCTGTGTGTCACTGCCACTCACTCAGGCCCCTCCTCTCCCCAGCGGCTCCATGAACCAGTTCATCGCCGTGTACAGCTCCAACGGGGACGTCATCAGCAACATCAAGTACTATGATGGCTTCATGGGCCAGCGTATCGGGGCCATCAGCTGCCTGGCCTTCCATCCCTACTGGGTACTGAGATTTTTCTGGCTGTCTGTTGGTTTGTGTTCCTGGCGCTGGTTGTCTGGCCGAATGGTTGTTTCTCTGTCTGTGACTGAGCCGCCTGTACCAGTTGCCACCACCGCAGCGATAGGATGTGGAGACAGGTCAAGAGAGAGCTCCCCACGGCCCATGTCTGACTCCGCCCCATTTGACCCTGCCCATGTCTGACTCCACCCCCATTTGACACTGCCTGTGTGTGGCTCCGCCCTTTTGACATGGCCCATGTCTAACTCCGCCTCATTTGATCCAGCCCATGTCTGACTCCACCCCCATTTGACACTGTCTGTGTGTGGCTCCGCCCTTTTGACCCTGCCCATGTCTGACTCCACCCCCATTTGACACTGTCTGTGTGTGGCTCCGCCCTTTTGACATAGCCCATTTCTGACTCCGCCTCATTTGACCCTGCCCATGTCTGACTCCACCCCAATTTGACCCTGCCCATGTGTGCCTCTGGCCCTTTTGACATGGCCCATGTCTGACTCCGCCCCATATCTGACACTGCCTTATTTGACCCTACCCATCTAACTCCACCCCAGTTTGACCCCACCTACATCTGACTCTGGCCATATCTCCTCTTGCAGCCCCACCTGGCTGTCGGCAGCAATGACTACTACATGTCTATCTACTCGGCCGAGAAGAGGCTGAGATAACATCAAGCAGCCCCTGGAGCACCGTGTAAATGACTTCTGATGTACATATGCAATTGTCACCTTGAATGTTTAGTGAAGGCTGCTGATGCTTATGTTATAATTATTATTATTATTATTATTAATGTTATTATAATTATGGGCTGTTTGATTGTAGACTTGGCTGTGCTGAGGAGTGTATATATTTAAATGCTTATGTAGTTAATGAAGAGTTTAAGATGGAGTCGGTTCAGCTGCTCCAGCCTGTAGGTGTCGCCACCTTGACCAAGGCTCTCGGCGCACATGCGGCTGGAGCGTATTGGGGGGAGGGGGGGCGTGAGCCCCTCCATCGCCCCCCCGGCCCGGCCCGGCTCTGCCTGCTCTCCTCCGCGTTTGGACTCCATGCCTTCCTGAGCCGCCGTTGGAGGCAGAGGCCAAGGCGTTCTTCTGCAGACCCGCTGGGAAGCACTGGGACTGGGGAGGCGGGGCCAGACCCTGCCCTCTGCCCCCACCAAGCACATGCCCCGCCCACACCTGACTATGCCCCGCCCACACCTGACTATGCCCCGCCCTCTGCTGTACCCCCCCCCCAAGCCTATACCCCCACCCACTGCTGTGCCAAATGTACTAATCTAGCCAGTGCATCCTCCTTTAGTCTGTCTGCAATGCGCTGAGTGTCTGCCTGTCTGAGCCTTTATCCCGCCCTGCTTGCGCTGTAAAGCAATAAAGGAGCTTTTGGTGTGTGGAGGGGGCGGCGGGCCTGGCGTCCGCCCTTATGTCTGTTAAAAAGAGAACTGCAGCATTTTAAACGGAACAAGGATGACCTTCCTCATCGGTCAGGATTGCGGAGCTGGCGTTGGCTCCGAGCATCCTGCTACTGCCCTCGCTGTCCGAAAGCTTGGGAGGACCCTGTCAACCCTGTCAGCTGCTTTTGGCGCCCTCTAGAGGTCTGGAGGTATCCCGCACACCTTCTGCCACCTGCCTGCTATTTTCTTGCTCCCGATACAGTGATACACCTTAACCATGGACTCAAGACTGCAAATAACATTCAAGAGCTGAGCACGGGATGTGAGGTGACCATCGCGGGCCTTCATAGTGCCAGCTGGACCTTACAGTGGGCGTCTGCAGGCTCCTACCTCCCAGACTGCGGCCCTCTCCCGCCAGGCCTTCTGCTTCTGGGGAAGGTGGTGTGCATCTCCTTAGTGGTAGCATCACATGAGTATTAATTTATTTGCATTTCTTTTAAGCGAATGTCTTGTTTTTAAGTGCAGGAGTTGATTGCATAGCAGAGCAGCGAGGTCGTCTGGTTTTAAAGTGGCAGAGTGTAGATTGTCCTGCCTGGGACCCAGGACACCACTGGGCGCCGTCACGTTTCTGTGGGATCTTCTGAGACTGCATCTCCACGAGTCCCTGATCTTTCTCCTACTTTCCTGAACATTCATGAAATTATAGCCGCCCTCATTCGGTTTCTGCAACTGTAGACAGAAAACTGTACGGCAGAAATGAGACTCGTCCTTTTTAAAACCCCTTATACACGGATAAACCATGTCGATCCTCTCAGCCAGCCGAGGATAAAATCCCTGTCTGGTTGTAATCAAACAGTATTCTAGACTTGCTTTTTCCACGTAGTGCAGTGTTCCTGACGAATGTGGGGACGTCGTTTATTCAGCTAATTCTTTTTATAGTTCTCATGATGTATGATTTCTGGTATGACTTTTATTCTTAAACCTTCTCCACCTTTGTCATTTTATGTTTTTAATTCATCTGTCAACGGTGTCCTCAGTCCGTGGGGGATGTGGGCCCTGAAATGGCCGCTGTGTCCGTGCCGCCTCCGGTCGCCTCCGCTCAGCTGTGCCCTCTGAGGAATCAGATAACGCTAACCACAGAAATGAATCTGAACATGGATAATGGACTGCAGTCTCGGTCTTGCCCACTTCTGCTCTCTGGCTCCCCCTGAAGGGACGGGGGTGTCATTGCAGCCACACCTCTTTGGCAAAACGACAGCCTACCGTCACCCTACTCAGAAACGCATCTCTAACACCTCGCTCTGAGTTTTAAAATGCTAGACGAAGACTTTAAAATGATAGAATGAAATGAAAACAATCAGCTATTCTCTGTGACTGTAGATTGCTTTGCCAACCATGGTTTGTAAGACGGAAGAATAAAGTCATTGAAATAGACCTAATGCACAAAACTTTTTGTCCCCTTCTCTGCGCTGACAGCCTTTTGAAGCAGCCATGTACAGGCATTAGTATTCTGTCCATGTACCGTATACAACTAATGGAATACTACCAGCTGCTACAGGATGTCGCTATGAAAACGGCCAGCAGGGGGCAGTGAAGCGCCTTTGGGAAGACCAGACAAAATATGTAGCAATGATTGACATGCATCTCATCCCATTATAAAGAAAGTAAAAATGTTCCAGTTGTGTAGGTGTGCGTCATTCTGGTTTTCAGGTACTGCGGTTTCCTCCAGCAGTTCGAAAGCTCTTGGCATCTCCAGATTTCCTGTTGTGTGTGTTGTGGGTGTAGAATCCGTGATGCTGCAAGGCATGTTGGGAATTGAAGTCAGGTGGAGGTAGCTGGCCTGTTCGTAAAGTTGAGGTGTATGTGTGTGTGGCAAAAAGCTTAAGGCATAAACACATCTTAGAGTATGTGGCGTTTTCAGGGCTGTAAGTAAATGTCATTTATAAATTTCATTCATTTTTATATAGTTCCTTTCGCAACAGAGTCACCCCGAGGAAAATGCAAAACAGGGAAAATGAGAGGCAAAGAAATGAATGAAACCAGATGACAAGAGAGGAACCAGAAACTCCCCAAGTAGGGAGAAAAAAAAACGTCACAGGCAATGGTTTTGGGAAGGGTTCCTGAGCCCATGCAGTGATTTCCACTATCGGATCGTGTCAGTTCCTAATGCAGTGCTGCCCCAGGACCCGAAGATCACAGCCACCCAGTACCGGTTTCCGGTCCTGTCCTGTGTGCAGTGGTTTCTCCGGATTCTTTGAAGCTTTTACAGTAGATGATGAAATTTCCAAGTTCTTTGCAATATTACATTGAGGAAACATTATTCTTAAATGGTTGCACTGTTTGCCCACGCAGTCCTTCACAGAGTGGTGATCCTCTGCCCATCATCTCTGCAGAGAGAGACTGCGTCTCTGGGAGGCTCTTTTTACAACCAATTATCTCCCTGGCCTGTTGCCAAATAATCTAGTTTTGTTTTCGCATCTTTACCAGTCTTTTGTTGCCCCTGTCCCAACGTTTTTGAGACGTGTTGCTGGCATCAAATTTGAGCATATATTTGTCATAAGACAGTAAAACTGATCAGTTTCAACACTGATATGTTGTCTTTATTCTATTTAAATTGAATATATATGATTTGCAAGTCACTGCATTCTGTTTTTATTTACATTTTACACTGCGTCCCAACTTCCTCAGAAACGTGCTTGTAAGCTTGTGATCTGAATCCGGTCATCGATGGGCGTCCCAGAGGATAAGATAATACCCAGCATATGACCTTAGTTGTGAGTTGGTGCCTAAACGGAATGATCCAATAACGTGAAAAAATTCCTGACCCATAGGCTTTGAAGGACAGCACACATGGGTGATCTCCCAAGATCAACAGATCGTCAGCCATGAGAGAGAGTGATGGAAAAAAATCATAAATAAAGACGACAGACATCTGGCTTGGGGGGGGGGGGGGTCTGTATGATTGCGCACAGAGCAATGAACAATGGCCCATAACCTTCAATAACTGTACCTCAATTGATTTAAACACACTAGTTTCTAATTTAAGACATTCAAAATACTGCGACTCCCCAACCTCGGCCAGACAGCCTTGGAGTGCTTCAGCGTATTTCCCAGTCTGGTCCTCGGGGACGCACAGACTGGTGTCCAGCTTTACTACTGGGAGCTAGGAGGCAGCACAAATGTGGACTGTCTGGCAGGGAGCAAAAACGTATGTAATATATAATGTAGTAATAATGGACTGCTCCTTAAAAAGTGAGAACGTTTATTAAAAAAGTTATGGCTGAAGATTTAAGCCTGAAAGCTCCCTGGTTATCTGACTACAGCCCTGCAATGGAGATGCTGTTGTATTTTATAGGTTTGTCGATACCTTTTAACAAATTGGCTCTATTTTATCCCACCATTCACACTAATATTTAATGGTCATAAGATTAAAACTGGAAGAAAAAAAGATTTTTTCTGGGCCATCAGCAAAAAAATCCACAAGACACATTTGTTATTGTGATGTACACGTGCTGGTTGGCTCTCCGTGGTTTGCTTTTAAATCAACTAACTGTATTTAGAACTTTAATGCGGTTGAATGGAATCTCCACTCAAGACCTCTGATTGGTTGATAAGATGGTGTTAATGTTGCCGTATTACCATATGACAAAATGTCGACAAATCTTCCTTTCGCAGCCCTCTCAAAGAAAATATTACATTTTTTACAATTTATTAAAATGGAGATATGAGAATAGACATCTGATATTCTGCTACACTTTATTACATGCAAAAGAACAATGAAAAAAGTAATAAGACGGGAAAACATAAAATCTGAGGTTCAATCCTCTGTTTCACTGGCCTGCAGTGAAATGTGTAGCTTTGGGTTTCTGCTGAAGGAAATGTTCAAAAAAAAAAAACACACATTGCACTTTCAAAATATGACAAAATAGCTTGCAGGTCATGGAAGAGTATTGCGTGCAAATCGTTGAATTACAAACAGAAATTTCTGATTTCAGCATTCTGTTCATTAACTTTTGCAGTATTCCTTAATTTATCTTAAATATGTGATGGCTAGAGAAAAGAATACTGATCAGGTAAGACAGTCCAGTATATTCTTGGTATATTTAACACAACAGTCTAGTAGAACAATATTAAAAGCAGAACAATAACAGGACACGACAGCTTCTGAGGGCTGCATTCTATATGGACCGAATATTCTGAACTTGGTCAATAATAGATTTTTATTCTTAATACAACCAGGCAGTTTCCCTGCCTTAACACTTGCGCTTAAAAACCTTGGATTATTCTACCTGGTTTTGGAATAATGGACCATGCAGAATCTCAGCATAAATAAATAGTCGCATCGCTCATCTCATTCAGTTTCTTTATCGCTGTGTTTTGGCAGCAGATGCGAATGGCAGAATCTGCAGTTAAAGCACTGGCAAGTGCGGCCTTTCAGACGGAGACGTACCCAGGCGACCGGCACAGCGATCCTCCCAGAAAGAGCCGGAAGGAGGGAGCTCACAGTCAAGAACCACTTAGAGTGGACAAGGATGCAGCTGGTGGGATTCAAAAGCAGCCAGCCTGGCAAAGCGGTCGGCTACGCAGAGGTCAGGGGCGTTTTTTGGTGGGACACCAGTCGGTGTCTGGGTAGAGGAGGCAATGGACCGTTTTAAACCTGGAGGTGGAGAAGAGGGACGTACTGAAGGCAGGTTCGAGGCACGGGAACCAATGGCTGTTCAGCCAGATCTGCAGGTGCATCTCCTGACTGGAGGGCCCTTTAAAGGTGGCTTACCGCGAAGGGTCCTCAGCCAGAGAGAAGGCCCCCCCGATGCTGACCACATTCCTCCGGTTCTCGTACCCGCCGTAGCTGAGGGTCACCTGCAGACAAAAGCCAGTTCCCCATGAATGCTGACCAGCACCCCCCTTCCTCCAAAGGCAGGCACGTCGTCCGCGGACATAATGAACTCCAAATTTCCAAATCCATCCACACGAGACTTGACTTGCGGTCGATTGTTGACATATTTTCGGCCGGTATGTAAGCTGTTGCCGACTGTTTCTGTTATTACAAGTTTCATCAGCCGTGAATTATGGCCCATTTGCAAAAGTCCTGGACTCATTTCTGTGAGCAGCCCGTGCCATATGTAGCAGGAATTCCTTCTCCTTTTGGCCGCGAGTCACAGCGGACGACGGGCGAGTGCGCTTATCTCCAATCACGCTCGCTAATATGTCACTGCGTCACAGTCTGCACGGTGAATTCTGTTTCCATTTGATACTAGCTTATTCAAGGATAAGTCAGTGAATATATAAAATATCTTTATTTATACTGGATTTTCTTCTATGGTGAATATGAGCCATCTGTTTTGGACATTTATGCCTAATATTCCCAAAAATCTGGCTGTCCTCTACAGGAAGGACAAACAATCCTTAGTCATGACTTTTTGAATGTTTTCCAGTAAAAACATTCAACTGTGTGGAGGCTTTACCCCAGATTGTGCAAGTCTGTGACACTTGCCAAAATATAGTTAGAAAAATAACGTCATGTCACAAGGCCAACCCCTGATACAACAGCCTCTCCAAAGAACTGTATTTTTACCCCAGCTAACACAAACACCATTATTCTCCGGGTGAGAGAGGTTACCGTTGTTTGAGCTCATTTAACACTCGACCTCAACTGCATCTCAAATAGCTACTAGCTTTCACACCTTAACTAAAACAAGCAAAGGGAAGCCCAGCTTGACGTGAGAGCAGAGAAGAGGAAGGACTGCTTTATTCAAACCCATAAACATGTGATAATTTCCCCATGTGAAATCTGCCTACCGTTTAATGATGCTCTGGGGTCAGACTGACCCCAAACACGGGATAGGGGTTAAGGAGTCCTTTAACACGCATAACCATGGAATTATCTCCCTGCTGCTCCTCGCTTTATCCCTCAATCCAGACATGGTTCAGGGAGCTGGAGGCTCCAGACTGCCCAAAGTTCGTGGTTGTGTATGGGAGCGTATGTCCTGCAATGGACTGGCATCCCATCCAGGGTGTACCCCTGCCTTGTGCCCCATGGCTCTGGGATAGGCCCCAGGCTCCCTGTGACCCTCTGCTGGATAAATGGTCCCAGGAGATGGATGCATAGTTCTGTAAAGTTTACCTTTCAGGCTCTCTGGTGTGCAGACGTGTGGCATCGGGATCTACGTGCCACATTCCTCTAACAGTTAAATCACACGCTAGCTAAGGCCTCAGACACACAGCTCCGGGGTGACGCTGGTGACAGTCTGCGGTCATAACTCACGGCAACTCCGCCAACGTATCTGACAGACACTATTGGTAGAAAGGTTGCATTGGCTATATGGTTAATTTTCATCTCCTAAATACTGGGAAAACTGACTGGCCTGACCTGTATGTTAGCAGCGAATATTTGGACAGGAATCGTAATTAAATTAACAAATTAATTAAAAAATAACTGAAGTGGAAGTGATGACAGACTTCATACTATGACAGAGACAGCAGATTTCTATGGCCAGCCCTTTCGGGTGAGTCTGTCAAACCTGAATGTCTCCTTTTAAGATATTCGCTCTGCAGCCCTCCTCTGGTAATATTTCAGTTCTGCTTCGCAACCCGCCATATTGCTGAGTAATCGAGAAGGAAAACTTTAAACCGATGCTTTTTAATCTTTGGATAATCATGCTTAATCAAGTAATCGTGACAGCTCTACACCCAGTAATCCCACGGAATTGTTTAAAAGCAGTTCCTTTCTGATGGGTTTCTGTTTTAAAAAGCTTCAGTGACCTTAATGACCCTTAACTATCCCAAAACAAGTTTCAGTGTTTTTTTAACCCCTTTAAAGGCAACATTACGCAATGCAGTGTTTAGGAATGATGCCACGCCCCCTACTTTCAGTCTTACTTGTGTATGTATGAAGTGTTAGAATGGGAGCATTTAAATAGGTCGCTAATCTTATTATGTCGCATGTTTTATCTCAAGCAGTTACTCACTATAGTTACTATAGTGTATACTATACTATACTATAGTATACACACTATGACAAGTGAAATACTGATCTCATGTTTGTTCATTAATGAACTGTGATGCCTCTTGACTATATTTGTTCATGATTCGTACTTCAGTATTTGTGCCTCGTCAAGTAAAATGTTACCATTTCACTTTGATCATAAAGGTGCTTTTATTTGAAGAGGCCCGTAGGTTTGAGCAGATGTAGGAGGCCAAGGCGCTGATTGGAGGCCTTGTCACTCAGGACGCGTGCCGGGCGCGTCCCCGCATGTCTGACCTGTCGGAGCACGGAGTCGGCGGGCAGCCTCTGCAGGTTCTCCAGGTGGGAGTGGAAGAGCCACGTGTGGGTCATGGAGACCTCCAGGAGAGCCTCGATGATGTAGCCCACGGTGCAGTCGTCGGGGAGACGAATCTTTTCTGCCGTGCTGATGAAGTTTCCCAGGCTGGGACAGAAAGAAGCAGACAGTGGAGAAGTCTTGCATTCTAGAAGGTTACTTTGTGCTCAAGGCTGAAAAGTTTAGGGTGGAGAATCTGCTTGATGTGTTGCTGTGGAATCTATAAGAGGGAGGGGGCACCCTCACCTAGCCCAAGGACTCATCTTCAGCGCCAGCCCCCTGCTGATGCAGAATCCGGCTCCTCCGGTCGCGAACCAGAACTTTACAGATACCTGCAAGCAGCAAGGAGGAGGACGGGGTGGCGGGTCAGAGACGGAGCGCCGCAGAGAGGCGCCGGGGGGCAGGACTGCGCCCCACTCACCGATCCGTCGCTTTTAACCCGCTCGGCCGCCTCGATGGGATGGTCCAGGCTGGGCCGGCCCAGGTAGACGTCCTGCGTGTGGGAATAGGCCGAGAGCAGCTGGAGGAGGCTGGGAAGGATCACGTAGTTGTCGTCGTCCACGTGACAGAACCACCTGCGGCAGGGTCACACGATGAGGGAAGGGTTCCACCATGGAGCCCGGTTCTGCTCAGAACCACACTTAGGAAATGATGCTTTGGCACAACAGCACATCTATGGACGGATTAAACAGTGTATGAAGTCAGGGAGTCTGCTAGCCACTTAATAATAACCCCCCCCCCCCCAAAGGGAAGGGACCACCCAACTTTTTCTGCGATTCGATGAACCTGTCATACTCCACGGACATCTTGCAGCACAGCGCCTGGCGGGTGTGGGCCGCGGAGCAGTTGGTGTTTATAATGTTGTCCCCTGTGAGAGCAGGAAGACAGCAGCTTTAAGGGCGTGTCTGTCTTTGGCAAGAATATAAGGATTCAAGCAAAAAAATGAAATATATATCTAATTCCCATCTCTCGACTTGAAAAGCTGAGGCAGTGTCGGGGGGGGATTACCGGCTCTCCTTCTGAGCTCCCCGTCTTCTCCATCCGTGAATATAAACGTCTGAAAGAGAGGAGAGCAGAAGGAATCCCGCTGCGTTAGAGTTTGCTTTTGGACTCGTGTCCAACAATGCACTCTTTGTCCCTAAATGGCAGCACGTGTGCCATGGGCCCGGTTTGCCATTTCAGAACCACACCAGAGCCAGGACACCCTACAGTCCCAAAGAGGGTACTGCCTGCCTGCCTGCCTCTCTCTCTGTCTCTCTCTCTGTCTCTCTCACTCTCTCACTCACTCCGCTAGGGAGAATTTCCTGCTGTCCTCCCGCACGCGCGCTGAAAAACCGGCAACCATTCGAGACGGAATGGAGGCAGCCGCAGGCTCTCTTGGCAGAGCCGGGATCCCGGGGCGAGCTCCAGCCCGGCGGCGGGGGCGCGGGGCGCGCTCTGACCTTTGGTACGGTCACTGAGCCCGGGGGACACCGGGGACTTGCTGCCCCGTCTCTGGGGGTTACCCGAGTCTCGCGGCGGGTGGCATTACACGCCAACCTTTACAAACATCACGCTTCATTTTCCCCGAAAGCCTCCCTCCCACCTTACGCCCTCCTTGCCCCGCCGCCCCGCCAAACTCCTGCAATGCCTCCCGACACCGACAGGCAGCTGGTGGTTATTGCTGCTCCATCGATGTTCTGCACGCGGAAAGCAATCGGCTCAATGCAAACAATGACACTTTCATTCCGTCTCAAGCTGTTAGACATTTTATTTATTTTTTAAACCGGTCTGGTATCTTTTACCTGCAGGAAACACCCACCATTACACTAGCGTAGTACGCTCAAAATGTTTTTTTTTTTCCCCAACACAGATGCAAATTTTAACTGGCTGAATAAGTTCTTTAAAAGACACCCTGGCGCTGTAAATGTGGGCCCTCCGCTGTGGTTTGGGTGTGGGGTTTCCGAGCACGCGAGGTCTCACCGACATGATCCGTGCTAAGAGGCTCCATGTGAAACTGAAAGCATTAAGCCAGTCACCTCAGCCTGAAAAAGAACCGATTTTGTATGCAAAATTAAAAACCATTCCAATACCTCCCCTTAAAAAAGGCTTGTTTTTTTTTTACCTACATATTATTTTGAGGTGCCTCATAGGAACCAGTTCGGTGGCATAACCAAGAAATCTGGAACAATGTTTCCGTTATGGGAACAGTTGTCTATTCAGCGAGCGTAGGAGGGGAATATTTGATTTCCAGCTACTGCTGGTGACAAGTTCTGTCCCGTGGACTTGCAGCCTCCAGAAGCTGTATAACAGAGAGAACAAGGATTGGGGGCGGGGCTAAAAGGGCACAGCTGGAATCTCACTGCCGAACCAAAGCCCGGGACAGAGGGAAGAGGCAGGAGGCGAGTGGCGGGCCTCCGCGGGCGACGGGGGGTCCCCGTGTCCCCTCTGCTTGGGGTCATCTCACCGATTGGCCGGCTGCCTCACCGGGCATTTCGGCTTCTGTATGCCGTCTCCATCCTGTGTAATCACTTTTGGCTATAAGCCCGAACGTTTCCCGTGACAAAACAGACTTTTAAGATTTCCCCGAAACAAAAAAGATGGGACTACGCCACACCTTATACTAAAAAACGTTCAAACCGCACCTTACGACTGTCATGGCGCTCTGGATTAAGTCTTTCCAAAAGGAAAATTTCTGCTGGCCTTCACACTTTGACCAAGTTATTTGTTTGTTTGTAAACAAATAAAACAAGTTTGTGACATTTGTATTGTAAACAGTGATACTTCTTGCAGTACCATTAAAGTACCCCAGCCTTTTAAACAAACTCCAATGTACCCTCCTCTTGCATTGCTGAAATATCCACCATAGCTCTTCACACTAACATACTCATGTACTCATTGCTACTTTATACTCATGTACTCATTGCTACTTTATACTCATGTACTCATTGCTACTTTATATCCTACTGTATGTTGAGAACTGCGATGGGCTGGCCCCCCATCCTGGGTTGTTCCCCGCCTCGTGCCCGTAGCTTCCGGGATAGGCTCCGGACCCC
>JAODKK010000093.1:11852744-11862883 GCA_026774405.1 Petrocephalus microphthalmus | reverse complement strand
GTCTGTGCTCGTGCAGTCCGGTTATGGGATGTCTGTGCTCGTGCAGTCCGGTTATGGGATGTCTGTGCTCGTGCAGTCCGGTTATGGGATGTCTGTGCTCGTGCAGTTCGGTTATGGGATGTTTCTGTGCTCCCGGGATACATGGCCTGGGACTCCCGGGTCGCGGGGAGCCGCCTGCTTTGGTCACGTTTGTTTTGTTTTAATGCTCGGCGCGCTGCTCTTTTAGCGGCCCGTAGCCATGATAAATGTCTGAGGCGGTCATTCCGGAGCCTCTAAGACTGACGTGTCCGGCGGGGACCTTCGGCCGCGCTTCCCCTTTCCGGGGAACACTGGGGGAGCTGCGCCTGCATGTCCTGCGCTGACCGCCGCTTAGAGCCCGGCTGCCTCCGGGCGGGAGCCCCAGCGCCGCACCTGGCCGTGCGCTTTCTGACCTGCGCTGGGGAAAATGCCCCCCTGCTCCATTTTGTCGGGTTGGAGGGCCAGCGATGCCTCCACCGGACACGGTCAGCGCTAAAGCCCCGGGCCGCGAAGCTGGCTGGCCCGGTGGCCAATCGCAGGGCCGCACGCCTTCGCTCCTCCAATGAGCTGCCCGGGGGGGCGGGCCCGAGGCGCTGTTTGCACGCCGTGTTTGCGAGACGGGTGGGACCGTGGCTGGGACGGTAGGTTGACGTGTACTTTAGGTTTGCGGTGACGATCCCCCCCAAAAGTTCCGTGGGACGTGAGTTCCCCCACGTATGGGGATTGCACAGTGGAAGCGGGCTAGTTTTCGGTCTGCGCCCTTGAGATCTCTCTCGTTGTGAACAGAACTTTTACAAACTTTCCCATGACTGTAAATATTAATCTGCGAGGCCGCGGACATTGGACCTGCTGACCTGGCGCTGTTGATTTTGACCATTGGGATATCGCGACACGTTGCAAAGCGTAATCCACCTTTGCTGTGTCTGCGTCATGCTATTGACTAAAAAAAATTAATAATCTTTATGAACCTGAACAGCTGGCATTTCTTGCACCACTGAATAGGTGCTTGTTAATGCAGCCTGCATGGGAGTTTACCGCTTTCTTTGTTTTACCCCACACAATAATGATGCCCGTAACATGGGTGTATTGTCTACGTTTATTCACTAAAGCAGCGAATTTATTTTCGTGTTTCAAATTCTTCTGTAATGCTTCAAGTTATGACCCCAGTGTTGTTCCCAGCATGCTGCTCTGTGCATTACCCCGGCACTGATGGCCTTGCTGTGCTGCACCCCTTTAAGATGCCCCCTGGTGTGGCCATTGCAAGGCACTGGCCCCAGAGTACGCCAAAGCTGCCGGTACCCTGAAAGCGGAAGGGTCCAACATCCGGCTGGGCAAGGTGGATGCCACCGAGGAGACTGAACTGGCACAGGAGTTTGGCGTGCGGGGATACCCAACCATAAAGTTCTTTAAGGGGGGAGAGAAACAGTCCCCCAAGGAATACTCTGGTAAGTCTTTTTTTTTTTTTTTTTTTTAATCTTTTTTTTTATTTGTGTATAAAGTTAGCTTTAGTTTAAAAAAAGTAATCTTGACTAATGAATTGGCCAACCTGTTTTAAAAATAATAAAATGAAATAAACAGCAGTAGTACATGAATGTTAGTTGGTGCCATGCTGGCCCCCGTGTCTGTGGTGTTGCTCGGTCGTGGGTCAGCGTCTCATTCATTCCGTCTGGCTGGGAGGGAGCTGGGGGCGGCCACGCTCCCAGCCAGCTCCGTGATGTGCAGCTCCTCACGTTGACTTTTGGCCGTGTGTGGGGGGGGGCCCCTCTGTGGGAAGGTCCTGACTGGCTGCCAAGATCTTCAAGACTCTAGTCTTAAAATACGCGCCTCATGCCTTCACGTCGCAGATTTATGCATCTGGTTACGTGCCGTTTCATCATAGCTTCCTGTTCTTATGCTGTGGCCATCCTACCTACTTGATGAACACAGGCTTCCTCCCATGTACAAAGTTATCTAGTTTTGGACAAGAGGGCTGCTCAAAGTGGGTTTTTATTGAAGAAGGAAAAACTTGTACTATTGGGATTTTTAAACTTTTGATTCCCAGATCTCGATCCCTTGTATGTAACACTCAGTGCTCTGTGGTAGAATGGATGGAGTTATGCATTGGCAGTTGTGCAGAAAGTCCCAGTCCTCGACCCTCTGTCCTCTCCTGCAGCCGGCAGACAGGCCGACGACATTGTGAGCTGGCTGAAGAAACGTACGGGGCCTGCCGCCACCGTCCTCGCTGATGTCGCCCAGGCGGAGTCCCTGATAGCAGACAGTGAAGTCGCGGTCATCGGCTTCTTCAAGGTCAGCCCGCTTTGCGTTTTGAATGAGTGGGTTTGGGAATCATTGGCTGGGTGGTAATCTTGGAGCCTCGGCATGGATCCAGTGTAGAGTGTCTCGTTTCTCCATTAGGCTTGCATGCCGTTTCTTAAAGTGCATCATTTTAAATTTGTGTACAGGGATGATTTCAGAATTGAGAAGCTGGGTGGAAAATCATTCTTGCAAAATCCATGAAGAGGAAAGTGTTTTGTTTGTTCTTCTCGTTGACTAGGATGCCGAGTCTGAAGGCGCCAAAGCCTTCCTGAAGGCTGCTGAAGCTGTAGATGACATTCCCTTTGGCATCACCTCAGAAGATGCCCTCTTCTCTAAATATGAGCTGTCCAAAGATGGCGTCGTCCTCTTCAAGAAGGTACGGTCTGACTGGTGCTGAGTGTCTGTACAACTGTTAACTGTTAAGTCTCCCTTTCGGCCTGGTGTTGCATGTTTTGGGAATTTGCACATTACCCATGTGCATTACACATGACTTTTGAAGTGGGGGGCAAACGGTAAGCGAAAGGTCTCATTTTTTTTTTTAAGCTTATCCTGCCGTGATCAGGGTCTCCATTTAACTGGGGGGGGGGGGCATGTCCCCGGCGGCCATGTGTGTGCTTGTGTACCAAGACATTTCTACAGCCATGCTTGGGTTCATAGAGTATAATATAGACCTATCCTGATTATTAACCTGGTAAATATTTTTGGAAAGGTCTCAGGGAGTTCCCCTTGTGTCTATTTTGTAAGCATGGTGGAATAATCTTTCCATATTTAGGTTCCATTCATTGACAACTACAAAAATAGGCAGGTTGAGTCCCAAGGGAATGCATCTGGAGGGTATTCTGCCTCTTCCCGTCTGCTTTATGGGGACATGACTGTCCTGTGGAGGGAGGGACGGTAATCACGCCTGAACTGCATTTCCTGGCTGATTATACTTGGATGTGTGATTCAAGTAAACTGGCACTGGTGACTATCTCAAACAGGCATGGGCTTTGGTGTCCTATGGTTTGCCCCACTCTCTGGGCTTTAGTTTATCCTGGCAGATGTACAGCCCATTCTAGCCTTTTCCAGACCAGTTTTCATTGTGCTTATTCTGGATTTATTCGAAACTGGAGGAAAACTGGCCCATTCCAATTTTGTTGCGTACATCTTTCATTGCGGCTCCCTGAATGTCCTTGCCGCTATTCAGATTTCTGTTTGGAGATTTTTGCGTTCCTCCGAAGCTGTGTATGAGTGACTGCAATTTCTGCCTCGCTAATGAGCAGAAGAGGGCTCTTCCCTGTGTGAGCATTCAAGGTGAAATTTGTTCATTTTGGATTGTGATTATTATTCTTTGTGTCACTCGGGAGTGGAATTTTTTTGTTTTTTTTTATGGACAGCCATTCGCTTCTTAGATAAATGGCAGTGTTGTGTGACTTGCTATAAAGGGCAGACACTTATTTCATTAATGTCTTGGTAACCGATGGTAGGACCTGGACGGTATAATCAAACGCGATTGGACAGGCCTGTACACTCCGATGTCCATGTGCACGTGGGTGCAATATAAAGCAGTGTTGTGAGAAATGCTGTCTACTGCCCTTTAACTTTGCTTAAAACCTAAACTGTGTTAACTGTTTTATGGCTGGCTTTAAATGTGTCCCATGTCTAGACCGCAGGCCTTCTGGTTATTTCACAGCATGCAGAGGTCTGCCAGTAAATGGCCACAACGTTTATTAACAGCTGTGCCTCTCTGAATAGTTTCTCCGCTGGTCAGTGTCAGCAGTCCCGCTCTGTCCCCTCCTAGTCACATATTATGGAGTTCCCGTCATTTACCGATGTGAATACTCTGTGCACTTTGGGAATGACTCTCTGGAATTTGGCCTCCCAAAGATATCAAGCTTGCATTTCCTTTAACTTTTGCAGATAGGTTGGCCGTCTGTTTTCGGAAGCTCGGCCCGAATTTTTCATGTTTCCCTTCATAGTTTGATGAGGGCCGGAACAGCTTCGATGGGGAGATCAGCAAGGAAAATCTCCTGAGCTTCGTCAAGGCCAACCAGCTGCCCCTGGTCATAGAGTTCACCGAGCAGGTAATGGTGCAATGGTTTCACTTCTCCTTTTCCACTCCTTTACAATCTCCCCTTTATATATGTCCCTATCTCATGTCCATCGGTCGCCAGTTTCATTCCACCTTGTATTAAGTCATTAAATTCTTTGCAGACGGCACCCAAGATCTTC
Source organism: Petrocephalus microphthalmus (assembly GCA_026774405.1). Classification (NCBI taxonomy): domain Eukaryota; kingdom Metazoa; phylum Chordata; class Actinopteri; order Osteoglossiformes; family Mormyridae; genus Petrocephalus; species Petrocephalus microphthalmus. The sequence continues at coordinate 11,858,359 of JAODKK010000093.1, read as the reverse complement.
GGGGGAGAAATAAAATCCCACATCCTGATGTTTGTGCCGAAGTCGGCCTCGGACTTCCAGGAAAAGATGGACGAGTTTAAAAAAGCTGCTCAGGATTTCAAGGGCAAGGTGGGTGCATGTGAGGTCCTCCTTGCCATGGGAGGGACTTCCTGGTGCAGCACGCAGGCCCTTTTGTTACGGCCTGGTTTTAATGCCGTGCCTGCGGTAGCGGTCAGAAACCTTGTTGCAGGCCTTGACCTGTTCTCTCTAGTACTTCTGGTTTTGCTCTTTGAGCTTTAAGCTATGATGCAGTGCATCGCTGTTTGATGCTGTAGCTTTGCCGTCTACCTCATGCCTTTAACTGTCCTTCCCTCCTCCTAGATCCTCTTCATCTACATTGACAGTGACCTGGATGACAACCAGCGCATCCTGGAGTTCTTTGGCCTGAAGAAGGAGGAATGCCCAGCTGTCCGCCTCATCACCCTGGAAGATGAGATGACAAAATACAAGCCTGATAATGAGGCCCTCACAGCAGAAAACATAATCTCCTTCTGCACGCTCTTTGTGGAGGGGAAGCTGAAGGTATGTTTGGTGGAACGGTTGCTATTTTGGTAGCAAGTGCTAATCTTCAGTACATTTTTAGGCTTGGCATTTATTAATTTGCATGAAATGATTCAGGCCAGTTTTTCCCGTCTTTTGACTTTAGAAATTATTTTGGGTGAATGGTGAAGATCCACAGGAAGTTGGGTTTTTGTTTTGTGGTTCTGTAGGATTGCCAGATCAGTTTAGTCGGGTTAGATGCAGATGATCTGCTGGGTGTGTACTGCGCATGAGAGAGTGAATTCAGAATCAGGTTGGTGAAATTCTCCCTTCAGCCTCACCTCATGAGCCAGGATATTCCTGAGGACTGGGACAAGAACCCTGTCAAGGTGCTGGTTGGGAAGAACTTTGAAGAAGTTGCCTTCGACCCCACCAAAAACGTCTTCATCGAGTTCTGTAAGTGTATAGCTTCCTGTCATAACGATGGTACATAACGGGAGTGACCGTGAGTTCAGTGGCGTCTTGGGCTGTTGACCGGCTGACTTTTTTTGCAGAGTCGGTTGCTTATGTAGTATTAAGGACTGCTGTCATGACAGCACATGCCCCCCCCACCCCCACCCTACGGTGTGACTTAAATAGGTCTCCCCAGGCTGTGGGTGCAACTAAATACTCGCGCTAAGCTGTGATGGCTGTTTGGAGGTAGTTGGGAGAAATCCTGTCTGTTTTCAGATGAGTAAACTGAGCTGTGGGTCAAAATATGGACCGTTTTAGGCACCGTTAGATCACGTGTAGCTTGTGGCCCTCAAAGCAGCCTCTGAAGAGGTTAGGAATTTTCTGTGGATCCTTATTTCTCATTCCTCAGTCATTATCATTGGGTGGCACTTTGGGGACTTGGCTGGTGGTCGGTTAGACCATCGGACAGCCAATGAAGACCCAGGCTTCATTTGGGGAAGATTGCCGAGCTCTGCTTTGCCAGTGCATTTATCAAGGGCCTGTATTGATCCCAAACTGTGACCTCTAATTGGAATCATTGCCCTTTTTGCTTTGTGAAATTTGCACAGTATGTCGGGGGGGGGGGTGTGGTGGTTTGGGAGCTTGTCTTGCTGTATTAAACTGTAGGTGCAGTTAGCATGTTTAATTTTAAGGCTGCTATGTCTAGTGGAGGCTTTGCAGGAATTTTCCCCACATATCCTAGGAAGATCCTGGTCTCTGAGGTCGAAGCTGCCTGACTCCCTTTCTCACTTCCCCCACAGACGCGCCCTGGTGTGGACACTGCAAACAGCTCGCTCCCATCTGGGACAAGCTGGGCGAGAAGTACAAGGACAGTGACGGCATTGTCGTCGCGAAGATGGACTCTACCGCCAACGAGATCGAAACCGTCAAAGTGCACAGCTTCCCCACGCTGAAGTTCTTCCCCGCGGGAGACGACCGCAAGGTTCATCTTTCTCCTTTGACACTTCAATAGGTTTCCCTTCAGCATTGGAGAATATCAAGGGTTTGGTCTCACCAGGCTCTTTTTCAGATTGTTCCCCAAACCGTTTAATGGGGGAAAGTCCTGCTTATGAGTACGTGACCCAGCCGAGAGTGTGACGGGCCCGGAATCCCATTCTGCTGACTCACAGCTGAGAGCGCTGTGGCCGGCTTCACGTGTTGCCCCTCTCGGTTATTTCAGTCTGATGCACTGTGGTAATCCTCTCCTGCAGGCACCCTCAATTGCGTGGACCTAATGGAAATGCTCTGTTAGTGGTCTTGTACGGGAACTAGAAGCTGAAAGTTCTTCTTTGGACTGAGCTTTTTGTCCAGTTTCTGCTGACTTATTTAGCCTTGTTGTCTTTATTTTGTCCAAGCTGTGGAGGGTCTTAGTTTTAACGGAGGAAGCAGCTGCAACATTTGCCAGATGAAGTTGTTTCCGTGTCATTCCTTGTTCCTCTTTCATTGTGGTTTTTTTTTTTGTGATTGGACCTGACTTTGTAGTGCAGGACTATGGTACAGAGAATGACTGACTGCTTTAAAAAAAGTAATTTCTTGCCAGCCAATACAACCCTTCAGGGTGTGACGTGTTGTGTTTTATTTTTTTTTATGGAAACTTATTAACTAGGTTTTTTTGGTTAGAAATGTTAAGAGCCTGTCAGGCTTTTGATGCAAACGTTTTAGATCCCGTCATGTCTGCTTTGCCGTTTGCATTCTAAAGTAACTCGTTTGGTAATTTTTCAACAGGTGATTGACTACAATGGTGAGAGGACTCTTGAGGGCTTCACAAAGTTCTTGGAGAGTGGCGGTGCAGAAGGTGGTGCACCAGCTGGAGAAGATGAGGATGAAGAGGAAGATGTATGTTATTACTCTTTTACTTGGGGTGTTGAGTTCCTTCATGGGTTCTGGATGACTGTCGCCAACTTGGCATTTTCCATGAATCAATTGGTGCATGAGATATTAAAAATGGATCTGGTGTTCACACTTACTATTAAGGTACTACACATGCATTTGGACACTGAAAGCTGAAACTGTTTTAAGAAATGCACTTGGAAAAGACAAAGGCATTGTAGTTTATTCATTAACATTTTCCTTTAACACCATTCATAAACTTCTCAGTGTACTTGGACACAGCACTTCTTGGTCTGAGGGTAGGACACCATAGATGATATGGTTGCAGTTTGTAATTGGCAGCCCTGGTTTGTAGGATGGCCTCTAACATTCGGGGCCTCCAGGAGCCTAAACTTCAGAAGTGGCTCTAAGACATCCAGATAAACAGGTTTCATAAGAAGTACAGCATTGTATTCACCCTTTCTTTCCTTTTCAAATGTAAACTTGCTTGATAACATTTGGAAAGCAATTGGTTAACTTGCTAATATTACTTCTTAGCCTCGTGTTTTTTCTGACTTGCCGGCTAAACGAGTGCTTGGAAAAAGGTTGGGGCTGTTGGTAAGAATGTTGCTGGGAAGTCACGTGTAGGTGCCGGGTGTGTTTGCTGTAAAACGGTTGGCAGGGCTCCGATTTGGTATCCTCGGCCACTTGGCAATGTGGACGGGAATGACCTTGTAGGAAGGGTCTGCAAAGTGTCTGCTGCATGGGAGTGAGTCCAAGACCTCGAAAAAGCCAGTCCCAACTAGACAGGCTTCAAAGAAGACTAATTACAGAACCTGACTCCTGCAGCTGTTGCTAATGTTTACCATGCTTCCAGTTAAAAGCTCTTGCCACAGCAAACGCATCTCCCCCAAGGAAGTCGGCCACAGAACCTTGTTTGAGGAAATGTTTGGCTATGGTGACATATATCTAGCAGTCTACAATGGGTTTTGCAAGTTCAACACAAAATGGTACCCTCTAGGTCAGGGGTCCTGGAGAGCTACTGTCCGGTTGGTTTTCTTTCCTGTTGGGCTTCTGATGAGCCACACCTGTTCTCGTGTAAATACCAGGACCTGGTGTGGCTCCTCAGAAGTCAGGTAGGACAGAGTGCCTACCGGACAGTAGCTCTCCAGGACCGGAGCTGGAGACCCCTGCTCTAGGTGCTAAAATGTGATGCTTGTTGGGATCTCGGCTGTTGGGTTTACTCTGACCCATCTTGGAATGATGGTGAGGTACACCCAAAATGCTGCATCTTGGCATGCTGATCAGTTTGCCGATTTTATTAGTTTGGTTGAATGCTGCCTTAGATGTATAGCTAGGCTCCTCCAATGTTTGGTAAATGTGCCATGATCGTTTTCTCTTAGGATCTCGGGGATCTCGATGATCAGCAAGATGACGACGACGACTCGGACGGCGACGAAGCACATGACGAGTTGTAAGCGACGGCTCGGAGGAACACCACCCCACCGCCTCAGCCTCCATCCCTGTCGCCCTGACCCTATACACACCCCTCAGATGGACACTAGCCCTTCCCTTTTTCAACTACTGCTCAGATTTTCAAGTGTCCCAGGGACCCTCAGTTAACCCCGACTGCCACCACTCTAGCGTTCATACGTTTTGGCCCAGTCAGATCAATCTGCCTTCGCAGGAACCCGGCACGGGGATAGTTCCTCGGGGTGGGTCTTTAAAAATACTAGTTTATATCCTCTTGTTTTATTATATAAGCATCGACCAGTGTCAGTTCTAGATCTTTTATTTTTCTCGTTCAAAACCTCCTTTGTGTAACCGCACTGCATCTGTATTTAGATGGGTTGTGAATAGGACATGTTGACTTTAACGTGGAGGAGTCGCAATTCTCCTGAAAGACGGTTCAAAGGCTGAGGACTTTCCTCCTTCCCTTGCGCTCTCTCAGGGCTATGATCACTTCATTTGTAAAATATGGGGGCCCTGGATATGCAGTGGGTTAGTAAATCTAAACTATTTCCATGGGCATAAGAAAATGCACTCTTCAGAGGCCTTGGTCTGGGGCTGTGTTCCTCAACCCAGTCCTTGGGGACTGCCAGACAGTCCATGGTTTTGCTCTCTCCCAACTGAGAGGAAGCAAAAATGTGGATGGTCATGGTAGGAGGGAGCAAATTATTTTTTTCTTTGGTGGGGGGGGGGGGGGGGGGTGGAAAAATATTGGGTTAGGGGCATGATTATCTTCTCAACCAAATAGTTTGTTTGCTCATTTACTGATAACCTTTGTTTCATCACCTAGTGTTTGGTTTTGATTTTAAAACTAAACTCTGATCAGTTTATTGTAACTTTTTTTTTTATTATTTCATTTTTAATTGGTCTGGTTGTGTACCAATGTACCCAGCAGTGATTATGCCTGCAAGGGGCAGCCACGGCTGCGATTCCTTGGAAATGGGGAACAGGGGACTCGTGCAACTTCGTGCCATCGGAGATGGGATTGTTACTTCAAGACCGGGCAGCTCCTTCTGGGTGTTTAGAAAAGGCCTCTCCTGTACCTGGGGCAGGAACGTGTCATCTCCCCCCATCCATCCCTCAGTCTATCGCTCTACCTGATGCTTGTCCTCATCTGTCCGGGCTGTACAGTGTTCCTATGTGGTCAGGGTGACGGGAAAAGAGTACAGATGAGTCCAGCTGTTCTTGTGTTCTGGGGTGGGGTTTTGAATGTGATTTTGTTGAACGTCTTATGTGGGGTGGGGGGGAGGACTTTGCAGGGCTGGGGGATGATTGGGGGGGGGATG
>JAODKK010000093.1:11832832-11845852 GCA_026774405.1 Petrocephalus microphthalmus | reverse complement strand
GCTCCCGTCCGGCTCCCGTCGCAGGCGCTGCCTCTGTCGGCCTTCCGCCTCCTCGCCCGGAAGGGATCGCACGGCAGGCGCCGCGTCACGGCCTTCGGAGGCCCGGAACCCGGCAGGGAAGGAGAGGAAGAAAGGAAAAGAGGAGACGAGGAAGGAGGGAAGACGGAAGCAGCTAGCGCACAGCCCGAGCAGCTCGCCGCCTCTGCCCGGTACCGCCGCAGCTCCGACCCGCTTTGTCCTAAGGCACCGGAACCGGCCGCTCGGCCCGGTGATCGCTAGCCGGCTCCGATAACTGGGTCAGCCTGCGCTTCCGTTATTATTGGCCAGCGAGCCTGGTAAGTGGCGTTTTTAGGCTGCATGCATGCTGACTGGTATTGGCACTGCAGGGATGCACACCGAATTTCGCGTATATCTGCATGCGGTCCGGTTTGACCACCGGCTCGGCGGTATTATTAGCCACGCCGAGTCGGTTTCGTATCTGTCTCAATGCAGATGGGAATCTTTGCAAGTGTGCGATACGTTACACGTGTAATAAGCTATAGCCGGTTTAATCTGGGATGTTTGCTTTGGTGTCGGTGCACAGATAAGCCGCTGTAATTGTGCAATCCGAACCAACGCGGGACATTCCTCACCTCTGTCATTTGGCCATTGGCAGGAAGCCTTTAGGGTTATATTTAGATAACCTGATAATAGTTAAACTGGTGGATAGGCGTGCATGGATGCATAACCACCACATTTGTAGATTACCATCATACATGTCCTGGTTGCATATCAGTTCTGGGATACTCAGTATACTTACTAATATACTTACAGTATATTTACTAATTACTAGTTACCCTAAGGTATTTGTATGGGACCTGTGGACACGCCTGAGGAATACCTCATCTATCCTCTCTAATGCCTTTGCCTTGCCAACTGGATATACTGAAAAGTCTCCGGTATTTCTGCTGCCCGATATGAAAGTGAATCCATTACTGCTTCTGTTTTGGCAGAGCGACCCACGGCAAACGGCCGCTTTCCTAGGTTCCAGAGGCTCTGCCAGTGATACCAGGGGTGGAGAGGAAAAGACGGCGAAATGACGAGGTGGGGGGACGTGTGATTGTGAAATGATTGTGGTGTTAATAATGGCCGCCATACCGTGTCTCCATGTCTAGCATTTGTGAATATCCTTGTATTTATAAAACTGACCTGTACCTGGACTGAACCCTTGATGCCCCAGTTTTTATACTTTAATTTCTCGTAAGGCTCCAGTGATGGTGTGATGGACTGCTGTTTTCTCTCCCAGCTCACCGGCCGCTAGGATAGTTCACAACTACAAACGGACGTCCAGCCCTCGGTCTCCCACCAACACGGGAGAGCTCTTCACACCAGCTCACGAGGAGAATGTGCGTTTCATCCATGACAGTGAGTCAGTGGCGGGCTGTACTGGGGCGCAGACACTGGGCCACACCCTCCACAGTCACACACACCCTCCACAGTCACACTGGTTTTTTCCCCACCGACTTGCCTACCTCTGAATTTTTGTCTTTGCTGTCTCTGTAGCACCAGGAGACAAAAGCCAGATCATCTCATCTGTTGCATGTAATGCGTCTTTTGAAAAAGAATTAGAAAATTGCAAATACTGAATATGTAACATGTTCTGTATTTACATTTATCCCTAAGTCATACTGCTGCACACTAGTGTTAATTGATAGTGTCATATTGCATAATGCAATATAAATGTCACAGTGCAATATAGGAGACATTGTCATGTTAATAGCCTAAATACAATAAATGCTAAGATGCTTTTCCTGTCAGCCTGGCAGTGCGTTATGAGAGACATCAAGTCCTCCCAGAACAGCGACCGAGGACCTCAGGAATATGTGGAAAAGAACCCGAACCCTGCCCTACATTGTAAGGCCCTTTGCTGCACATCTTTCTGCATTGAGTTTCAGTTAGAAGCACAGCAAGTGCCACATTTTATTGTTGTTCTGTTTGTTCATTTAAAAAAAAAAAAGTTTGGCTGCTTTAATGCATGTCGGTCTTCAGTATATTTAAATTTTGTTATACGAGTATTTGTATAAAATCCATTGTCATACCCGATTGTTGCATAAATTGGTAGAATATTTTGTTTTACTGGGTATGTACTCTTGTCTTGCAAATGCCCAGTGTTGTTGTAAACACTGCTGATTCTGTCCTGTCTACAGCTTTCATACCAGTCGACCTCAGTGACATCAAAAGGCGCAACACACAGGACTCCAAAAAGTCCTAACTGTCTGTCCTAACTTGCCTGGCTATTTTTCCATTGTTCCGAGACTCTTCCAACAATCCTTTTTATCAGCTGTCCAGCCAGTTGACCAATCCCAGGATGGCTTGCATTTTGGGCCCTTCTACAGCTGCAGCGCAGTGGCGTGACGCCGTTTCCCAGCCCCGCTGCATGGGAAGTCATGGCTCCACACGGAAGGCACACTCTGTTGAGATCTTCAGTGCTTTGCTCTGTTTGACTTCCTTCCTGTCGGGCAGGTGGGAGTCCAAGGGAGTTAGGATTGCGTTTTTCACTGTGGTGTTTCTCTCCTCGAGATTCCTGGATACTGGATGTATTCTGGCAGTGGGGAAAAATGGCACTTGTTGGAATTGGGTTATAGCAAATTGTTTTTCATACAAAATGTATTATTGGGGTTAAAGCAGGCTCCATCAGGAAGGTAGTGCTGATTAGTTTTAAAGGTCAGTCTGTTTATTTCCTCTCAAAGCTCCTTGGCGAGGTTTAGTCTTACTTTTTGCTGATTTTCCTGACTACCTGATTAGCAGAATGTGAAGGTTTCCAAGGGCTGATGACATTTTTAGGTGAAACTAGCATGATAGAATAAAGACAACGTGACGAGGGTGAGTTTAGGCTAAGCAGATATTTTAGGATAATTTCTGACCTTTTAAGAAGTGCAGCTCCTTTCAAAATGATGACACAGTTCTGGCCATTCTTTGCCCCGCAAAATGTATTTATTTTTAGTTTTAAAGTAATTGCAGATGCATATCCTAGTTACACAATACTAGTGTAACAATATCTTGCTAAAAATCTGTTATAACGAAGAGCTTTACTTGCCGGTATTGTGAATTGTTTACCTTGGTTAAGCAAAGAATTGTTGTATTAAAACTCCATTCCATATAATATGCTGACAATTTCTAGTTTTCTCCTAAAATCATTTTTTAAAAATATTTTTCAAATATTTAGAACCCTTTAGTAACCTTATAAACGATTAATATATATATATACCCTATTTACTTGACTTGTTAGTTACGTGGGAGATTTGGGAGCAAAGCTGATGAAACTGTTTTAACAGCTCTTAGAAGCTTGACATACTCGGTTTCTGACTGCTTCGGCCTCACGTGTCCATTCTCAGCAAACCTTTTGTAAGGTCATTTTCGAGACTTGTCCCGTCCGCTCGGCCCCGGTTTGCTGACCTCACGGGACGCTGCTGGTGAAGTCGCTATGGCGTGTTTCTGCACTAAACAGCTTTTCCAGGCTCTGTCCTGCAGTGCTGAAGTTATCTAGTAGTGGCATCTCAGTTTCCCGCGCCACCAAGAATCCTTATCATCCTGTGGAATACAAAATACCAAAGCCAGATGCGGACGGTGTTTCCGCCGCATTTGCGAGGGTCTGCTTTGAGCTGCACTAATGGCAAGCAAGGTGTCACGGGAAGACTAAAGTAATGTGCATCTGAGTGAAATTCGTCTGAACGTTGCTTAAAACGTGTTCCATCATTAGGATTCTGGTTCTTCCTCAATGCCAACTCAGGAAGGCATGTTTTTTGTTAATTTTCTTATTTGTTTTTCCTACATGCTTTGCTAAAATGATGGAATGCAAAGCATTTAATGAGTTTGCAAATGAGAAATGCCAAGTCCCAGGAGGTTCAAAAAGCTGTGTCTACTGAAGAATTGTGTAAATAAAGCTTTCTTAAAACATACATAAAACAGTTGGTTTCTTTAATGGAAAAAAATGCAATAAATTCATCAGTGATAAATACTTTCTCATGCTGTGCAGACAAAAATAATATGGATTCAATCAATGTGCATTGGGTAGCCACTCAGGCCCTGTCTGTAATTACAGAATCGTGTTAAAACTGCAGCCTTGTTTAGCAGAAGACTGAGTTTAAATAAGCAGCACTGATTCCCTGGAGTCTCAGGCCTATGGATGGTCATAACCGCGTCAGACTACAGGCCACTGCTCACAAAGCAAAAGACTTCAGGGAGGCGTGGTGAAGTTCCTTAGGCCCACATTATCTTAGAAATGCCTTTGGCCCAGCAGTCCTGTTGCCATCATAAGTACATTATCTGTCAAATGCAGACATTTATTTTTGTTTCAAACAGATGAACAAAATGGTAGAAATACACAAAAAACACACACACCATAACTGGTGATAATACAAGCATACGGATCCTTAGATTTGGATGGAGAGCCACCTGCAACTTACACAAACATCATAATAAATAAAACGCGCAGCGAGCGCGTTCGGGTCCCAGGCGCGCCAGCATTCCCACTTTCCCACGTCATTCCTTGAACTTCCACTCCTGGCGGCACATGGGACACTGCTGCTGCACCTGCTGCGAGTTCAGCCACTTCAGGATGCAGTGCATGTGGAAGCAGTGCGAACACTGGCCCCAGACCAGCGGGCAGTCGTCACCGGGCACCTTACCTGCGGAAAAAAAAGAGAGATTCTCCTTGTCGAGCGGCGTTCATTACGCGGTTGTTCCCGGTACGCAGCCCCCGACACTCACAGTCCGGGCAGCAGCCGTTGAAAGACATCCTGCAGATGCCGCAGTTCTCGTCGTTGGCCACCCACAGCCAGGACGCCACGCCGTTCCACTGCTTGATCTTCACTTTCATCTCCGACTGTCGATCACAACACTGCGCGTTAACGGTTATTTCCTATTGCGAATAAGCTTTAATTTCGCCATCAAATTGTTCTGAATCGACAATTCAGATTATTACATCGCGTATAATCTTTTAAGGCACCAGCAAGGCGCCCAGTTTAATTGCCGTCTCTCGGCCGCAGTAACATTATTCCGAGAGATAACAAGCGGATTAAAAATGTTAAATAATAATGTGAATGTACTTGTACAACTACAATTCCAGCGTTGTCAGCCACACAGCCCAATGTAAGCACACTCGCTGCGCGGCGTCTATGAGATCTGACATGTCTGCTGTAAATAAATCCCAAAACAGCAACATAAATTGTTACATATCTTGATACCTGACAACTATTTCATCGATAACGCGACTTCAACTGCGCCTGATTCTTCCGTCTATTCTGGACAAATACGATTTTCAAATAAGTTTGTTCCGCTTACATCCGCCCCCCCCCGATTCGGCTTGAGGCGTAACAGTCATTATACAGCGCCCCCTAGCGTAGTGGAGGAAGACGCCATCTCACTGCCTCATGTGGACGTATCACTGCAGTGTTGCTGCCACCCGTAGGATTATAGTAGTCACAGCAGTCTATGGATGGATGGATATTCTGAATGTTATTTTTTATGTAATAATTACGTTTAACTAAGAGTGCTCATGCTTTTCTTCCTAAGTTGAACCATGTATATATGATTATTTTTCGCGTATAAGCAATTATGAAAATTTCACTCAACGGATGCTTCGGAGAAGACTGTCTTATTAGGAAATGCACAGTGTAACGTGACTGGCGAAGCGTGTAGAGTTCGGTTTTCGCATGGCAACAAAAAAACGGAAAAGAAAACGTCATCTATAGATTGCTCGATACTTCATATTAATAAACTGAATAACAGAGGGGAGTGTAAATGCAGTACATTAGCAGCACTTTCCAGTTTCAGTAATGAATGCCTTTTAATCTCTTACACCGCCGCCGCCGCACCGCCCCCTAGACCGGCAACAAGCGGAAGTTGCGCGCGGCCACGACGTCACTTCCTGGGAACGATTAAAAACCGAGCAGCCCGTGAGCGTCGTTCACATTAGTTTAGTCGTAGCTAGCCGCGGAGCGCTAGTCAGTGCCGAGCTATTTGGTGACCGGTGTAAGGAAACGCGACGCCATGGCCGACAAAATGGATATGTCCCTGGATGATATTATTAAGATAAACAAGCAGCAGCGAGGGGGCGGCGGGGCGCGGGGCGGCAGAGGCCGCGCTCGGGGAGGGCCGGGCGGGGGCCGCGGCGGGAACGTCGGCCGACTTGGAGGCGCCGGAGGAGGAGGCTTTGGGGGCCGAGGCGGCGGATCGGGCCCTTTTCGGAATCGACAAGCCCTAAGCCGGGGTAGAAGCAGACCGACGCCGTACAGCAGGGTAGGAGAAAGAAAAAAGGGAGAGAGATGGGATGAGATCGTGCCACCAGCCCTCGGTCTTTTCCCATATGATATACGTAGCTAACGTTGCTAGCTAGCTAGCATGGAAACCCCCCCGGAGGTGTAATTTGGAGCCGAGTGTTAATGGGCCGCTGCTAAGGCGGCCGTCGTGTGATTCATGCTGTTTTCATTTCTCCCCAAGCGGTAACGCTAACGTTTGATTCCATAACGCTCCCCGCCTCGCCGTGCCGAGTGTATAAATTGCCTTGCAGCGCCATCTTGAATAAGACGAAGAAGCCGGCGTTCGGATCCAGGCCCCGGATGACGCCAGTTTTATTCAAAGGTTTTTTTTATTTTTTCCTCATTTTTTTTTCCGACGAGCCGCATTGGGATCCGATGAAACGGAGACGTCTCCCGTAGCAGGTCGGCCGGGATCGTTTTGGGGCGTCTGCTCCGAGCGAATGAATGAGGCGGCCCACGCTGCCCGAACCCGGGAGGCCTTTGTCGGATCTGCTCCAGCACAGAAGCGGGCGGATCGCGGAGACCCGGCCGCCCCCCCGGAGGACCCGGCGGCGGCGGGGACGCGCAGAGACTGACTTTCGCGGGCGCCCGCTCGGCTCCATTGTCGCCGCTGACAAAATGGCGTGAGGACAAAATGGACGCTTAGGCAGCGCGCCGCCATTTCTGCGGCCCGGCCTGCGCCCGCTTACGGACACCAGCGGACTCTCCTGGCCGCACTGCGGCTTCTGGCGGCCACAGGGGCCCCAGCGCCGACACGCCAGGCCGCGGCGGCTCCTCAGGCCCGGGAAGGATTTTCCTTCGGGAAGGATTAATGTCGCCCCCCGGAGTGACGCTGCAGCGCCGGGGACTGTGGCAGCAGACCGGCCCCGGCTCTCGCTGTCGGGGTGGGGTGTCAGGGGTTCTGATTAAAAGTGAGCCTTGGAATATGCATCATTCTCGGTGGGGCTCGTAGCGCATACGAGTTCTGAATCGGTAGTAATTTTTAAATGAATTGCCTTTTTGTGACCCGCCCCTTTGTCCAGTTAACTGCATTTATGGTCACCAGTGATTTTTTTTCTGCCCATTTTAGTCTGATCTTTAAACCCCGCTGTTGTACTCGCGTTAGTGTCGAGCTGGTGCCTCTGGACCTTGTTTGTTCGCGGTGTTACTAGTGTGATATTTATGTGGTGTCTGTGCATTTTCGCCATTACCTTAAAGTGTAATGGGAGAAGACTTTGAGCGGAACGGCAGGTCCCTGGGCTGGCTGGCGTCCCCCCCGGAGGAGCCGGAGTTGCCTGGCTGCATGGGATCTGTGTGATTGGCAGGGACAGGGGCCCCCAGTCAGCAGGTGCGTTCTTTGTCCTCGCAGCCCAAGCAGCTCCCGGACAAATGGCAGCACGACCTGTTTGATAGCGGCTATGGCGGCAGTGCTGGTGGAGGCGCGGCTGGCGTGGAGACGGGCGGCAAGCTGCTGGTGTCCAACCTCGACTTTGGGGTTTCGGACGCCGACATCCAGGTATGGTCTTAAGCGTGGCTCCCCATTCCCGTCTGCATGCCCCTTTTAATGCATCAGTCCCTGTGATGGCCATATGGTTCTGCCCGCGTTGTCCATGAGGCCATGTGACTGTCCGTGTGTCATTCTGGGAAGTCGGGGGTTTTGATTGCGACTTGTTTTGCAGGAGCTGTTTGCGGAGTTCGGCACATTAAAGAAGGCCGCCGTGCACTACGACAGGTCGGGCCGCAGCCTGGGGACGGCAGACGTCCACTTCGAGAGGAAGGCCGACGCGCTGAAGGCCATGAAGCAGTATGACGGGGTTCCGCTCGACGGTGAGTGGCGCTCGCCGCCTCACGGTTTCTGAAGTGCCATGGATGCACAGGTTACTGAATTTTTAATTGGAAACAAACAGGTCGCCCGATGAACATTCAGTTGGTGACGTCGCAGATCGACACACAGAGGAGGCCTCCCATGCAGGGGTGAGTGGCCCTTCTGCCGCTGATGCTCCCTCGCAGCCTGAAATGGGGGGATGCCAGACTAATCCTTTGGTCAATGTGCAGTTTGAATCCAACAGGTGGCTTCAACAGGAATCGAGTCGGTGGCTTTGGGGGAATGACGAGGCGGGGGAGCGGGACCAGGGGCAGGGGGCGAGGAAGAGGAGGCCGTGGCGGTAACCGGCAGCAGCTGTCTGCTGAGGAGCTGGATGCGCAGCTCGACGCATACAATGCGAGGGTGAGTGTCCTGGCGGAGGGCTCGGGTATGCGGTGTGGCTCGCCCGGGCAGTAATCTGACCTTTCCCCCCCCCTCTCTGTCCGCAGATGGATACCAGCTAGACACAAAGCACTCTGAGCCACGTCTGCCGGCTACTCTCTGCCTTGGCTGCAGACTGACCGTCTGCTGACTCTGTCTGACCAGTAGTCGCGGGGTGTTTTACTTCAGCTCTCATGCATTTTTAAATTTCTCCAGATTTTTTTTTTTTTTGATCTGGTTTTGTTTGTATCTTTTGGACTGTAGGATGATAAAGGTGTAGTTGCATTAATGCGTTTTGTCCTGATCCCTTTTTGCTTCATTGTAATAAACCTGCAGTGTCCCTTAATGCCACAATGACTCTGTTCATTTGTGATGCTAGTGCAAGTGAGGAGGGTTTGATTCATGTGGGTTTTTAAATGTTTCTACTGAGATTCGGATTTGGTCATTGCCATTTTGGCTGGAGACGCCAGCCTTTTATTCTAGCCGGGTTTAACCTTTGTAATGCTCATTTTTTACTTTGTTGCTGGACAATGTTACTCTTTGTATTTGTAACAGCCTGGTTGTATTTTAGTGGTTCTGTTCAGTGACTGAAGGGCTGGTCCACGGTGACCAATCACAACCATGATGTATCTTCCAAACCATCACCATTGGCTGTAGAGAAGAGGTGATACCATGACCAAATAAATGGCCGTGTGATTAATCATGTGTGATCCTGTACATATTTTGCTTGTCCGCTTTGGTAATTCTGCATTTTGTCAATTTTAAAGATTTCTCTGCAGTGTCTACCTTTTATTTTTTCCATTCACAATGATGTTGCAGTGGACTGTCTTTTCACTAAATAGTACCTGAAAGCCTTTGCTTTAACAAATGTGCCTTTGTGTTTTGTTTGAAATGATCCATTTGCCTTTTTAAAGGTGATGTATAACCCATCTGCACAGCACTGTGTGGTGTTCCATGGAAGTTTTCCTAAGTTTAGTAATCTGTTTAGTAGCATCATGAAGTAACTGCACAACATTGGATTCGCAACCTGTGGTTTGCTTGTTCAAATTTCAAGTGTACCAGTCTTGAAAGAAGTGCTTGTACTCAGCAGGTTGAGTTGGTAAAACTATCAGCCTTTTGCCAATACATTTTTAAAATGGCTAGAATAATTGTAGGTCTTTTGTAGCAGTGCTTTGTCAGGAAGGTGGGCACAACATCGATTTCTTTACATGTGGTCATGGACTTTGCATGGAAAAGCCCTCCCCATGGGGCTTCCATTTCGCAGTATGCTGATACTTTCTAGGGATAATAAATCCACATTAGTCTTTCTTCTGAGACTGTATTCCTGTTCCTGAAAGGCTCACCGAGGCCAAAGTGGTTCCCACACATCCCACATACACATTCACTTGTGCTCCGTAATATATATTGTATGGAAGCAGCTGTGTGTGACCATGCAATGCTAAATATTCCAAGGAGTGTGTGAGAAAAGGCACAAAAATGATTTGGAGGGCAACAAAACCAACACAGCCTACATCCCCTCCAATAGTATGCGCTGAAACAGCTGACAAATGGCCCAGAGAAACTTAATTTTAGTATAAGAGAAACTAGGATGAGGCCGTGTGAGGATAGGGTACAGGGAGATTAATCAAAATGTCTAGTGTTTTCCAGCGGTGACTAACTGAAGTGCAGTTTCTTTTTCCTCACAAATTGAACCTCTGGGATTATCTTTATAGAGCATTACTCTGGACAAAGGTCTTCGGATTCCTGGCCCTTGTTCCAAAGCTTGTAGTTAGTAAATATCTATATACATTTCTTCAACCATGCAGCCCTAAAAAGGGACCCCACTTAAATAAAGTACAGAAATCACTTTATAGTTTAATTTCTTTTTCTAATAAAATCATACAGCAGAGTTAGCCATTCTTGCTAATTCCTACACATTGTCTTGTCATGTGTACATGTAAACACAGCTTATGATCAGTATCAATCAGCAGTAGTATTATCTGTAATGCCTTATCGCTTACTCTAGTCTCTGCTTTGCATGACTAATTTTGTTTTTATGCACATCGTATACTGGGTTTATCTTCGCCAATGGGACATTAGTGCGCTGGTAGTGACATAACCTTTGTCCTTAAATTCACCGCCGAGATTAATACTTACTACACCCATTATTAAAAAGGCATTTCCTAGCGGGAGTCGCTGCTCACTTTCGCTCTCGGCAAATTAGCAAATCAGTCGCTACGATCACGGTAAAAACCCGCTGTTATGAACCGCAAACACTATGTCTACGTCGCAGCGTATTTACAAGAGCCGTAAATCACGGTGTAAATAAAAAAACTGCAGTATATTAAAATTATGCAGGTTTCAGCTCAGTCATCGTCACACTTGCACGCCAGTGAACTTCAAAGTCAATCTAAGTTGGCCGGTCTGTCTATTTTCCCCAAATGTGTGCCGCGTTTTACCCGCAGACACATTTATTTCCATGTAATGTTTATTTAATGTTTATTCTCTTCGCCAAGGGACGCGCAGAGCCCCAGTGAGCGCGCACGGGCACGCGGAATCGCTTCGGGGAGAATAACGCGCCAAACGCGGGAGCGGCGCCTCGCGCCGCGCTCCCGGTTGGCGCCTAAAAATCCTCCCGAGAGAAACGGCCGGCCCCCCGGGCGCGCTCGCGAGCGCCGCTCCCGCGTTTGGTGCGCGGCCCCGCTCCCGGAAGCGCGTCGTGCGGGCGGCTCCGCTCCCCCGATCGCCATTCCAGCCCCACGGAGTGCGGCGGTAGGAGCGCGTTGCGTCTCGGAGCTCCCGGTAAATCGGCGTTATTACGGTAAGCGGCGGTCCGTCCGGGGCGCCGGCAGAGCCCGGTGTGAGGCGCTTATGCCGTCGGCGGCTTTCGGGTAGCGGGTGGCCGCGCCGAGGGAGCGTTTCGGGAATATCGCTCCTGTGCGATTCCATCCCAGCATTTTAGGGGGAAAAGCCTCATTATCGCCAGTAAGCTGCCCGCGATCTCGGTGTTTTATCGTTTATGTCTCTCGTCTTTCTTTCGCTGTACCGACGGATCGCTTTCTGCGGTCTTAGACCCTCAGCCGGGGTGTCGCTAGCTAAGTTACACTAACTTACCGCACTTGCTCTCTCTCTTTGCTCTAACTAGCTGTCTTGGTCGCCACGCCTAACTTTTTTTCTTCTTAGTTAATTGTTTCAATGACTATAGTGCAGTTTTAACGGGGGAAATTCCGCGCTGGAGCCGATCGCCTGCGCGTCCGCGGCGGGCTGAAGTTGGACTCGGCGCCGCGGGGCCTTCGGCTGCGAGGGCCGCCCGGTGTAGCGCGGAGTCGCGGCGGGGATTAGCGCCGCGGAGACGGCCGCTTTGTCCGGGGGTCCCCGGCGCGTCTCCTTCCGCCCTCCCTCCCTCTTCCTCGGCCGTCGGGTTACTTTTTATTTCCTGTTGGCGGCGGCCGCGCCGCGGGAGAGGAGGCGACTTCGGGCGGTTCCAAGTTGGGACCGAAACTCCTCCCAGGCGGGATCCGGGAGCCGGGACGCCGTCCGTGCGGACGGTGCTGCTGACGGGAAGCGCGTCGTTAGCCCGCAGTGCGGCCGCCTTCTGGCTCGGCCGGACTGGCCGCTCAGGGCGCCGGGTGCAGCCGTCCCCGCTCTCCGGTGAGGGTGGGTCCCGCTCGGCCGGCGCTCCTGGGCCGAGCCGCGGCTTCCTGTCCGCCGCTCCCGGGTCCTTCTCGCGGGGCGGCGTCGCTTCCCCCCCCCCCACACGCCCCCGAACTCCAACAGGTTCGCCGCTGAGTCGGATGTATTCCCCTCATGGCGAGACGCGCGTCCCAGTTTCCTCTCCCTACGCTCGGCGAACTGCGCGTAAGGGGCGCTGCGCGGAGTGTGCCGGGGGGCGCCGCCTGGCCCTCGGTGGGGGGGGGGCGCTAAGGGCGCCGCATGGCCCTGAGGGGGGCGCCGAGGGCGCCGCCTGGCCCTCGGGGGGGTGGGTGACCTACTTTACCTTGACAGTAAATGCCGGCCCGGTTCCGGTGCGGGGACAGTCCCGTCCCGAGCCCGTTCGCTTTGAGGCCCCTTCCTGTCACTCCTCCGCTCTCAGGCCGAGCCGCAGCCGTTACGGGCCCCGCCAGGGGGGCTTTTCCCGCCCGCCGGCCCTCTGGGCGCCCGGGGAGCCGTAACGATTCGCCTAAAGCGGCCGTCAGCTGATATGGGGGGTCTGGGTGGGCTTTGGGGCGCAGACCTCCGGGCCCGGCGTCGGTGCCCCGTTAAGGGGAGCCGCCTGGCCGCAGCGGGCTCCGGGTCTCACGGCCCAGAAACGTCACGGGCCCGGTTTCCTACACGGAGGCCTTGTCATTGTTCCCGCGCCGAAATAAAACCCGCAGGCAACTTTAAAGTGACTTACCTAGATACGTTTAGGAAATGTATTAGATGTTAATGTTCCTTATCTCTCTCGCATCTCCTCAGAAGTCTATGCCTTTGGATGGTTAGATCATGGTCACAAGTCTAACATGCATGTAGAGCAGT
>JAODKK010000093.1:11710220-11721344 GCA_026774405.1 Petrocephalus microphthalmus | reverse complement strand
GGCAAACACCTGCGCGTACGTGCCGCCTCAGCTAACAGGTACGCCGACAGTGAGGGCGTGTCATCGGCAAACACCTGTGTGTACATGCCGCCTCAGCTAACATCACCTGCATATTCTAGGCCAAAAAACGCATGCAGAGTACTCAGAGAGGAATGCTGTTTATAATCTTTTATGCAATTAGACTGCATCCCGACTCCAGCTGGCTGTGAGCGGGGGACCTCGGTGACTTTGAATGGGCAGTAATTCTTACTAATTCTTAATGCTCGCTTGGCGGTTAATGGTTTAACAGCACCCAGAGGGGAGTGTCGAGCTCGTTAGAACACTGAAGGCCTCATTAGGCCAGCGGCAGGCTGCAGAGCTTCAAAGCTGCGTCCACCGTGGCTTAGACGCAGTGTCCTGGCTGCAACTTCCTCACAGATTCACTGCCGCAGAGCACTAATCGCTCATTTTAAAATAATGACTGCGTTTCTGGCATAGTCTAGGTCCACTGAAGGCAGATTGATTTTGTTGTGGTTTGTTACCTTTCTGGTTAATAGCTCCTCTTTTGGTTGAGGGGGTTTCTCGGAGAAACCCTCTAGGGTCACGTAGTCAGCAGGATGTTTTTTTTTAGGAGGCCAGCCACGTTCTTGCTTACTGGACCTCAAATCAAGCTTTTGGTAGGCCATCAGATGAAGGGGAATTGGTTTAATGGGATATCACGCCACATCAAAACTACTGCACACATCTGGCTGCACATGACTGAACAAGAGCTAGTCAATGTTTTAATGCCACCAGAGGTGAATAGTTCAGGTCCAGGAATTGAAAATCCAGACCAAGATTTTGTTTCAACCAACCAGTTAAGCATAAAGAGTCACAGTCACATTGTATTCAGCTGGTTGGTTGAAACAAAATCCTGGCCTGGATTTTATTTAATTTTTTTACTTTTTAGACCTGAGCTATTGCCGTTGGGTGGCTGGGCAGCGTATGCAGGGGGCCCCTTTTCTGTCTGCGTTCTGCAGGTGGGCAGGGTGCTGGCGCGGCTGAGGGCCTCTCCGCTGTCCCTGCGTGTGCTGCGGTGGAGGGCCCAGGACGGCTCCGTGTACCGGCCCGTGGCCAAGCTGCTGCAGGAGCTCCAGCGCGAGAATCCCTCCCTGCTGCTGCGCCCGGCCAGCCCGTCCCGGCGACAGCAGGGGTCCCAGCGCCTGAGGGACGGCCGGTGAGGAGCGGGACTCTGGGCCGTCCCGGTACAGCCGGCGGGAGCCGCCTCACCCGTGCCCCTCTGTCTTTGCAGGATTGTGTACGTCGTGCAGTATTTGGGGAAGGCCAGCGTCGGGATGGTAAGTGCACAGTGTAAAGGCGTCTGTGCCCCATATCTCAGTGCTCAGTTTGTGGTCTATATGTAGCACATTGTGTGGCACCGGCTCTGCCTTTCAGCACGGGGGAAAGGACGTGCTGCAGCGTGGCATTCCTCTGGTCCTGGGACAGAATCAGCCCAAAAAGGTATGAGTCAAGGCAGAAAAAATACCCGCCTATAGAGGCGAGATGAGCTTAGGGCCCCGCCTCTCTGAACCCAGCCCGCCAAAGGGCTATAATATAATATAATATGCCAGCAATCTGATGAAGGGCCTAATCACACTGATATATCTACTATTAAACCACTATATGCATGTCAGGCCACATTTTATGCCTGCGCAATAGAGCAGACTGACAATACGCTCTACAGAAATGCTTTAGATAGAATGGTAGCTATATTTCATTCCCTGGAGTCACAGTATACAGCATTGTTTCCAAGTCCGGTCCAGTACACATTCTGCTTCTTCCCAGCTGTCTGGCAGGGAGCGAAAATCCCCCTGGACCGGAAGCTTGGAGGGAGCGAAAATCCCCCTGGACCCGATTGGGAAACACTAGTATATAGTGTTAATGCCAATCCCTCTTCATACATCTCTTACATATTTTTGTCCCAAGCCATGAGCATACTTATTGAAAGTGTGTCTGTGTCACGTAGCGTGACTTTCTGCCGCATAAAGAGTCAGAAGCTCCTGCAAACAGTAACCGAGCGCAGCCACAGCGCCCGTCTCGCGCGCTGATTCCGGCCCGGCTTCATTCGCTCTCCGCTGCTCCCGCAGACGGCGTTCTTCGACCTGAAGGAGACTCGTGTGACATGCACGGACAAAGCCACCAAACGAGTGAGCGCACCCCCGCCAGGCACACGTGCGCCCAAAGGGGCTCGCCGGTAAATAAACCCAGGGCGCGGTCGCCAGGAACCAGGAAGCCCTCTTGCTTGTTTATGCTAAGTGGCCCAGTCCCCATGGGACTGCGGTGAGCTGGCGCTGATCCAGAAACCACAATAAAAGGGGGAAAAAAAGAGGCAAGACCAGAATAAACGAGGTGGGGCCAGGGCACACACTCACAAACACGTTTATATCCCTCTTAGTGAGGACCGTCCATTCAAACCCTAATCGCAATCACAACACCCTTAAGCCCTGCCCCTTTACTTTTGACTACATTCTCGGGTTTCCAGAAAATTAAGTCTGGAATAGTGAGGACTGAAAAAACCACCACTAGTCACGTTTTGTGAGGTCCTTTGATCTTCGCAAGCATAGCAAAGCCTGCACACACACACACACACCCCGACACTCTTTAGAAGCACATATTGATACACTGGGAACATTTGTCATCATTCACTGTGTGACATTTCGACTGATTTATCTCTCTCTCCTGTTCAGGAGATTTTCCAGCATCACTACCCAGAGATTTCCTGCGTGGGGAGATACAGCCAATCAGAACACATGATCTTTGCCTTCTGTGTAGCGTGAGTATCTGTCATGGGCAGCAAGCGTGAAAGTGTGAGTCTGTCAGAGCAAAGATATGCTGCCTCTGCTGGAACCACCATAGTAATTATGCCTCTTGGTAGCTTCTTAGACCGTCTGCTGTTCCCGTCTATTCAGTCAGAGAAGGATAATCAGGGCAGATTTAGCACTTAACCATATTGAAAGCCATAAAGAATCTGAATAGTGTTCACTATCTGTGCCACATTGCGCATTAAGCTCTGAGGAGGAAGGGAAGAGGATCAGTTTAATGTGGATTTTTATAAAGGTACACATGGAGTAACGTCATTCCCTAACCTTCTGGACACAGCAGAGAAATGGCCTGAAGAGCTAACCAGTTCCCCAGTTTGCTAGACACAGTAACTGTGGTTACACAGGGAACATGGGTCAACATCATGGTATCTTACCGTCACAGGAAAACTTTTGGAAATTTTTCATCACAGACATAGGCTATGTAAATGTGATTAGCGGCCAACACACACCACTGAGTGCACGACAAAACACGTCCTCTGTATTTAACCCACATGTGACAGCAACAGGCTGTTAAGCAGAACTCCCCAGGACACTTACCTCACATGTCCAGCATTTTATTAGGGGCATACAATCATTTTTCCGCCTCAAAAAAAGCTAAATATAGGCGGTAGTGTCTATTATGCATTTGGAGTGAGATGTTGGCTGAATAAATATACTTTGACAGAGACTGCATAGAAACGCCGGAATCGACAAGCTTCAGCTGCTTGGCCCTGCGAGCGGGATCCTCTGAGGAATGTGAAGCCATCGTCACCCGGATAGGTACGTGACCCTCTCGGCACGTCCAGGTGTGACTGAACTGGGCCCAGAGTAGCGAGTAACTCATTCTCCCCCTGCAGCCATTGGCTTCAAGCACACGGAGTGGTTTGTCTGAGACGGCCGCAGTCAGACAAACCACTAAACTTCAGAGCTCCATTATGTCGATGGGAGGCTGCAGTACTAATCTGTCGTCACCTAAAACTGTCTGCTGCTCCCATGTCTCATGCGAGAACGGCTTGTCATTCTCCTCCTGCTGGGAATCCCAGATGAAGGAACACTGCTCCATTAAAACGCTAACAAACGTCTTCAGTATGCAGCTGCATTTTTTACCGCACCAGTTGACAAACTTCGACTAACCAGAACAACCCAGGACACTTTTAAAGGAATTTAATAGAAAGACAATGTGACACATAATAGCTGCCAAGGTTTACATTGGAAAAATATAAAAAGCAGCCCTGAATACAACAATTCTGCACAATGTTTGTCTTCGCCGGCTTCCATTCTGTTCCCAACGACACTGTGCAGGAGAAGCTGGGTGACAGCTCAAGTGGAGATTATTGCATGAGGGATTCCGCCATGACAGATTCCCTAGAGGCTGGAAGAGGGATACTTAGCCACCCACATACATACACACCATGACAACAGCACAGATCCATCCCAGGGCCAGTTTTGCATGACGAAACACCCTCATATCCCTACTGACCACCTAGAAGGAGACATTCTAAAGACATCTAAATGTACTCATGAATATCAATCCATTACATGCAAGGAGCTTGTCTCAGGATAAGGACAACCGCAAACTATTAAACCAAACCCCTGCACCATCTCTACACCAATCCTATGGCACAGGATCCGAGTGACACGCTGTACACGCCTAACTATGGAATGATAATTACAGCGGCATTGTTCTCGTTTTAAATACATTTTAAAAAATTGGAGGAAACTGAACGTCCAAAGTGGTAAATAAAAGCATGATAAATATCTCTTGGGTGCCCACAGAAGGACACCATCTAAGCTCTCTCCCCTCTTATCCGGCGAGCCAGCTGGATATCTTTGGGCATGATGGTCACCCTCTTGGCATGGATGGCACACAGGTTTGTGTCCTCAAACAGCCCAACAAGGTACGCTTCACTGGCTTCCTGATGGAGAAAAAGGAAAAACGGGTTTTTGCATTCACTGCACCGGAAACAAGGGAATGTCTCAAGTAATTGCATTACTGAATATGCCAGCTAATAAATTCACCCATCACACTAATTACTTGCCAATTACCTGGAGAGCCCCAATTGCAGCACTCTGGAAACGCAGGTCGGTCTTGAAGTCCTGGGCGATCTCCCTGACCAGCCGCTGGAACGGCAGCTTCCGGATCAGGAGCTCCGTTGACTTCTGATAACGCCTGATCTCTCTCAGAGCCACAGTTCCAGGCCTGGTGTGGAGAAGCAGCACAGTTAATATGCACATTCGTTAAGCTGAAAAGCAGCTGCAATGGAGCCACTTTGACATGCACGCATCTGCACGTCTAAAACACACACATGGCGTTTCAAACCCCGCAGAAACGCCCCCAGCCGCCCTGGGGCATCGTGTGCGCGCCGCCTACCTGTAGCGATGCGGCTTCTTCACGCCGCCGGTAGAGGGCGCGCTTTTCCTGGCGGCCTTGGTCGCCAGCTGCTTTCTCGGCGCCTTCCCCCCAGTAGACTTACGGGCGGTCTGCTTGGTACGAGCCATTTCTCACCTTAAAAGAGACAAAACATTAACACACTTAGGAGCACAGTATACACGCCATATAAAAAACAAATTCGGTTTGCCTTCTCAGAGCTACACTAGAAAGCGCGGAGCCAGCACTCGCCCCCCCGGAGGATTATGGGAAGTAATCCTCCGAAATGCCGCGATTACTAGCAGCAGCACTGATACGATCTGGATCCGCTCCAAGTAGTTCGTCAAAGTTTACCGAAAATTGGACGGTTATGGCAAAAGGAACAAAAAAAAACCCCACACACACACACACACACACACACACCCCCACCGAAGGGCCTCCGGAGGCCTCGGCTCCGCTGGGAGGCGCTCGGCGTGTCGGGGCGCCTCCGAATTTGATTATGAATAGACGGCGGCGCTGGTGCCCCCGCCTCCCGGGGCCTGGTGCCCGCGGCGGCCTTTGTTCGGCGGCCGCCGCCGCGTTTACGTCGCGGAAACACGGCACTTTGGGCGCGATCTCAGCCGCCCGCCAATTTCCTACAGTGACTTCGACGGACGGGGGGCAAACGGCTAATGAGCGGCTCCGTCGGCGAGAACAAAGGCGGGCTCTCCGCGGAAGCCCGACCGAGGACTCAAGGTCGTCGGCGCCGGCCGGCTGGGACCTACCGTCCGCGGCCGCGACCACCAGCTAGCCCGGGCTATTCCCCGAAAAATCGGGCCAAGAGACGGGTGGGAGTAAAAGGCGAGCGGGAATGTAAATACCTGTCCGCGTTTCTGGCACTGGAAGCTAGCGCTGGGTCGGCGGCTCGGCGGGGAAAACCAGAATAATCCGGATCGTTGGAGGCAGGAAAAACAAAACCACCTGAGCAGACAGATACTCTCCTCGGCGGCGGAATCCTAAATACAACCGATGTGACAGATGCAGGGTATTTATAGTAATGCCTTACGTCATTTTTCACATTTCGAATTTACGTACCCAGCCCGTCGATGATTGGGTTGACGTGGGGCAGCCCTGGCGTTCATTGGTTGAAGAAAGACCTATTGGAGTTGGCTTCTACATCGCCATCCAATTGATTGAGAAGTGTGACTAACCAATTGGCGAGCAGTCAGTTATGCCAAGATATACCTCGAGGGAAAAAAATATCCCGAATCCCATGTGGGCCAAAGAAACGTAAACAAATTTATTGAAGAGTATTTTTAAAAAAATGCTAAGTAATTGTACAGTTCTACGAAGAACTCTTCTGTGTGAACGTACTAGGCCTTTCGCTTTCAATAAGTCATTGGAGCAATACATTGTTTTATAAATACCAGCTTTCGGCATTATTGTTTGTACATCGGTAGCGGCCTGAGTTACACAGTATGAACGTTAAATCATTAAACTCGTGACTCATTGGCAAAATAAACAACACAATGTGCAACTTTACCCCTAAAGTCGCAAAACGTATATAATATTACTGGCCCGAGACGATCATAGCGCATTATCTATCTCTTTTCATGAAGAAGCTAGATCAGGAGAGCAAACGATAGTTATGTGGTTTAACCTAGGCAGTGCTTCAACATATAATTCGGATAGCCTTGTTATAAAACTCGACATAAACAGGCTAGATCACAATTAATATAAACCTATTTATATACATTGTAAAATTTTCGCCACAATTAAAACTTCACTGCACAAAAACATTTCGAATGGGATTCAGGCGGAGAACGTGTAAGTAACATAATTAAAAGACAGACAATGGAAAAACTGAAATAGAAGCAAGGTGCTTTCTTGAGCACAAGTAATGCCAAAACAAATATGGTTACACACTAGTAATTGGTAGAGTTTTATTGTACAGTTGATATTTTATGGGCAAGATACAATTTCTTGTTTGCTACATAAAGAAAGTTCCATACATCTACAGGCAACGTGAAACAATCAAAACCTCTGCTCACCAGGGTGCAACGCCCTAGCTTTATGTCGGGTTATTTCTGTTACACCTTTTGATACCTATAACTGTAGCTGTAATTCAAATTCCTACTCATGTGATAACTAGAAAACTACCTTTCATACATCTCAGTTCCCACCAAAAGGCAACACGAGGAAAGCACATTTATTTTAAGATAGTCCGATGTGAAATGATCTCAAAAGCAAGCCGTTGCATTCGGTTACGGTATCAAGTACTTTAGACCACGAAGGTTCACAATATCCTCATGAAAAAGATCTAAAACGATCATGGGCTGCGTGGATAAATCATACGTTAACACAGTTGTCATACACATTTTGCGAAAACATATTTTAAAGGAGATTCCGTGGGAACTACACGTCCCATCATACTTGAAAGGTCTCGGAGCCCCGGGCTTCCTCTTCCTAGTATCAAGCGCAGGCGCACTTCAGAGAGGAATGCGGACTTCGAAGCGCGAAGAACAGTAAAAATAGATAGAGAAGCGTTTGAAAAGAAAATATGTCGAAGGCGGCCACGCAGGCCAATTCCACTTCGGGGACCGCGGCCAGCGCTGGACCATCGTCCTCCTCCTCTTCCTCGTCGTCAGCCGGCGGCTCGACGTCGCCCGCGAACGTGCTGCACGTACAGCCCGAGAAACCGCAGCACTACACGTACGTAGCCAGCAACGGCCTCACGTGCGCTCGCAGTCATAGGCCATGGCGCGCGCCGACCGCGAGCCGCAGCCGCCCGTAGCTAATTGGGCGGGCATGGTGCTCGCGCTCGAGCCCGAGCCGCTCCGCGCCGGTTCGTACCAGTTCGGACCGGCGCGGGGTTGCTGCGGAGGCCTACGCGCGAAAAGCGCCACTTGGTACAGTCCGGAAATATGCCAGCGCTACCGCGGCGGCCCTTTAGCGCATTAGCGCCGCGTTCGCCCGTAAATGTGGAGCCCTGATACGCGACAACCGAATAAAACTCCTCGTCTTTTATTTATTTATTTATTTTTTTTAACGTACGTGGTCGTTCGGTCACACCGCGCGTAAAGCCCCCTCGGTTTGCGGCCGCCTTGTCATCCATCGATGCGCTCGAATAGACCTGACTGGCCGCGGCGAAGGAGCCGCGCTCACGGGAAGGGGGCGAGATTATTCTATTTACTTCAAGGTTAAAAAAAAAACACATCTTCATTTCTCCGTATAAAAAAAAGACACCATGCCGCTATTCACATATAAAAATACACCATTTAAAACGAATCTAAATAAAGCTGGTCTAGGTTATACGTAGTAAATGTGCCAGAAGGGTTTATTTTAAGGTGGCAGCGGCTTTGCAGACCGCAGGTGGCCGGACGACGGCGCGTATACCGCTACGCTATGGCCGCCCCTCCACAGCGCGTATGCGGCGCGGCACATGCCTGCCGCTCGTTTGTATCGTGGTTCCGGTGAAGTGAGACGCGCCCGGTGTGTTAGCGGCGAGCTTCCCGGCGCGCCTGTGCACGTCGGCCGCCCCCGACCCGCGGATGCCATCGGCCCCCCGACCTGAGTGCCGGCGCCCGCCCTCTCTGTGCCGCAGTTACCTGAAGGAGTTCCGCACGGAGCAGTGCCCGCTCTTCGTGCAGCACAAGTGCGCGCAGCACCGCCCCTTCGCCTGCTTCCACTGGCACTTCCTCAACCAGCGCCGCCGCCGGCCGGTGCGCCGCCGGGACGGCACCTTCAGCTACAGCCCGGACGTCTACTGCACCAAGTACGACGAGGGCGCGGGAGCCTGCCCCGATGGGGACGAGTGAGTCTGCGGGGCGGCCAGCCAGCCTGTGGGAGAGGGTGCGGGGAATGACAGGGTGCTGACAATAGGCACGATAAGGGTCTGCTGGGAGACTAATGGGATTCCAGATGCCTCTTTGCAGTCGTAATTGCACTGTGGCTGACATGTAGGGATTAGATACTAAATGCATTCTAAACCCAGGCTTAGGTCTGCTGTATTTGAACTGTCACATTTCAGCACCTGCATTCTGACCAGGGATCAACCGGTGTTAATCTGTCCCAGCGTCTCCGCTTAGATGTTTAGATATACATTTACATACACAGTACAGATCACGTCGCGCTGCAGTTTAATTGCTGGCATCGAAAATACGTAGGGCTAGATAATGGAACTGACACATTAACATTTCAGCCTAGCTCTCTGTTTGCGCGTTAGATGCCCTTTCTTGCACCGGACAGCTGGCGACACTGAGCGACGGTATCACCTCCGTTACTACAAGACAGGCTCCTGCATCCACGAGACTGACAGCAAGGGGCACTGCAGCAAAAACGGCCCCCACTGCGCCTTTGCCCACGGCTCCCACGACCTACGCAGTCCCGTCTACGACATCAGGTATGCTCTGTCGCTCAGCCGCCAGTGGGGGCGGCGGCCTGCCCTTCCAGTGCTGCTCCCCTGTTGGACAGTGCTAAGGATCAGGGTCTCAGATGCAGTGCCCTCTGAATACGCGGGACAGAGGATGTAGGGTGGTGGATCAGATAGTGACATTAAGCCCAGTAAAAAAATAGGCTTACTCTGAAGCTCCTCTGCTCCTGCAGTATAATAATAGCTCAGTACTGCCCCCTGCAGATCTGAACAGTAAATTCAGCATCTCATAGATCCTCAGGCGGTGACTGAATTAGTGAGGCTGAAGTGTTAACATCAAAGTCAAATATGCATGCCTGGAAAAAAATGGGAAAACACTCACGACCCCTCAAAACCAGAAGTACAACATTTACCCTGTATTTACATAAGCTAGGGTGAAAAGAAGTATGTGACCCTACACTTTGTCTATGAATCTGCGCAGAATAAGCTGCTGTTGTTTGTGTCTCCTGTCAAGTAGGGAGGTGCAGATGATCGAGGTGCAGACCAGCCCTGGGGGCACGGAGGGAGCCGCCGGAGAGGGGCAGTCGGGACTGGCGGCCAGCACTGCCCTCATAGAGAAGATTCTTGCTGAGGAGCCGAGCTGGCAAGGTGCTCCGTCGGGTTCTCCTGGATCTGATTCACACCTATTCACTTCCACGTGCACGCTAAAGTACAGACTTAGTGCACTTGCGTGGCTTGCACTGTTGGCACCGTCTCCTGCCGCAGCGAGGCTCTTCCTGGCGAGTGCCCTGCGGGGTAGGGCGTGTGGTCTATAGAGGGTGCCTCACTGCAGTGTTTTATCTCCGGCTGACCGCAGATAACAACTACGTGCTGTCGCATTACAAGACGGAGCTGTGCAAGAAGCCGCCTCGCCTCTGTCGCCAAGGTTACGCCTGTCCTTATTATCACAACAGCAAGGACCGCCGGCGCAGCCCACACAAACATAAGTACAGGTCCGTCACCGAGGAAGCCCCCTTCCTGTTAAGTAGCCACTCTCAATTTGTGGCTTTAAATCTTTAATGTGCTCCTGAATCGATCACGGACGAACGGACCAACCAAAAATGGGGACCGATTTAAAAACGTAAAATGGATATTAGTAAAAATGCCTTCTGGTGTGTGGTTTAATTCTTGTGCTTCTACATTTTTTTTTAATGGTGGGTTCGTGATTAATGGTAATTTTTCATGAACGGTCAGCAACACCAAGATGGCCAATGGGCCGAATGCTTTACTGAGACCTTTTCGTTAGTCAGTGGACAGCAGCTTTACAGCCCCTCTTTTTTCAGAGCGCTGCCCTGCCCGGCTGTGAAGCACAGCGATGAGTGGGGGGATCCCAGCAAGTGTGAGAGTGGCGAGAGCTGTCAGTACTGTCACACCCGCACCGAGCAGCAGTTCCACCCAGAGGTACCATTCGCTGCCATTAAAGGGGTGTTACATCGTAATCATGTAGTGTCATGATGTACCTGAGACCTGCACCCATACCTTCTCTCTTCTTGTTTGGTGATATGATTCATCAGAGGTCCCACTTTGAGGCCACTTTTCAATGCCCC
>JAODKK010000093.1:11691482-11701627 GCA_026774405.1 Petrocephalus microphthalmus | reverse complement strand
GAGGGACGCCAACCTCCTCACCATATTGACAGCAGAGGCACCAGGAAAGGCGCCGTGACGGAGGGACGCCAACCTCCTCACCATATTGACAGCAGAGGCACCAGGAAAGGCGCAGAGATGGAGGGACGCCAACCTCCTCACCATATTGACAGCAGAGGCACCAGGAAAGGCGCCGTGACGGAGGGACGCCAACCTCCTCACCATATTGACAGCAGTCCCAGGGTCAGAGTTCGCAGACAGCTCCTTCACCCTCTGCTTTAGCAGACGACAGTACGTCACTGCGATCTTACAGATGTCCTGCACATGGATACAGATACATAAGGTACGGTGTAAGTCCTCCAAAGGAGACAACGCTGATCCCACCTGCATTAGTCCTGGCGCACCTCAGTCAGTTTGACCATGAGCATGAAGCCCTCCTCGGGGTCAGGCCAACCCAGATGTTCCCACAGCTGGCAGATAGGCTGCAGGCAGGCCGCAAGGTCCACTGCAGATGAGCTGTGCTTCACAAGCACCATGCCCGCCTGGAGGGGCTGCAGCTGGAAGCGGGGGGGGGGGGAGATTAACCAGAGGGTGGAGGTAGGATTTGGGACAACATGATGGTTTGAAGCAGAACAATATACCATGTCTAGCTGCACTGCCCTCTGAACTCTCTCCAAGGTCGTATTATAAGCCTTGTTCAGCCAGAAGGGTAGAGCGTCACGGAAACACTCCTGGAAGTCTGTCAGCTCAAGCAGCCTGGCCCTGCAGCGGTATGCGGCAGGAGAGACGGGCACCACGGTCACTGCCGAATCCGCCGAGCCTCAGTCTCTGCTAGTATTACCAAGTGTACAACTACCGCTGTTCTATATGGGACGTTTCATTTAAATAGCCCCCCGATCTGCATTACGAGGCGTAAAAGGGCGATGACCTCTTTTGTAGAAAGGCCTTGTCCTTGTGGATGACTTTGAGGTTGAGGTAGACCTGGAACAAGCTGTTGGCCAGAGCTTGGTCCATTTGGGTCTCCACTTGGCCCATAGTGTTCCGTAGCTCGGCCGCCACCTGATCATGGAGCAGGAGTGGGAATCACAACAGGACAGACAAACAGGTGCAAGGAAAGGAAAAGATATAGAGACTGCACAAAGAAATTACAGATCTACAGTCAAATCAAAAACGGCTCTTGGCAGCATAAATATTTTATGATATTTTAATGATCAATGTTTTTCAATGTGATAGTATTTTAAGTTGACAAATATTTCCATGGACGAAACTTCTTTTTTACTTTACTGTAGTCGGTGTAACGTTAAGGTACTTATAATAATGAGCTACAATCTTGGGCAAAAAAAAATGGGCCAAACCAAAAATGCACAACATTAAGCTTTGGCCCACTTTTTGCCCAAGAGTATATTAATTGAACCCACTGCCTTTAGAGCATTATTTCCTGATCCGGAAGGGACAGTCCATGATTTTGCTCCTTCCCAGCTACGGAGCGGAATTCCTGCCACCTTGAAATGCAAACATGACTTTGGCAAACACGGAAAAACAATCGTCGCGATGAATCAACGCCCATCGCCTCCTGGAGAGTGCTGATTGGACAGTGATTACATTTCGTGGCGGCACGATTTCAGCATGAACTTTTCAAAAATAAAAATGAGCCAATGCAGCAGAGCAAAGGCGGTCATTGCATTTCGGTGTGATGTGGCACGATTTCTTAGTTTAATTGTGTATAATGCAAACCCTTCTAATTGTTTTCTGGACGGTAGTTAAATAAGATGCAAAGCAACGGAATGATGGTGTTGCTTTTCATTATGTTCCCTTCTCTTCACGACAAGCAATGCCGGTTATACACTGCATTTCCACACGGCGCGCTTTCTATGTGCTCGCGCTGTAAAACAATGCGTCCTCGATTGTTTTTCCGTATATGCCCAAGTCGCTTTTGCATTTCAAGGTGGCACGAATTCCACTCCATAACCAGCTACTGGGAGCTGGGTAGACCATCTGGTAGGGAGCCTGGAGTGAACAAGAACATGGACCGACGGTGGGTCCCCAAGAACCGGATTGGGAAACTGCCTTAGAACAGTGTTTCTCAATCCCGCTGCACCACCTGCCAAAAAGCTTTCAAACCCACACTGCTTACAACCTATCAACCTTCTTTATTAGGCCATTAAGAAACACCTGATGCTAATTAAGGTCAGGCTGGAGTGAGAACTTCCTGGTAGGCTGTGCTCTAGGAGCCGGATGGAGAAACACTGCTATAGAAGATAGATTACAATAACTGGCACATGAATTGTGTTATCTAAGGACCACAGCCTAACTCAGTCTTACCACAGGCCAAACATCGTGGCCCTTATTGTGGACATCGCCACTCACCAGGGAGTCCAGCTCCTGGTAAACCACAGTGAACACGTCCAGTTGCACAGCACTGCGGAAGGCAAGGCGAGCACACATTGTGAGGCCCCGAGAAGACCATCCTCCAAAAGTGCAAATGTGAGACACCGGAGGAGGCCCCACCTGACAAAGACCTTGTTCCACACGTCCTTGCTGAGCCGGATGTCTTCCCGTACCTCCTCAATCAGGCTGGACAGCGCGTTCACCATTTCCGATTTTTCCTGGAGAAAGGGAGCGAAGAACGGGATTTGGAAAATGAGAAGTAAACAAACAGCGCAACAGCAAAAAGAAACGACGAGGCGAAGAAAAATTTGCAGCTGCTACATGGGCGAACAGAGCCCCGGAATTCCATAAGGAAAGAACAAAAAGAACAAAGGAGAAAAAAAGGAGAAAAAGAGAGGGGGAAAAAAACAAAAAAAAACAAGAATACTAATTTGAAAATTTCCATTACTTTTGTCATAGGCTGGTGAAGACCCTTCTTAATGTTGAACCAGTCCTGTGTGCCCACCTGCAACTCAAAGATACACAAAGATACAGCAAAAAAAGACAACAGCAAACATGTACTGACCTTTTCCGCTCACTGCTAATTCCTCTGCTAAGAGGAATCTTAGTCATTTCAATAATTTATATTAAAAGCATTTTTTTTCCAAAAATCATTGCAATTTCTATAATTGAAATCAATTTTATATAGTTAGTTATAATTTGTTATTTATAATTTTGTTTATACATTAAGTTATTTATCTTCGCGTTTAGCCTGCTTTTGTGGGATAATAATCATGGTATAAAAGCAACGCCATAAAGAGACATATTCACCTGCACAGCATCGGCGACTTCCTCATGCAGGTCAAAATGAGCAGGATTCAGCTTCTGAAAGGCCCTCGTCTTGCAAATCTGAACTAGAACTCTATCACAACAAAATATATGTGGCATGAGATATGTGCATTGCTCTTTACTGCAAATGGGAAACACATAGTACTATTTCTGCTGTGTTGCATTTGACACTTTGCTCATACAGTGTTTGTAGTCTATGCCAGGGCACCTGAGCAGGGTCTGCAGACGAGGGGTATCTTTGGGGGTTGGGGGGATGATGTCTCTGTACTTGGAAACCAGACACAGGCCGTACTGCAGAAAGCCATGCAGAGAGTCTCCAAGTTCCTGTTTCTAAACATACAAGCAACCACATCTGATCTGAGCTCATAAATGATACATAGATTATTTAAAGTCGAGTCAAGTACAGCTTGATGTACACAGTGAAGCAAAGCAGCTCTCCTCCTGAAAGGCGACATGCATGACAGGACAGACTTTTAGTGCTAAAGCCAGAGTTAGGGAGTTACTTCCTCCATGCAAACAAACCCATGCACAATTATCAATAATTTAAGGGGAGGGGAGACAGAAGGAAGACTACTACCTATATTTACCACGTATCATAAGTGTGGCAAACGTTCCACATTAGTAGAACAACAAAATGGGCAAGCTTTCCTGAGATATTACTGCATGGAGGTACTGTCCACGTTTAAAGGCAAACAATATATAGATGTAAACCGTATTTTATTTATTTATTAAATTACCTGTTGATACGGTAGCTCTTGTTGGTCCCAATGGTATTCGATGCTGGTAAGCTGCTTGAACAATACTGTGGGATCCACTTCTAAACTCTGATATAATTTGCTGTAAGCCACCCACTTCCTGTCAAGGCAGATGCAATCATACTACCATCAATCTGCATGCTCACTGGGAACTAAGCTGCTCTCTACAAATGATCACACTTATCCAAAATATAACACAAGGTTAAATAATTAATCAAACGAGGATAAACAGCATTGCGGCTGGGGGCAATTGCCCCTTGGAGAAGAGCTCCCACGAGCAGAACTCACGCCAGGTCTTGCATGAAGGGGGAAAGGTCATTCTGCGTGGCGGTGAGCTCCAGCAGAGTCTGGCCTTCTCCACACAGTTCTCCTTTCCAAGGGCCGCTGCTCTGCTGAAGGGAGATTCGCAGCTTGAGACACTTAGCAGACTACAGCTGAGGCGAGCCCAAGGACAGAGGCCCAGGGCGTGGGCTGCAGCCTCATACCTGCTGCTTTGAGATGTGTGACTGCACAAACTGTTGCAGGATGCCACAGTAGCTCAAGTATGCACTGCGACCAGCAGTCAGCACCTTGTCCCTCTGGCGATGACAAAACTTCGCAGTCAAACCATACAAGGCTTGCACAACATCAGAAGTTTTGAAATCCAGCTGTGCAATTCTAGAAACAGCTCTGAAATTCTGCTAAACCTCCTGACCTCCCTGTGGATGAACTTCAGCTGCAGGTGACATTTTCCTCTATCGGGGTAGGTCTCAGTCCGTGGCTCAAGAATATACCAGCAGTCCTCCGTACAACGCAGATCCTGCACCAGCGTCGGATGAAAAGACGCCGAATGTATGATGAGAAATTACACAAAAGAATTACGCAGACGATTATTTCACAAAAATACTCAACTGAATCACCTAGGAGGACAAGTAAACAAGAGAAAAAAACTATAAACATTTCAGTTACTTTTCTCTGCAGATTAAGCAGAACAAAACAGAATGTGTTTGGTCATATAACGTGCGATGTTGTCGGAAATCTCCAGTGTTCACATTGTACAGCACCTTCAGATTCAGCGTGATTTTTCCCAGGAAGTCATCTTGACCTTTTTCCTTCTTGGCATCTTTGATCATTCTGCAAAAGAAGGCATTCAATATGTGAACAAGTCTTATGGAATAGCAATATAACCGCTGTTTTAAATTCATTGGAGCTTTGAATCAAATTGGGCGCAATATTTTACAATTATATCAGTACACTGTAAACTATGCATAAAAATCCTACATGACTGAATGTCTTCAGGAAATATAAGGAACACGGTATAAACCTCTTAATTCCATGAAAGTTGGATCTTATCCCCTCCAGCTTTTGTCCCAGAGTGATCTCCTCGTCTCTATCACTGAAAGACATGGAGTTATGGAGTAAAGGCCTTAAAGAAAAAGGGTGTGACTGGGGAGGAGGTGCGGGATGGAGCTGCATGGACCCCACATCAAAGTGAGAAGAGGAAGGAGAAGGAGAAGAGGAAGGAGAAGAGGAAGATGTCAGTGAAACGTGTCTGTTTCTCTGCATTTCCCAACCCGCTCAGAGTCAAAGTTCCTTTACCAGCTGAAAGAAGAAGGTACAACCCTCAGTATTGTGGGCAAACCGTCTCTCTCCAGTACAGAGAATGAAGAACAAAGGAGACCAAATGCAGGAGAAGAATCCCATGTGTGGGGTATTAGAAGAGAGAGAGAGGATGGACAGCTGAATATGGGCATATGGGCAAACCAAAGAGTGCAAAACCATTTGCCAGGCACGACGCACTTACAACATCTCCATGTACAAGCTTGCATTGTCAGGGTGATCGAATTCCCTGCCAGAATCAGAGAAAAGGTAATCAGCACATTTTCCAGTACACAATGATAATGTACACTAAATGAACAGACAACAAACAAAAAAGTTCCTTCTCTTGAAGCAAAAGTATGGAGTAACTGTACTCAGGAAGAAAAATAAGGATCCTACAATGAGATTTAAAATTTTGCAATAATTCAATATAAAAACGGTTGCCCTTCCTCAAATAATGCTTAGACACCATTACTAAGGCCAGGATCACAGCAAGCCTCATATGAAATTAAATGAAAGAAGACCGGAGAGAAAATAAAAACCCTCACATTACGAATGTTTGATTCCAGATGGGGTTAAGCGTCTGCTTTTTGACATCTGTTTGGTACATGTTTGCTGACGGTACTTTGTCCTTCAACACCGCTTTGGAGGACTTTGGCTGTGAGTTCTTCTTGCCGTCCTCCTCCTCCTTGTGTATGATGGTCAGCAGACAGTAAGGATCACTGAAACCTACCCCACAGAAAGAGCAGAAAGAACTGTGTTTTAGGGTTTTTTTGTTAGACTTTGACAGCATGT
Organism: Petrocephalus microphthalmus; assembly: GCA_026774405.1. Lineage (NCBI taxonomy): Eukaryota > Metazoa > Chordata > Actinopteri > Osteoglossiformes > Mormyridae > Petrocephalus > Petrocephalus microphthalmus. The sequence goes on along the minus strand of JAODKK010000093.1, from coordinate 11,695,304 downwards.
TAATGGTCTGAAACAGTGATGGGCCAAGGCTTCAAATCCACAAAGGTTAGTATTATTGTGTGCCGTTACTCAGACAAGTTTAATCCACTTCTCATTGGTTACTTCATTAGACTCAATTGGGTTCAAAGCACAGTGCCCAGTAACCTCACCTACTGTAGACTTTGAATCAAAGATTCTCCCACTGATACCTGGTGCTACCTTTGGCTAGGAAGGACTTTCATCACTTGCATGAATAAACGACGTACCACTGATATCTTTTCCCAAGACGCCTTTAGCTTCCTTCACGGTCACCATCAGACAGTAAACTGGATGCTGCGTATCAGAATATGTAGAACTGTTTATCATCTTTCCACAGCATAACATACGATGTTAAGAAAACATTGTCGGCAGATGTGCTATTGCAGGGTGTCTGTCCTCACCTCCATTGCTTGGACACTGTCTAAAAGGCTTTTGTGTTCATCCTCTGTCATGTTGAAGGCCTTAGAACAGAGAAAGCCCAATTATTTCTCAGGGTTAAAAAAAAGGTCATTGATATCTGGTGGAAATACTCATTATGGACAAACCGATCCTCCCCCCTGAGACTTTAATGTGCGGCGAGGAATCACAGCTGGCTTTTGCCTTGCCCCAAGTGCTCACCTCCTTTATGTAGCGCTGGAGCTGAAGATCGTCAAACTGCTCCTTGAAAGAAGACCTTCCCAGCCTGTGAGCTGTGGTGTAGAGCAGCTCCTTATACAGAGGTTTTAACTGAGAAAGGTAATGAAATGAAGACCACGTGAGAACACAGGAAACAAGTCAGGAGGCAACAAATATTCTGCCACTCGTTGAATGTCTTTATCTGGTTAGTTCTGCATTTATGGTTGCATAAAATTACAGCACGTTTAGTAATTTAGTGTTTTTCTTTTTTTATTTCTCTCCGGGTTTTTGATTATTTCATCATCACTGACATACAATCCAAAAACAGCAAACCATATAAAATCAAATCATTTTTCATTGTTGTATACACTCTATTGCCAAAAGTATTGGGACACCCCTCCAAATCATTAAATTCAGGTTCTACTCACTTCCATGGCCACAGTATAAAATCAAGCACCTAGGCATGCAGACTGCTTCTACAAACATTTGTGAAAGAATGTGCCGCTCTTAGGAGATCAGTGAATCCAAGCGTGATACCATGATAGGATCCCATCTGCAATAAGTCCATTTGTGACATTTCCTTGCTACTAAAAATTCCACGGTCAACTGCTAGAGGCATTATAACAAAGTGGAAGCAATTTGGAACAACAGCAACTCAGCCACAAAGTGGTAGGTCACGTAAAATCACAGAGTGGGGACGGCACAATGTGCAAAGCCGCTACAGACCTCCAAACTTTGTGTGGCCTTCAGATTAGCTCAAAAACAGCACATTGAGAGCTTCATGGAATGAGTTTCCATGGCTGAGTAGCTGCATTCCAAGCCTTACATCACCCAGTGCAATGCAAAGCATCAGATGCAGTGGTGTAAAGCACACCGCCACTGGACTCTAGAGCAGTGGGGATGTGTCCTCTGGGGTGACCAATCACGCTTCTCTGTCTGGCAATCTGATGGACAAGTCTGGGTTTGGCGGTACTTACCTGGCTGCATTGTGCCAAGATGTCACTGGCAAAGTTTGATGGAGGGGGGATTATGGTGTGGGGGTGTTTTCAAGGGTTAAGCTTGGCCCCTTAGTTCCAGTGAAAGGAACTCTACAAAGCCAATACTTTTGGCAATATAGTGTATATAAAGATGTATATATGTATTCTAAATCCAAAGGGATCAAATATGGAGTTGGTCCCCTCTTTGCAACCATAACACCTTCCACTCTTCCAGGCTTTCCACGTGATTTCTGAGAGTGTTTGTGGGAATTTTTGCCCATTCATCCAGAAGAGCATCTGTGAGGTCAGGCACTGGTGTTGGACATGAAAGCCTGGCTCACAATCTCTGTTCTTTCATCCCAAAGGTGTTGGCTGGAGTTGAGATCAGAGTTCTGTGCTGGCCAGTCAAGTTCTTCCACACCAAACATACCCAACCATGTCTTTATGGACCTTGCTTTGTGCACTGGGGCACAGTCATGCTGGAACAGAGAAGGGCCTTCCCCAAACTCTTCCCACAACTTTGGAAGCATAGAATTGTCCAAAATGTCTTGGTATGCTGAAGCATTGCGAGTTCTCTTCACTGGAACTAAGGGGCCCAACCCCTGACAAAAAATCCCAGACTATTATCCCTCATTCCCCAAACTTTACAGTCCATCAGAGTGATTTGTTTCCACAGCTCCAGAGTCCAGGGGCAGCACGCTTAACCCTCCTCCACCCATCCATGCTTGCAGCAGCACAGCCACGGAAGCCCAATCCATGAAGCTCCCAGCACAGGTTTAGTGCCGGGGTTAAGGCCAGAGGAACTCTGCAGTTACCGAGTTATCAGAGCGTTGGTGACTTTTACGCACTCAGGGGTTCCGCTCTGTCATTTTACGTGGTTTCTGTTGTTCCTAAATGCTTACACTTCGTAATAATACCAGTTGCTGGTGACTGTGGAATATCTAGCAGGGAAGAAATTTCACAAACTGACTTACTGCAAAGGTGGCATTCTATGACAGTACCCCACTTGAATTCAATGAGCTCTTCAGAATGGCCCATTCATTCTCAAATATTTGTAAACCTGTGCTTGATTTTATATACCATTTGCAATTGTTCTGAATGAAACACCCGAATTCAATGATTAAGAGGTGTGTCCCAATAGTTTTGTCTATATAGTGTACTTATACGTGTATAATATCAAACTCTTGTTCCAAATCAGTAATTTGTAGCTTTGCTTCAGAAAGGCCTAATGGTGTAATATTCCAGTTTGGAATTACAGCCGCCAGCCTTCCATACCCACGGGTTCTGCATCTACGGATTCAAACAACTGTGGATCCAACATATTCTTAAAGAAAAAAAAAACTTTACCACACACCGAGCTTTATGACGAATCCACACGAAATAAGTTATGCGTAATTCTGGGTGTCTGTGGGCGTTAGCAGTGTGCGTGAGAGCGAGAGAGAATGAATTTATATTCGCTATATCTAATTACATTTTCCATATGTACTGCGATGGTTTGGTCTGTAGTGAACATGGTACAGGCTGTTCTTTTCTTGTCATTATTCCCTAAATCAGTGCTTTTCAACCACTGTGCTGCGGCACACTAGTGTGTGTACTGTGGGAAATTATCCAATTTCACTTAATTGATCTAAAAAACTAGGCTACAGTGTCCTTTTGTAACATTCTTGGTTGGCGGTGTGTCGTGGGATTTTTTAATGGTAAAAAAAGTGACTCAAAAAAGGCTGAAATACACTGCCCTAAACAATACAATATGCCTATTCTGATAGCTTTTACATCATGTTAGGTATTATAAGTAATCTAGAGAGGACTTAAAGTATACAGGAGGACGTGTGCAGGTTATATGCATATACTATGCCACTTTATATAAGGGACTTGAGGGTCCATGGAGTTTTTTTCGGACAGGGAGGGCCAATCATAATCTTACAATAAGTGTCCGGAAGAGACGGGGTCTGGGCTTGTTTTTACCTCCTGCTCCTTGCGTCTCCTGCGTTCCTCCTCTGGATTCTCCTCTTCCTTAAGGGCCTGTGTGGTACATAGACCCACGTAAACACGTGCCTCCTGATCCAGCACTAACGCTCCACCGGATGGCTGCCTGTCTCTGCTGGATTACCTCCACCCCCCCATTTCCCTCCCCCGTTGCGAGTCGCGACTTTATGTTGTAAGGTGTACTGATTATGTGCTTAAGTTGCTGAGGTGTTTTTTTCTGTTCTCA
>JAODKK010000093.1:11675066-11691382 GCA_026774405.1 Petrocephalus microphthalmus | reverse complement strand
GGTTGATGGCCACTATTTCACTGGTACTTGTGCCATGTGACAAGGTATATTGCAACAGCAATAAAGGTCTTTCATCATCATCATCATCATCATCATGACAGCATCAAAGATAGCCAGAGATAGCTACCCGCCAGAGATAGCTAAAAGGCTCTCGGAGGCAGAGGCCTGCCTAAAGGCGAGAAGCACTCACTCTCCTCTCCCTAAGCTTCCTGGTCACTCCCAGCTTCCGTACTTGACCAGGGGACACCTAGCGAGGAAGCAGGAGAACGGGAGGCAAAGACTTAGTCTGCTGCCAAACAGCAATGTCTTAAAATATTTTAAAAGAAGAAGAATAAAAAAATTCTTCCGATGCTACCTGTCTCAGGTCACGCTGTGAACGCCTGTGGAACATTGAGGCTGTCTGTGGAGACAGCAGGACATATAGTAAGAAGAATTTACAATTGAATATACATACTAGTGCATTAAACATCCAAGTATCTTTATAAACACACTAACATGCCGATTTTGCCTTTCATGTCAAAACAGATACAAAATTCCCATAACGAAAATATCTGAATTACCCTGAGGAACACACGCATGCAAATATGTAGAGAGCCACACTTAGATGACAAACTTCTGGAATGAGCTCCCTGATTGTGAGCACCGTGAAAAGGTTTGTGGACAGAAACAACTCAAGATGCATTCGTCACCACGTAACACACGGAGTGGAGCGCAGTCGGGCTAGCCAATCCACAAGACACTCAGCTTTGCCACCTCACACTTTCCAAGCGTTCTGACCAAAATTTAAAAGTCGCTAAAACTGACTCACGAAAAGCAAGACGGTTCAACTTCAATCATTTCACTTCAGAGGGTTGAACGAAATTTGTGCTACATAAATAACTATAGTGTACATCAAATTCCAGTCCAATTAATGTGACGAAGCAAATGGGTAGTGGAAACGTCAGCAACACCCCACTGCATTCCGACATCACATAGTAAGCATGATTATTCAGACCTGGGTCAACAGCGTACGCGCAAATGGAGGTGGTAAACATTTCTCTTCCAGTGACCAATACCTCCAACTGAACTTCTAAATTGTGTAGGGAACTTACAATGTTAAGCAACACACCCAATTTTTCCCAACAGATTCAGGGTACAAGAAATGACAGAGGCTGACACAAAGACAAACACTTGCCTGTTCCTGCGGCAAAGACAGGGTGTCCCCTGATGTCGTCGTGAGCCCATCTTGGGCTGGTACCATTGTTCCTCCAGTCAACCAGGACTCCAGATGGTACAGGGCAGTAGTCCGAGTGACGGGCGACGGTCTGAGTAGCTATGTTGAAGCTGATGCTATACTTTACGCCACTTGCACAGCAGCCGGAAGTCACAGTTTCCTGTTGGAGGTTGGAACTGTGACGGTTTCTTCATCTGCCTTTTAATGCCATATCTTTCTTTCTTTCTTTTGCTCTCTGCCTCTTTCACTCTTACGTTGCGACTCAAACACTTGCTGTCTTACCTTGTTCTGGATCTCCATTTAAATCAGATAGACTTCACACAATTTCCTCCTGTGACTTTTTCTGGTCTCTCTGCCTTTCTACTCCACCTGTACTTGCTTGCTCTTAGAGGTATAACACCTCCAAGATGTTTACAACCATACAAAATTGCAGCATCCAGACTAATGAGACTCTGCATTGTGAAATACCTTATATTGTCACAGAAAAAAGGTAAAGGACACAGGGCAAATAGAGGAAATGTAACGGCATGCAAAAAAATACAGTTTGCATAAAGGACAGGAAAGCAGTGACACTGCTTTTGAAGCATGGCTCCTGGCTGCTTGGGACGGCTGATAATCCCCCAGAATGAGCATAAAGGACAGGAAAGCAGTGACACTGCTTTTGACGCATGGCTCCTGGCTGCTTGGGACGGCTGATAATCCCCCAGAATGAGCTTAATTCTGCAGCCATCAAAACTGAGACTGTGCCGGACTTGCTTGGCATGCTGCCATTGCAACATCTCATCAGGAAAACATGAAATGAGCTTCTGCAGCACACCCACCCAGTCCCAGGGAACAAGTCTGTGAATCGTGAACAGCCCTATGACCGTGAATGCATAGTAAGTAAGTACATAGTAAGTAAATTAAGACTTAAAACAAGAAATAAAATTTGAAACAAATAATTGAGCCGATTTTAGTCATTGCTTGATTCTAGGAAAAATGATTTTTAGGCTATAATTACTACTGCATTAAAATGACATTTACCTCAAGCACTCAAGTGTATAATGCATTTGAACATATCATTTGTTACTTTGTGAACACGCAGCATGTCTGCATATGATTTGGGTTCTGAAAGTGGAAGGACACTTCATTCATTCGCCTTCCAACCACTTATTTAGGACAGGGTTAGGGCTTTGGAGCCTCATCCAGGCAGCACCAGGCAGGGGGATGTCCCGGACAGGGCGCCAGCCCCATCATAAGGCACAAACATGCTCAGATAAATAATTAGGCACTACAGACAATTTAAATGGCCTGTCACTGGACTGTGGCAGGACTTCCGCAAAACACAGGGAGAGTGGGTTGCCAGCTCTCCGCATCTGGCGTGGCGGCTCGGACTCTCACGCCTAGGGAAGGCTACTTACAAGGCAGTAAAATGACATGCATGCAAATGCGTGTGCACACTTGTCTCGAATTGAAAATCTCACGCCAGCCAGCTGACCACAGTTGGCGAGCCTGGGGGAGAACAGACACACTAATTATAATGAAGCAAACGTGCTGAACTAAAAGGGTAAGATTCTAAGCTGAATATAGCGTTTTTTGGTTAGAATTGTGCTTGTACCGGTTTTGACTAATAAACAAAAAATGTTGAACATACGTTCAACAGAAAAAACAACATCTCAACAAATTCTAAAATAAAGTAATAATAATAAAAAAAATTAAGAAAGCGAAGCAAGTGGAGCCCGCGCGGCCGCTGGCGAGAACCTTCTGGAGCGGCGCGCGCAGGCCGGAAGTGCAGGTGCGGGTGCGCGTGCCGGCCCGTGACGTGGGCAGCGGAGCAGCTCCGGTCACCGAGCGCCTCGGCGAGCCGCGGAGCTACCAACGGTCCCGCCGGGAGCGCCGCTGACGGCCGAGTCGCCGACCGCCGAGCCTCGCCGCCATGGCCCTCAACAAGAACTGCTCGGAGTCCGGCGGCGTCATCATCAACAACAGCGAAAGGTAGCCGGCCGAGCGGGCGGCTCGTCAGCGGGGGTCTCGGCCGCAGCCTCCCGCCCCGAGAGCGGGGCGGCTAACGTAACGTAACGCGTCCCTCCGCAATTCGGGAACTGGGCTCCTGCTCTTTTAAACATCTCAGCGCTGAATTGGGGAATAAATTGCGTCTGTGTTTAGGTATTTTAATAGAATCACACGATTTTGTGCCTTTATAATATAAGGCGCTGGTTTGTGAACGTGCGTCTATTTGGTCCCTTTTGTTTAGACGCTAAAAAGGCCGTTTCTGGTCAGATACCCGCAAATGGCCTCTGCTCTATTCTCGGCTAAATATTATCCTCCTGGCTGTACACGCTGCACTGTGGTTACACGTATCATGCCCTGCTGAGAAACATGTAAACAGGTGGGCCTCTGCAGTGTCGTTATTGTAGGTGTTTCTAAAAGTACATGCAGCAGTATTCTTGGCTTGTTTCAGACCCTATTTAACTCGGCTAATGTGAGCTCTGCGCCTGCATAGTGCATCTCCGTGCGGCCACCCTTTTCTATTAGGTTCCCAAATACTACGCCACGTCCAATCTTTGATGCACTATTTACACGACTTGTTTCTTGTAGGTAGTTAGGCGGCTTACACTGTAATAAGTCATTATGCAGTACTTGACGACACGGGGGCGGATTAACTTTTTTTGGGGCCCTAGGCTGACACGGGTAGGGCCTCCCTAAGGGAAACGACGGGGAATTAAAACGATAGAACATCAATAATATGTTAAGCAATGCTGGGGGTGCCAGCAGTAGAACTTACCCTTCAGGGTGGAAGTGGGAAGTGCTGATCGGGGGGAGGGGGGTATTGCGCCAGCCGATCGATCGGCCAGATTTAAGAAGTTCAGTCGTTCTCTCTCTTGCCGTGGTCCTAGGCTCCAGTCTATGCATTACTCCGCCCCTGGGATTAGATTCCAATTACCCCCATGCATGCGTTTGCTCAGTTGTGTTCTCTGCACGTCTTTGTACAATTCTGCAGTGGAACAACCGGTACCACAAGAATCCAGTGTGAAAAGAAAATATCAAAGTATTAATAGTCCATTACAGCCCTACTTTCTCCATGCTGAAAACTGTCGCTAAACATGCAAATGACAGATATGTCTCTATAAGTCAAGCTAACACATTATGTTATAAATGTAACTTTTGGAAATTCTGTTTTCACCAGGACCCTATTTGTGGGCCTCATTCAGCTGCCCACACTTGCCTTATGGTAATTCTGCCCCTGTGAAGACATTCCCAGTGGTTTAAAAATTCTAGCTATGCATTTGGATATGAACTGAAATAAGTGTAAGGTTCTCTGCAAATCTTCAAGTGCGTATTGAAAGAATGTTTTGGATACATCTTTATAAATCTCAGGATGCAGCAGCACTGTTCTCACTGTCCTCTCACTTCATGTTTCTGCAGTGTCTTGATGACGTACGAGAATGTGGAACTTGTCTTCAGTGACACAGAAACCCTCCCGGAGGCCTTCAGGAAGAGCAAGAAGGGCAGCGTCTACCTGACCCCATACCGGGTAGGGGAACGGGAGAGGAGTTTCAGAGGAGGACCCCTTAAGAGTAGACGAATAACAAAATAAGTGCAATACTTGGTATCGCAAGGGATTAAATGATTTAAAAATAGGCTCCAAGAGAAACTGAGAGTGACATGCTGTGCTAGTTTAGGAACAAGAGTTTACAGGTTAAGTCCCAAGAGAATCTGTCTCCCAAAGTTTATAACAGAATAAACAGTTAAAAACTGTATTGTAAATCTATGTTCTGAATTCATAATAAACTGAAGCTTTCATTAAGTAAAAAAAAAAACAACAAAAAAAGAATGGTATATACCCCAGTATCTGTCATCAGTTAAATAGATGCATAGATGTGTCTTGTATTGTCAATGCAGGTGATATTCCTGGCCAAGGGACGGGATGCACTTCAGTCCTTTATGATGCCTTTCTATTTGATGAAGAACTGCGAGGTAAAGCAGCCTGTGCTTGGAGCCAACTACATCAAAGGCACAGTGAGCGCAGAGCCCGGCGGTACGTTTCTGCAGAGTTTCGGCCATTTCGCTTTCGTTCAGTCATTGGGTATTTGTCATTTATGGGATGGTCATTTTTCAGGAGGCTGGGAGGGATCTGCAACCTTCAAGCTGGTTTTCAATGCAGGAGGGGCCATTGAGTTTGGACAGTACATGCTTCAGGTCGCAGCACAAGGTGGGATATTCTGATGCCATTGCTGAAAAATGGCTGCCTGCCTGGTGATAAATCTCACTTGGTCCTTTGTCAGTTTTCAGAGATTTAGATGCCCCCATTTTAGCAAAGCACAGACGGATCACATTTCTTGTGTTATATAAACATTTTGTTTTTTGATAAAATAGGGTGATCAGATAATCCACGTCATCTCAGGCACTTTGAGCTAGGGCAGGATTTGTAAAATGCCATTTAAATCAAAGGGACCTGGATTTCACTTAAGCACTGAGTTCTTGCTGTGCGCTGATTGGTCAGTTTTCTATAATCATGCATGTGCAGTGTTTCCCACAGAAAAATGGTTAGTTAAGGTGGTACCTTCCCGAGGACCCGGGGGAGGGGGGGGGGAGATCATCATAACTTTATTTACTCTTTATATTAATAAACAATTGCAGATACTTTGCACAAACTGTAGATACTTGAACAAAGTAGCCTGATATTTTTGATTGCTCTTTACCACCCTTTCCTGTACAGTAGAGAAAGCCCTGATAAGCAACCAAATTGCAGATCTTAATAAGAAACAAAATGGCAGATATGAGCAAACAGTTGATTGGACACTCTATTAATTTATGTTTAGTTTAGATGAATCTTACCTCAATGTTGTTGTATGCTATCCAGTTGCTGGAAGATTTAGCGTCTTCCTGATAAAAAAAAGCTCAGATGGAATTTTGGCTTTGGGACAGGAGCTAGATGGCGTAGTAACATATGTAACCAATAGATGCCGCTATGCTATTCGACCTCATTGTGATGCCGTCTTCTTTTACCGTCTGTGGATGTGTATATGCGGCAGGATTTTTATTAGTGTTTTGTTTATTTTTTCCATTGGGACGTTGTCAAGGCGGCAAGTATGAAGCGCTGTGGGAAACCCTGATGTGTCTCTAATGTTAATGTCAAACCGCTGGACAGGTTTTTCAATCAAGGAAACGAACCAGTCAAAATACAAGAAGAACTGAATTATTTAGTTAAGCACAGGAGCCTTTCAGTTGTAAAGTAGTTTATAAAACCTGAAGTAGCTCTTTCCGTGGTTTTAGGCTGTAGCCTTAGGGTACTCAATCCATGTCATCCCAGACATAAGGCATAATCTGGTCACCCTAGATAAAAACAAAATGTTTATATAACACAGAAGCACATTCATGAAGAAATGCTTTAAAACATTAGGTATAAAAAGATGAATACGAGATACAAAATAATCCATACCTTTTGTTGGAAATACAGCAGTTTTATTATTGGCCAGGGGGCAGAAATAATACTTGTGTAATGTGTAATACAATACCATTCAGAAGTTTGGACACACCTGCTTTTAATACATTCGTCTTATTGTTATTCACCTTATAGTAAAAGTCAATGAATTGAGTCAATGAATAACACATATTAAGTATTGCAATGAACAAGGGAAGTGTTCCAGATTTAGGCCTCTTCCCTTAAAAATAGCCCCCTTTTGCTTTGATTGCAGCATTGCAGACTCGTGGTATTTTTTTCAATCAGCTCCCAGATGTAGCCACCTTGAATGCTTCTCCAGTCCTTCTGGGCACAAGTTGGCTTCTTTGCTCTTGGTCTTTGACTCAGCGCATCCCACATCAGCTCTAGAGGGTTAGGGTTGGGAGATTGCGGGGGCCAAGTCATCTGTCACAGCTCTCAATCTCTTTCCTCGTTCACAAGATAATACTTGCACAACCTTGATCTATGCTTTATCTTATTTATCTTTCAGCAGGTGTGTCCAGGCTTCTGACTAGCACCGTATAGTGAATGTGACGAAGCAGGACCCTTGTGTTGAATCTCCCTTAATGTGTCCTCTCCAGCCTCCAGAGGCCAGCCAGTGACTGGGGCATTTGGTTGCTCTTATATGGCCAATGGATCATTTGCATACCCGCCCCCTCCTGCTAATGGGATGTACCCAGCAGAACCTCCACCCGGCTATTCTTACCCAGGACCTCCGCCTCAGGGTACCCGTCTGCTTCTCCGTCTCCGTGTGCTCATCATTCCAGGGAATAATATTGTCACGTTCTGTCTATATCGACTGTTGTCATTTCTTTCCCATCAGCAGGAGCATTCTACCCTGGGCCTCCTAACTTGAACAGTGGTGCAAGCTACATGCCTCCCCCACCTTACTCTGGACCACTGGCCCCAGCCCCTCTTGATCCTAACATTCCCAACACTCCAGCAGGTATGAGATGCAGTGGTGGGTGCAGCAGGCTCATGTGAGGGCCGGTGTGTTCCTTGGCACGCATACGCACTGTCTCTCTCTCACATGCTCAGCCGAGGCCAAGGCAGCAGAGGCAGCAGCCAGTGCGAGCTGTGCCCCTCCCCCTCACGCCTACCTGCCGCACGTGAGTGAATCCCGCGCCGTCTCACTCGTATGTGCCGCCTGCGATGAGTCACTCTCACTGATGTCACCAGTAACCTCTCTGTCGCAGCTCAGTATTTCCTTTGGCGTTCCGTTTTTTCAGTTTAATGTGAATAAAAACGCGAAACCAGAAATTATGTTGGCTACTTGGAGGACTGGATTCACCTGTTAATTAGGAATATTTAATATTTACATTTACTCATTAATCTGATGCTTCTATCCCAAGCCACTTACAGCAGATAGTAGGTTTACAATTCATATGCAATCCCTGAGATATTTCAGATTACTGATATCTACCCTTTTTACTAGAAGAGATTAAAGCTGATCATTAACGCCTAAATTTGGCCTCTCTAAGATGCTTTTCGGCCAGTGTTTTAATTTCTATTCCATTTTATACTTTGCCGTCCCCCCACTCTCCGACATGCTACACCAGAACTGTCCAAACGAGATCCAGTGGAGCCCCTGGCTAGGTTATTTCAGTCATCTAAAACATATTAACTAGGTTATAACAGCCTCCCAAAAAGAAGTCAGTTCAAGGCAACTAGTTAGACGACATGAGGCTACCAAAGTACGAGCATGAACTGCTGTTCAATAAAATAAGTCATGTTTTTAGAAATTTTATAAATTATAAAGGCTTAAAGAGACTGAATTTCACACTCCAGTGAGACATGTTCTCTACTCAGAACCTTTCTGGTATTAACATATCAGAATTGTGCATTTGTTACTAGGCAGCGTTTCATGTTGTTTTTGTTTTTTAATGAATTTGAATGATCCAGCAGAATTACACACAGTACTGCACAAGTCTTAGGCAGTCACATTTTAAACAAAATTGTTTAAAGCCATTTTTCTGGACAGTACATATATATTAGCTCAGAACAAAAACACAGTTTAACATCTGAACATCTGAAAATGAATAACACAAAATGAACAGGTATTTCTTCTGCGCTTCTAAGTCACTGATATTGTGTTGGATGGCTAGATGAATAGGGCCACCTCTGCCATCACATGTATTTGTTACATTTCACCACCAGCTCACTGAATCGAATTAGTTTGTAAAAAGTCAGTGATGTTTCAGTTAAAATACATGGATGTATTACTGAGATCACTCTAGGAGAGGTTTTAAAATGGTTACAGTCACGCTAACACACGTTTGGCAGTTTCACAGCAACATGAGAATCATTTTAACATTTTCTTTGACTTCCTAAGACTTCTGCACAGTACTGTATATTAGTGTTGCTGGTCAGTAACTGGTACATAGAGGGCTTGGCAAATGAAGAAATTAAAGGTCTTCTTGTTCTGTAAACAAATGTTTATATTGTGTGGGCTTCATCTCTCTTGTCCTGATAGGAAACTTGATTGTTGTTTTCAACGGTGGGTAATTTAAGATGGAGGATGAATCTCAAAGTGCAAAAGGTTCGTGCATTTTAGCCGCTTGGGTTGCGATGTGCATTACAGGACAAGCCCCCACCCTATTCGCCACCTGAAGACAAGAAGACTCAGTAGAGGCCAGGGTACCACGTCCCACCTGCCGCAGCTTGGACGCTCCCGCTGACGCCTCCTCTTCTTACCTGGGTGTGAGGTGCTCTGTGCAGCCTGTGCTCACCACTGTTCCAGGGCCCTCCTCGGAACATCTGCAGCCGTATCTTTAACTTACCTTTCCTTGTCTCCAGGAGTACATCACACAAGGGCCAGTATGAGCGCATTATTTGCTAAAATTAAAAAAAGTAGTAGTATTATATTTCAGGAAGTGGATTCTGGCATTTTATCACCTAGATGTTTTGGTGACAAAACTTTCCCTGAATGTTATGTTGAATTTAATGTGAAAAGTGGAATTAAATGCGGGGTGACGTTTTCTGGTAGAGACCGATGCAGCTCCAATGTTCAGGGCTTGACTGACTGACCTCCTTTGTGTAGTAGCTCTGTTGGTAAGAGAGGATACAGTAGATATAGCTACAGTACCCTGTAGTAGAAGGGACCAGAAAATGATGGGATCTTTGGGTGAAGCCAAGTGCTCCTGCCTAGTTTTGGCTGTGTTGGAAGCGTAGGAAATGGCTAAATGTGCATTTTCAAATGTGTGTATATACAAGTAACGACCAGGAGCTTCTCCCTTCATGGTCGTGTAAATCTCCATAGATGGTGACGTTTCAGTTAAATCTGTGTCAGTTGGCTCACATCTGCCTAGTCAGTATTCTGTCATTAATTCTTTTCCTTGTAAATGAAGTTGTTTGAAGGCACTTTGTAACTTCTTAGTTGAGCACCTTGTTTGCAAGTCTTGTAGACCCTTCTCTATTGCTGGCACTAAGCAGATGGCTGTTCCGCGCAGATAGCAAGTCTTGCACTTTTGAAATGGCTATGCATTACTATCCCTTCTCTTTCATAACTGTATGGGGAAAAACACTATTAAAATCCTGTCTCACTAATTTATGCATTAAGTGGAACTTGGAAAAATGACGCATGATTTTGTGTGTGACTTAAATACTGTGAATTGAATTTTATTAAACCAAATTTGTGTGAAGTGTTTAGTGTCTTACTGAGCATCAATAATGTGCTTTACCAACCTACCCATATTACGCTAACAGTCATCAACTACCTGCATCATGTGCTGAAAAGCTTGTGCAAATTAAGTCTCCCGCAGGGCCATGTACAGCATCAAAAATTCAAACTGTGCTTTACAGTTCCTCCTGGCTCAGATGAAATGTCATGCAAGATGGCCATGCTGAAACTCCAGAGAATGACATGACTTCAGCACTACAAGGTTCTAAGCCAGCAAGGGGACTTTTAACAGGAAAAAGACACATCATGATCACTAAGAAGCAGGTTGGGTGGGACAGACACAGGTAACGTCCTGTTTGTAAATGGAGAACAATCCCACTGGACCGGTTGCTGTCTTCCTGTCAGGGTGAGCAGAGGGTGATGCTGACTCCCTCGCCAATCCAGCAGGCTGGGAAGAGCTCCTGAGAGAAGGCGCAGTGAAAGGCATGCAGGCGGGCTTGGCCATCCCCGTAGTAGGTCAGAGTCCCCGCCTCATAGTCCAGCAGCATCCCGATCCTGTGATGCCGAGAGTGCCCAGCCACGGTCTCTCTCCTGCCGTTGTGCCAGGCGCTCAGCTGCCTCTCGTCTAGCTGCAAGCTCCACGACAGCTCGTTCATGCCCACCATGCAGCGCTTGCTCTTCTCTTTGCGTGGGATCCCCTGGTACGTCACCCCTATGTAGGCCCAAGGCTTTGACACCTCCACCTCCCAGTAGTGCTGCCCATTGCTGAAACTCTGGAAACACAGCACCTGCCATGTGGTGTCAAACCGTGCCTCGTGCGGGGGGACCTGGCGGGGGCCTGAGACGAGATGCTCTGCTCGCCGGTTCCCCTGGGACAGCTGCAGATGCGCGTTGGCAGTGCGTGGGTCAAACGTGAGGGCGCAGTGGACTGTGAGAGAGGAGAGGATGCTTCATAAATATCAACTGTTATCCCAAACTTCCTCTCAGGCAAGAAGGTTCATTATAAATAAAACGATAGTCTACTGAAATATTACAGTAAAACAGTTGATATAGTCAAAATGTTTGTTCCAGAATAGCAAGGATAAAGTCCTAAAATGACACCTACATGCACTGAGTCCCTCTTTGACTGCTGGAGAACAAGGTGTAGCAGGGCTTGGGACTACTGCAAGCACAGGGCGCTTATCCTGAGGTGATCCTAAACAGAGGTGACATACACGTCAATAAGGGGTCAAAGGTTACATGTTACCAATTTGGACCTGAGAATCAACCAAAATACCTTGCTTGTCTTGTCCAAGAACTGCATTTACTGCTTTCTCCAAGTCTTCCGAGACCAACTTGGAAATTTGAGACAAGACATCGGTGACCAAGGACAGTCTGCCTTGTAGGTTTGTGGGGGCGTCCAAAGGAATCTCTTTCATCTGAGGGACCTCGACTAATCTTGACTCCTGGAAAGATTATTGACCATTGATAAACAATCAAAATTGTTTCAGCAGGGAAGTTACACACATGCACATACATACTTTCTAATTTACTGCTAGTCCATTTTGACTCCCACATTGCTCAGTTTCTCTGTGACACGCCACAGAATTGCACCAAGAGTGGCCGTGCCGCATTCCGGCGGCGATGTGGTTTCACTCTGTTCTCTGCACGTCCTCAGCCGCCGCCAGAACCATTTCAGAAGCAGAGCGTTTTGTTGGCTCGCTAATTTTTCAGTTGGTTTTTTTCCTTTGATTTTCGCTCTGTTACTGTGGGCAAGTCGTCTACTAGTCAAGTCCAGTTTTGAATGACATGAGTAGGAGATTGCGGCTGTATGCATCATAATTATATCTACATTTCACATGCAGTGCCTGTGAGCGGGAGGAAAACGCTCACACGTATCCTTCTACCTGATTGGCAGCCTGAAGAACTGCCAGAAACATCCCAGAAGTGGCATCTGGCAAAACGGAGTTGCCGTGTGGACAGCCGCTTTAGGGACACTTCTGAACTGCTCGGCTGAGCTTCTGGTGGGACCACGAGCACTGAGTAGCGTGAAGGCGAGCGGCCGCTGCGACCGGGTCGGAGCCAGAACATGGTGGGACTCTGAGGTTAGCCCCAGACATAAACTTACCTGAATGAGCTGGATATCAGACATGGCCTGCAGAGTAGCTATCTGGCCCTGGATCTCTCCCAGTTGCTGGGCTCTGTCCTCTAGCGCGCCGAGGTTAGCTTCCGCCTCGCTCAGGACCAGCTGCCGCTCCTGCTCTATGAATCTTAGTGTTGATTCCTGTTTCTCTGCCAGCACTTTCACCAGGCTAGCAAACTTTGCATTTACCCAAATGGAGGTCTGCTTCAGGGACACCTGTGGAAAATGAGATGAAGCGATGGAAGAGGCTCTATCAATGGGAAACACCAAGACAGAAGAACTCAAACTCACAACAAAATATGAACGTTAAAGTTCACCCTAAAGCTCCGCTCTAACCTTGGTTTTGTTAATATTCTCGGAGAGCTCCTGGACCTTCTTCTCCGTGTCCTCCTTGATTTTCTCCACCTCTCTGCTCTTCTTCTTCAGCCCTTCCTGTAAAACGCATACATGCATGCTCTGGACTACAGCAGACTTTCTGTCTTGACATTTTAAAAGGAGATCATGGGGTCAGGTGACATGAGTTATACAAATCAGAGGAGAGCGGGCGGCACTCGCCTCGCGCCTCTGCTTCTCGTCCTCCACCAGGACCTGCTCGTGGCTTTTGCACTCTCTGATTGCGCATTCGTAGCAGACGCACATGCCGTCGGTTTTGCAGTAGATGACCAGGGCCTTCCCGTGCCTTTCGCAGAGTGCCTGGGCTTGTGCCGTCACGGCGTTCAGCCTGGGCGCCGCCGTGGCACCTTGGCTCTCTGCACATTGCTGCATAGTCTCTGTCATATCAGACAGAGTCACGTTTCTTTTCAGCGTGGGTCTGGGGTCAAACCTTTCATTGCATATCGGACAGTGTATATCCCTCCTGGCTTCGGCCTTCTTGTCCCAGTGGACCGTGATGCATTCCTGACAGAAGGTGTGACCACATGGAATAGTCACTGGAACCCTGAACTGCTCCAGACAGATGCTGCAGCACAAATTTTGGGACATAGCTGCAGACCTCCTAATATCGCCTGATAAAAAAGAAAGGCAAAAAAATGGCATTTTCCCCTTTGCATAGTTAGTTTTATAACCAGAAGCCACATTCAGTAACGAGGCTGAAATCTCTACCTGACTCTAACATTCACTTTCCCTCTAAATAAAAGATCCTCCACATATCAGCTACACACCAGGTAATGTATAATAGTCATCATATAAATATCTGACATTACGCATATAATGTTCAGTAGATGTACGCGTACACTGTATTTTAAATATCTATTAAACTACAAGGACTATTTCATAAACAAGCCTCAGACTGAGTAACTGAACGACTGGATACTGTATAGGCACCAGACTGTATAGGCACCATCTTGCGTTATTAACAGAGCTGACAGGTGACTAAATAGACCGATAATAACCGTGACAATAGACAGCTGCACGTTTGATTCCCGTAAACGTACCAATGCCATCTAACTATATGAATGAATTAGGTGTACAGACCTGCAGGTACGGCACGTCACAACCATCACACAAGCACCTCTTATTCAATACAAAATACCCGAAACAACCGATCTTTCTCGAAGGAGAATACCTACTTTGTTATTCAGAACCGGCTTCCTATCGCGAACTTCACTCGAGGTGTAAAAACTGTATTTTTCCGGCTCCTTCTTCCTCGGAATTGTATATATTTCCAGAATGGGCAGCAGCCGGGTCCCCGTGCGGATGACGTAGCGCGCCCGCACACGTCACCGCGCACGCAGTCACGTCACCGCGCGTTACGTGCGTCCGTCGTCACGCCGGCTGGGAAAATGGCGTGGCGCACGTTGTGTGGGGCCGCGCTGCGGTCGCCCACCGGTCCGGGGGTCAGCAACGCGAAGGGCTTCGGGACCGCCGGTACGTAGCAGTTTCTGTAAATGAGATTCCGAGCTGTCAGATACCGTGCGGATGTATGCAAACGGGCGGAGTTTCGCATCCCTTATGTCCCGCAGCAGTGTACCTCGCCCGTTCTCTCCATCCCAGCTTCATATACGCTCTAAGCGCAGCACTTATGCCATTGTGACCATAAGTCCATCCCTTCATCGAACCATCCAGGTCAGGCTCGCTAGTCGTATTAATAAATGCAATAAACGTCAAAAAGAGTGGTCAAGAGGTATTGCATATTATGTTACTGTATACAGAAAGGAGTTATTGTATCTGCTGTGGATTCTGTTTGCCATCAGTTAGTCTTTGCTGTGACGTTACAGCAGTAAATATGAACGATACTCTGTTTTTAATATGCTATGCATCCGTCCATCTCCCAGTCACTTACCCTGGTTCCCAGGAGGGAGGCGTGAGGACTACCCCTTAGGGCACAAGCTTGGGGTTCTCCCTCTATCCCAGGGCACACACAATGGGCAGCTTTAGAACACCACTTAACCTAACTGTGCATTACTGGGAAACTCCACACACACGGCTGGTTTGAGGGAGCATTTCTGCCACTGAGTCACCATGTTGCCCGTCAACAATTAAATAAATGTCAAGTTTTAAGCTATTGAGTCTAATGTTTTATAACAATGTTTCATCCCTCCATTACGTTAGAGCCAGTTAATTAGAGCCCAGGTTTGTGTATCACTGTATTTATGCATTTTAGTCAGTGTTGATGGAATTTTAAAAAGCTTGCTTTGTTTCACCTGAAGCACGTCTTATCATTTAAGCATAGTTTTAACAATGCTCACTGAATTTCAAAGTAGTATTTAAATTCAGTACCAATTTTATTGTTTTGTGTAATTATTTATTTAGTGGTTCTTGATTAAATCATTGATTTTGTTGAGTTTTTTTTTTTTATAGTGTGAGTGCCCTGCGATGGGTTGGGGCCCATACGCGGTTATTCCCTGCCTTGTGCCCTTAGCTTCCGGGATAGGCTCCGGACGCTGGTGAAAACAGAAACGGAGCAGAAAATTAATGACTGGATGATGGATAGCTACAGCCGACATTCTGTGTTTTCTGATGACTGCCTTTGGGGTTTCCTGTGAAACTACAGCCACATTATGCCGGCGGGCTGCCCCGCTGGGTCCCATGCCCAACGACCACATCGATTTGAATGACCCCGAAGCTCGCAAAAGGTACAACAGCTTCACACGCTACCTGAAGGTCGCAGAAGAGGCACAGAACAAGAAATGCTGGTGGAGAACTTACAGGCAATATCTGAAAGAGGAAAACCCCGACGAAGGTAATAAAATTAACCCAAGTGTTGTTGATCTATATGAGACAATTCTTCAAGTGTGGAAGTACCTACATGCTGTCTGTATTGCCACTACCCTTAAAGTAGCCACTAATGTAAGCATGTTTCTCCCAAAACGCCAAGATGCCCCACTGGTGAACATCGGACTGCCCTCCCGTCGTGTGTCCCGTAAAGATCAGGTGAAGGAGAGAAATCGGGTGATGAGAGAGAATCGACGTAACCCGGAACTGGAGAAAGCCTCACGCCTGCTCACGTGTATGTGCGCCCCCTAGAGGCATCCTGCAGACACTGCGCCCCTGTATCAACTGTTTGACGTTAACATATTGCCCTGCTCTTTTCCACAGTTACCATCCCACTTGATCGCGTGAAAGCGGAATGGGAGAGCACTGCCGGGCCCCATCACCTGCATAACATCGCACGGCACTACGCCATCTACCGCGACCTGTTTCCCGGGGCCTACTTTCTGCCACAAGTCATGCTGCGCATTGCTTATGGCAGTGACACTGGGGCCCAGGTGCATTATGGGAATCACGTGACGCCCACAGAGGTAATGCTGCTGACTTAAATGAAAAGATGGATTTGCTTGTGTGCCTTTGTACTGCTGGGATTTGACATGGGCTTGCACCTGTCACATGCTCGTCTTCAGGCTCGGGCCGCTCCTCGCGTGAGCTATGAGACGGATCAGGACTCGCGCTGGACTCTGCTCCTCACCAGCCCAGGTATGGA
>JAODKK010000093.1:11580350-11592516 GCA_026774405.1 Petrocephalus microphthalmus | reverse complement strand
CAGTGCACTCTGGCAGTATGGCTGACCCTGTCCAGTGCACTCTGGCAGTATGGCTGACCCTGTCCAGTGCACTCTGGCAGTATGGCTGACCCTGCACAGTGCACTCTGGCAGTATGGCTGACCCTGTCCAGTGCACTCTGGCAGTATGGCTGACCCTGCACATTATGGTTTCAAGACTTGACTTTTATAATGGTTGGTTCATTTAAGGGCGTGTCGCTGTTGTTTATAACCCGTGATTTATAATTTTTCAACTTCCTGATGCGGCAGCAAGCCTAACTCGAGAACGGGAGACACAGACTTTGTGGTTTATATACATTTTTGGTAGCATATTTTTTTCATGATTGTTACAGGTAACAAATTAACAGGCAGACAATTTTCAAGTTTTACCCTAACCTTCTCACTTTCAGACTAGAGCACCTTGTTCAAAGGTCAACTCCTCAGGCAAATGCAAGAAAGCAATCTGTCCCCCACCTGCTACATTGTGGGTTTGAACCCCCCCCCCCCTTCCTTTTTGTGGACTTTGTATGTTCTCCCCATGTTGCATGTGTTTCCAGTTCTCCAGCTTCCTCCATCAGTCCAGAGGCATATTAGTAGGTGAATTATGTGTTTGTATGGGTTTGTATTTATGACGCTGTGGGGACCAAATATCCTCACAATAATTTTTAGCTTGTGTGGACATTTTTCAGGTCCCCACAAAAAAACCTCAGTGTGGCAAAAATATGCGAATGCAATAAAAAACATTCAAAAAAGTTTATTTTTTTGTTACTTAAGTTTAAGGTTAGGTATGGGTAAGGGTGTGTTGTGTGTCTGTGTGCATGCTCTGTGATGGACTGGCATCCTGTTCAATGAAACCCTGGACCTGTTGAGTAGTTTGAAAAAGGATGCTTGGAGTTACCTTATTATTGGCCTTAACCACTATAAATTGAGACCTTTGTTGGTACCAGATTCTGAAGCAGGCGAGTGTGCAGATGGACATAGCAATTCTAAGGAGCCCTCATCCCTTAGAGCACCTTCATGAAAAATATATCTTCCTGACATTCTGACTTTTAGAATAAACAGTTTCTCTCAAAATACCTTTTGCCTTTTTTGTCATTTTCCCGTTTCCCTCGAAGAGCTCACTGAATAAATTAATGAAGTTAATTTGGAGATAATATGTATGTACATCAATTATCTGTTACAAGAATAAGCTGATTATCTTAATATCCATATTTAATAGTTTAAAGCTTCTCTCAGTTTGTGGAAAAAAACTGTATCCTTTTAAAATGTATTAGCTGAAGTTAATATACATTTTTTTCACTAGCATACACAGATATTGAAAATAATACTTTACAATGATTGTGCTCAGTGTCATAAAAATCTTTTTTTTTTGGAAATCTATGGAAATGCTTGTTAATATGTAGGTCTATTTAATACAGTGAGCCCACCATTGAGAAATCCGTTCAGAAAGTCTCTTTCTGATAAGTGGGCTTGTAGCCCTGTTTTAGTCACATGATTTTAATATTCAAAACTGGAAGCAGCCAACCCCACAATGAGTTGAATGTTGCTTCACGGAGCTTCTGCAATCACTTAAATTACAGAAAATTATGTTTAGCTCACGTGGGAAATCTAAACACCACACACCACCAGTCTTTCAAGAAGTAATTTTGCCTGTCACTTTTTTTTTTGGAGAAGTTACCATTTAAGGATAGCTGGAGTGAAAAATAATGTACGTACAACCTGAATTCCGGAAAAGTTGGGACGTTCTATAAATTTGAATAAAATTAAAACTAAAAGACTTTCAAATCACATGAGCCAATATTTAACATGACAAATGTTCAAACTGAGAAATTCTACAATTGTATGCACAAAATTAGCTCATTTCAAATTTGATGCTTCCTACAGGTCTTAAAATAGAGGGGACAGGGGCACGTTTACCATGGTGTAGCATCTCCTCTTCTTTTCAAAACAGTTTCAAGACCTCTGGGCATCTGGGAGCTTTGGTGTTGGAGTTTGGTCCCATTCTTGCCTGATACAGGTTTCCATCTTCCACCCCCATGCCATCAGAGATGCTGGGTTTCGAATTGAATGCTGATAACATGCTGGAAGGTTCTCCCTCCTCTTTAGCCCAGACTCGTCTGACCATAGAACACATTCCCACTTTGAAACAGTCCATTCCAAATGAGTCTCGGCCCACAGGACACGACGACGCTTCTGGGCTGCGTTCAAATATGGTTTCCTTTTTGCGTGATAGAGCTTTAGTCGGCGTCTGCAGATGGCACGGCTGATTGTGTTTGCTGACAGTGGTTTCTGGAAGTATACCTGGGCCGATTTAGTAACGTCACTGACACAATCATGCCGGTGAGTGATGCAGTGTCGTCTGAGGGCCCGAAGACCACGGGCATCTGAGGAAGGTCTTCGGCCTTGTTCCTTACGCACAGAGATATCTCCAGTTTCTCTGAATCTTTTGATGATGTTACGCACTGTAGATGATGAGATTTGCAGAGCATTTGCAATTTGACGTTAAGGAACATTGTTTTTAAAGTATTCCACAATCGTTTTACGCACTCTTTCACAGACTGGAGAGCCTCTGTCCATCTTTAATTCTGAGAGACTCTACCTCTCTAGGACATTCCTTTTATCGCTAATCATGTTACAGACCTGATATCAATTAACGTAATTAGTTGTTAGGTGTTCTCCCAGCTGAAACTTTTTAAACTTTCTTGCTTTTTCAGCCATTTCTTGTCCCCGTGCCAACTTTTTTGGGACCTGTAGCAGGCATGAAATTTGAAAATAGCTCATTTGGTGGATAAAGGTGTACAATTTCCCAGTGTGAACATTTGTTATGTTGTCTATGTTCTGTTGTGAATAAAATGTTGGCTCATGCAATTTGAAAGTCTTTTAGTTTTCATTTTATTCAAATTTACAGAACCTCACAACTTTTCTGGAATTAGGGTTGTAATGTGTAAGAGTCCTTCCATAAAATAACACAAAGTTGCATTTTAGTGATGCCGTTCTTTATCTATATTTACAAATATTCATATTGGGTAAATTTAATTCAATAGCACATTCAAGAGAAAAAAAAATGGTTTCATTGTTTTTTTTCCCCACAATATTCTGAAATTGCGGAGTGAAAAAAGCAAGATTTTTCCAAAATGAAAAGGTATCTTATATCCAAAAGAATTGTAATAGATTATTTGTATCTAAACATTAATACCTAAAAAAGTCAATCTTTTGCAATAAGGTTGCCTTAGAGTACAGAAAACCATTTGGTATTTTTAAGTATATTTGTCTGGCTGTTAAACTCTTCATATTTGGGGGAAAAAATGAAATTCTCTTATAGTTTATATGATTTAATAAGAGTACCAGTTTGGGGGTGCTACTTCTGTTTGGCATCGGAAAAAGAAACACTTTCTCTGCTCTAGGTGTTCGACAGACTCCCCTTTTTAATTTTCTCTGCGCCTCAGACAGTTGATTAGCTTCAAACTTTTTTACCAGTGGCTCAGGAAATGATTACTGCCGTCTCAGACTATGGACATTTTTTTTCTTTCCTGGCTTCAAATGAAATTGCAGTGTACATCTGAGGGGCACTGGAACTGGAGATCTGTACAATTTGTTCTAGTGGGTAATTCATTTTCTGCCCTCTCCCCACCTTGTGAACTCATCTCCAGCTACCAACTTACCCTTTGATCTATTCTTCCCGAATTATTTTATTTGCTGTTTAAAAATGTAGTAATACTGCTGGCAAATTTGTGAAAAATTTGTTCCCCTCCGTGGCCTACCCCCTGGACTGTGCGCAGGCAAGGAGACTAATTTCATCCCCATTAGTCTTTCGGATGAAATCCTTCACACTAAAAATCGTCCAGGATATAGAGGTGAGAGTGAGTTTACACCAAAGGCCCATTCATGTGGCACAAAAACACATTACTGGGCTGTCACTGGCCGTGATATTACTTGTCAGGATCGGTCCCTGCCCTGCCCCTTTGGTATGTCTGTTACTTGTTTGGCCAGCAGGTGTCACTGGCCATCCTGTGTCCTTAACCCCTAGTGTTTCCCTGCTCCCTTGCCTGTGCTGTGGTTCGATGTGTAAATAGTTGTCTCTCCTTTTAATGTGGGTTCAAGCTATAATTTAACATTTATGTTATTTTGTGTTTTCTTGGTTTATCGTGTGTCTGTGTATCTCAGTTACAGTTTCTTGTTTTTGCTCCCCGTTCTGTCTTTGAAGTACTAATCCCTAACCCTAACCCTATTTTTAGTTTCCTTGATGTTTGAACTTTTCTGTATCAGTTAATTAACCTGACCTGCTGCTTGCTGCCCCTAGTCGCTTTTGTGTTACACCCTAAACATGTATATATGTGCCTGTCCTTGCCTTGTTTCCTCAGTCAGTCACTGTGGTTGATACTGTGTGATTGCTCCTGTGTTACTGTGCTCTGCCCCTCGCTCAGTCCCCACATGGCATAATTACCCATGTCGTTCCAGATTTTTAGCATTAGTTTACCCGTCACTCACTCACACATACGGTCAACTAGGGCACTACAGTTCACTTAAGCTGAATGTCTTTGGACTGTGGGAGATAACAGATGTACCGGTGTAAAACTCACGCTTGAACAAGGAGAACATGCAAACTGCACACGCAGTGGTGTGTGGCAGTAGTGCTACCCACTGTGTCGCCATGCCACCCCCGATAACTAAACCTGCATGATGTGAAACATTGATATCAATAGTATGTGTCATGCACATGCATTTGTCACAATGGTATAATTGCGATGGCCAGGTAGATTATAGAAGTTATGCTAAAACATCTGCTAAAACATTACTCTGTCATAGGAAACAAAACTTAGTAACAAATTAGATTTCTACAAGATTTCTCTTTCAACAAGCTTTCTCTTTCAAGATTACCTATTATAGGTTAGTGAAAAATCTGTGTAAACATGACTGCTGCTGCTTTCGCATGAGCTCCGTATGCACTGTCCGAGCCAAACGTAATCATTTTCATTCTTTCTGTCAGGCTGACTCAGGCCATGTCTCAATTCAGGGGCTGCATCCTTTGCACATAGTCTTTGTAGGCCTCGTCCTTCTAAGGGATAAGTTGGGCTACAAATCCACCGGCTGGATCCTTCATGGCCTGGGAAAAGAAGGACGCATTCCAAGGCTGCATCTGAAGGAGGCTTCGGATTGGGGCAGCCTTGCCGTGCTGCTGTGACACATTCGGTCTTTGAATGCAGCCTAATCCTTTTCCCTGTCGCAGGGAAATGCACCTGACTTGAGGCATGAAATCACCATTTTATTAAGTGGATTGATAATAATATTTTATGAAGTATCACAGTGTCAATGACAACTTGTGCAATGTTTTCCTGAGTAGTGCTTGGCGATTTGCAACCTATGTGATAAATCACTCGAAGTAATACTGTTTAAGGTGGAAGCCTAAGATGATTCTTCTTTTCTGATGAAGTGCTCCTGGATGAAGTGCCCTGCATACTACAACTCGAAAGCAGCACACTATTTTTGCAAACATATAGATTGATGGCTGAAATTGAAGGTGTCTTGAGGGTCCCATGTACTAGGTTGCCCCGGTGATGCAGTGGCAGTGGCAGTGTGTGATCTTAGTCATACGGTGGGCACGGGCTTCGCATCTATCATGATGTGCTTTCAGAGCAGGAGGGAGGCATGGAGGGAGCACAGGGCCTTGGGTGTTACTGCTACAGCTCTTTAGATTGTGACAGAGAGAGAGAGAGAGCAGATAATACCTGTCAGGGGACTTTGAATAAGAAGCAGGCAGTACCTTGGGGCCTACCCTCCCTGGCTTATCCGTACACTGACGTTTATTGTCCATTCCTTATTCATTCGAAATTTCTTCATTCAAAGTTATATGGACTAATGAATTGACTATTAAGGTAAAGGAATACAAGCATTTTCTATAAGCCCCATAATTGTAAAGTCATGTGACTGCGTAATGATGTTCCTTTCTGTGTGCTGTAACCATCTTGTGGAAACGGTATGAGATTTATTTTTTTCCTGTGCTGTAGCCACTACAGTGATTCTCCACAGAACAAAGCCATGCTTTTCCCCAAAATCTGGCCCGTGTTTCTGCACGGTGCTTTAGCAGTACGCTAATTCCCTGCCCGGTCCATCTAGGCACTTTAAAAAACAGCTATATAAGCCATACGTAATTAAGCATCCACGCTAGTCTGCACTGCGGGCCGTCGAATAATCAGCACATCCCCGTGCCACTAATTCCAAATCAAGGAGCGCTCTGTAACACTCGTGCACAGTCTGCCTTGAGGAGACGGCGTGTACTCCCTGCCCCCGTGGGAAAGACGATTCATTAAGCCATCGTGCCCAAGGTGCCCCTTCAGCCAGACATGTTAAGCACGAAGCATCAAATTCAGCTCGCCGGTGAATTAATTATGCGATTGTTTATCTCCACGCCGATTAGTGGCTGATGGAGTGGTACACCCTGTGAAACTGAGGCACGTGGGCTGCTATTAGGAACTAACCCTGCGAGACTGTAGTCACGTCGCATGTCGAACCATAAAATCAGCATGGTGTTCCGGCAAGAGCCTCAAAGTTTAAACCCTCCTTATAATCCCTACTTTATTTAGTTTGCTGTGGTTTTTTCCAGTTTCTGCGTCCGTTGAGTGTCTTCGAAACATTCATCCCTATATCATTTCGAAATACAATTTGAGATATTTATTTAATAATAATTGTCCCCATTTGTTATGTCTCTCTGGATCAAAATAATTTTAAGGAACCATTAATTCAGGATGGGGAACCTGATCCATGGAGGGAAAGGGTGCAGGTTTTTGGCTTGATCGCTCAGTCAACCAATAACAGCGGTTCCCCAGAACTGGGGTGGAGAATCACAGCTTTATTATGGGCAGACTGAGAGGTCGTCACAAAAACATGCAGCCACACTGGCCCTCTATACCAGCGTCTCATTCCCTATTTCTCTATGAGCACTAACCACACAATTAATGATACACTTACGCTTGAGACAAAATAATCAGAGGAGTCCTTTTATAAAAAGAAAATTAAAAAAGTGACCAAACCAGGTTTTTGTAAAAGTTGAAAATGTGCAAAATTCATAATGCACGTCTAAACCAACAGGTACATACCAATAAGTACATGAGGTAGCCGACGGGGTACGATATGGCCGAATAGCATCGCTTCCCTGAACGAAGAGTAGAAACATGGGTGGGTGACCAACGAGTCACTGATATACTGTGACATGTGCTGGATGTCTGAGGATGTTCACAAGAGCTGGTGCGCAAATAATTGAGCTGTGGCACGTGCAATTATCCAAAGTCAACATCATTATCTCGTTCCTAAGCCATTAGCTTTGAAAGCTTGGAGTCTATGGTGCAGGAGAGGGTTTGATATTGGGGATGGGACGCAATTTAATTATTTAAATATAAAGGTATATTGTTTGGGTGGATGAATGAATCCAAATCACACATCTCCCCCATTCCCGTCAGTTCCCGCATCCCTGGCTGGAGCCGTTTGAAGCCCCTAGCTTTAGGCTGTAGACTTGAGCTTGTTTGGCATTGCACCAAGCAGGTGACTTTCTCTGCTTATTTTACCTTATTTTTTAACTGTTGAACGTGTAAGTATTCTGGATATCTCTATATTATCAATACAATACATGACGTAAATGAACCACTGCTGGCAAGTTATTAAATGGTGGCTTTGCTCTCGTAACTTTCACACCCCATCCACTAGGATGCACCAGGTCCTCACGCGTATGGGAGCTATTTATGCAAAATAGTGTAAGTGCTGATTTGCATTACTTGAATATTTTTAGTTAAGGAATGCGCGATGTATACATCTGCACATCAACAGACTTGTGCCAGGGGAAATTAAAATTAGTTTTAGAAAGGTTGTTTATGAAATTAACCATCCATCCATTTTCGGTACCCACCTGTCCTGTTCAAGGTTGCGGGGGGGCCTGGAGCCTATCCTGGGGGCTACAGGTGCAAGTCAGGGAACAACCCAGGATGGTGCGCCAAACCATTGCAGGTCCCAGAGGTTTGAGGCGACAGTTCTAACCACTGCACCACCCAGGAATTAGAAATGAAAAGACATTCTTCTGCTTCAGTGGTTGCAGTAATTTTCTGGTAGAATTGCCCAGATTATCGGTGCCAAAGCCCTCATCTCAGAGTTTGTCAGGCAAAGTTTTGTGGAAGGAATAACATGTCAACATCAGCACATGCCATCCCTCAGTGAAGCCCTGGGGCAATATTTTTCTATAAAATATCCTTGTTTTCGATGGCTAGGATTCTAAATACAGCAATTCAGCACGTGGAACATATGGGCTTGGCAGTATTCCCACGAGGAAAACCGAGATGCAGAGGAAAGCAGCCTGCAAGGACATTAATGTTTATGGACAAGCTCCTAGAGGAGGTATCCACCAGAGGATCCTTTCATTTTAAGGAGATTTAGGTAGCCAGTTGAGGTTTCCCCAGAAAATGGAGCTCTAAGCCACCTAATGTTTCATTTCCCTCCAGATGTTAGCAAAAAGAATATAAGATATTTTTCAATGTCAGGTGAATGATAATTCAATTCAATTCAATTCAATTCAATTCAATTCTTTATAAATAAAAGTGCCCCTCCTGTAGCCGACACCTTACCGTGGTGGAGGGGTTTGCGTGTTCTAATAATCCCAGGAGCTAAGTTGCCCGTGGCTTTATGCCCCTGGTAGGGTCACCCAAGGCAAACAGGTCCGGGGTGAGGAACCAGGCGAAGCGCGGCCCATCAGACCCCTTATGACGATTAAAAAAAGTGATACATGTCATCCCTCACCTGGATGCATCTGCAGCATGGACACCAGGGGCAGTGCCTCTGGATTGGCAGATAGGAGTGGTGGTCCTTTAACAAGGGCTGCCCTTTGTCACTGATTCTTTTCATAACTTTTATGGACAGAATTTCTAGACGCAGCCGGGGCGTTGCGGGTTTGGTAGCCTCAGGATTAGGTCTCTGCTTTCTGCTTTTTGATTTCTCAGATGTTCTGTTGGCTTCTTCAGATTGTGACCTTCGGCTCTCACTGGAGCAGGCTGCGGCCTAGTGTGAAGCGGCTGGGATGAGAATCAGCACCTCCAAATCCGAGACCATGGTCCTCAGCCGGAAAAGGGTGGAGTGCTTCCTCTGGGTCGGGGAGGTGGTCCTTCCCCAAGTGGAAGAGTTTAAGTATCTTGTTCACGAGTGAGGGAAGGATGGAGTGGGAGTTCCTACTCTCACCTATGGTCATGAGCTGCGGGTAATGACCGAAATGAGCTTCCTCCGTAGGGTGGCTGGGCTCTCCCTTAGAGACAGGGTGAGAAGCTCGGTTATTCGGGGAGGACTCAGAGTAGAGCTGCTACTCCTCCACATTAAGAGGAGCCTGATGAGGTGGCTCGGGCACCTGGTCAGGATGCTTCCTGGATCCTGGACGCCTCCCTGGTGAGGTGTTCCAGGCATGTCCCACTGGGAGGAGGCCCTGGGGAAGACCCAGGACACGCTGGAGAGACTACGTCTCTCGGCTGGCCTGGGAACGCCTCGGGATTCCCCCAGAAGATCTGGACGAAGTGGCCAGGGAGAGGGAAGTCTGGGCTTCCCTGCTTAGACCGCTGCCCCCACGACCCGACCCCAGATAAGCAGAAGAGAATGGATGGATGGATAAATAAAAGTAGTTAGGTTTTTCAACATGAAGAAATAAAATATTTAATAGTTTACATGGAGACTCATAAATCAGTCACATTATTGTGTTAATTTGTGTAAAATCTTTGCATGACAATGGAAGTGTTTTCTGTTAAAATGAGAACCACGTTTCAATGGGTGAGAAGGGGTTGAAGGACTTTTTGACCACCCAAAAATGCAGACACACAAAAAAATAAAAAGTAAATGGGGGAAGTACAATTCATACATGGCCAGTTGGACCATGTGTTGGATTTGATCTTATACTTTTACTGGAACCTACCAAGCTAACCTTCAAGAAACCGTGCCTTCGTTGTGATGCCGAAAATAGTATATAGGTGATAGAATAAGATTATCCTGGCATTTAATAAAATGACTGGAGACCAGAAATGTGTGCTTTCTGACATTTAGAAACTCCTTCCATTTTTAATTACCTTATGTTTCTGTTTTGCTGTAGTACTAAAACTCGGTATCATCCATTTATGTATCTAAAAATTATTTTTGCTTTGTTAAATGTGTATTTTTAACTGTACATATTATATATAAAGCCAGGATCGCTTTATTAAGAAGTTTAGCGGTGAGTCACTTTGCTTATCTTCCCCGTGCTAGGGAGGCCCGTCTGGCAGCCTGCAGGATCGGTGCGGCGTGCTCAGTGAGCACGTGCGCAGCCATGAGGCCCGTCTGGCAGCCTGCAGGATCGGTGCGGCACGCTCAGTGAGCACGTGCGCAGCCATGAGGCCCGTCTGGCAGCCTGCAGCCTGCAGGATCGGTGCGGCGCGCTCAGTGAGCACGTGCGCAGCCATGAGGGGCAAGTGGCGGCCGGAAGTCACGCTGGCAGGACACACGGTGCTGCAGGAGGCCTGGCTTATCACACCAGACTTGCTAGTCCACCAGGGGACCACCATCGACGTGCAGGGGGCAGTTTTCCTCCTTGGTACATTTCTGGTGGTCCTCCAGGGGTGGGGGAAGAGAGGAGGAGAGGTGTCCATGCGGCAGGGGAAGCTTCAGCCCAGACCACGGTGGAGCAGCAGCACTGCAGCTGGGCCGTCTCCCGAGAAGGTGCAGGCTGTCTAGGAATTGTGGCATCGCTTCAGCCGGGACTTGACAGCAGAGCGGCGGGCCGGGCTCCAGGCTGTACGGGAATGTGGATGTCCTGTTTCGCTGGCTCCACATTGGCACGGCCAGATGGCAGGGCCTGCCAGGACACAGCTTGTTGTGGATCAGCGCAGCAGCCTGGGTGAGGATGAGGGTGTGGATGGACGAGGGCGGGCAAACGGGCCTGTAGCCCTGAGACCAAGGCCTACCACTCCCAGTGAGGCACCTTGGAGAAGCATGAGGATCTGCTGTACGGCGACCTGAGGTGTATGTGGTTCCCAACCGGACTTTTTCTGCCACTTCGGAGGCCCCACAGGAGCTGTACAGTGACCAGAAGAGAAACTCTGAGGTGCAGGTATTCAGTGAGGTGTGCCGGCGGCTGGGGACTCCAAAGACCTGCACCACCTCCCGCCACCCGCCACCCAGAGTGATGGTCTGCTGGAGTGCTTTCACTGTGGTGATCCTCATTGGCGAGCAATGACTGGGGTGCACAAGCAAGCCCACTCTCTCTTTGTCTATAACGTTAGCATGCCCAAGGGGGTTGGGCAGCCAGATGATTTTTTGTTCCTCTTCTCTATTGTCATCTGGCTTTCTTTCTTTCATTTTCTGTCTATAGTACTATTCTCTTAATGATTAGTAATTGTAATTGTAATGTATCATAACACCCATCTAATTCACCTTGGGGCAAATCTGTTGTGAAGTGTACTATATAATAAAAATAAATTGAATTGAATTTAACTTATTAAGCAGTGGTGCAGGAGAGTACCGGCTGCCCCTCCCCCACCCTCATGTTTGGCCCTGAACTGCGGATCCCGGTGGAACCGGTGTTGCGTGCTCGCCCCCGGAGCTGGAGCTGCCAGCGACACCAGGACTGGTACTGGCCCATCAGGAAGATGGGGTGATCACCCAAGCTGGACAGCCACTGCAGAGGTCTTGGGGTGGACCTCTAAGGCGGCATACAATGTGTGGGTGCCGGAGTGGGACAGGACTGCTGTGCTGCATCGCGGCTGCCTGGCAGTGTGGGAGCCTTTGGCCCCCTTGGAGGAGCCATCTCCAGGACCAGCAGTGAGCACCACAGGAGTCAGGACTCAGGAGGACGGCCGGGAACTTGGGGCCCAGCCATCTCCAGGACCAGCAGTGAGCACCACAGGAGTCAGGACTCAGGAGGACGGCCGGGAACTTGGGGCCCGGCAGTTGCCGAGGGCTCAAAGCTGCCTGGACCGCTACCGGGCCACTGCTGGGGTACAGGGCCAGGTAACAGTATAGTGCTGGGGGCAGCCATCAGGCAGAGCGGCGACATGCGGGACCAGTGCCCGCAGTGTGGCACATTTATCATGAACTGTGTTGTCATTGTGCCATATCTAATGACATGTGTAGTGTTAATGTTACCTGCTGTATAATTAGTGGTGTGTGTGCCCGGCATGCG
>JAODKK010000093.1:11562627-11575972 GCA_026774405.1 Petrocephalus microphthalmus | reverse complement strand
TACTTACAGCAGTGCCGCGTCAGTGTCCATCTTCGTACCCCCGCAACATTGAGTGGACATATTGCCTACAGAGGAAGAAAGGACACTGGCTAAAACTGGACAGCCAGTGGATGGGGCCCTGCAGATCGCTGGAGTTACAGAAATTAATTACAGAATCCCACAAATACAGGAAATCTGTAGTTGGAAAAACGAAGTCTCCATTTGGATTAGTGAGTTAGGGAATTGGAGAAAAATGAGCAGGCACTTGCTACCATTAGATAGCTGCAGCGTTCTGGACTGTTTGAAGCTTATGCGAGGATCTGGAACTGATGCCAGTCAGGAGGGAGTTACAGTAATTGAGGAGGAAGTGTTGGTACGGATGAGGGAATTGGGGACCAGTTCGGAGAGCCATGGTCTGATGCAGGTGACGTTACATAGGTGGAAAAAGGAGGTTTCCCCGATAGACAAAATGTGAGTGGACATTGCAGTTGAAATTGCTGAATACATTTTTTATCGATTGCTTTGGCACATTTCATGAAGCACATTACAGTTTTTCTCATATGTTTGGAGCATTTTTCAAATGATGATTGCAAAATGACATTTGCAAAACAGCATGCATAATCCCCAAAGCATTTAGTCACTTCTGCACAGTAAAACACCATTTCTCATTACCTCACAGAAAATTCCAAATGCTTCAGTAGATAATGTATATGCAAATGGTTTTGTACAACTGTCATCATTTGGCACAATTTTTAGTTGCTTTAGTCTTGTGGACCAAAACAGATTATGAATTTTCCCATTGTGATAGCCTTATACCCCAAACTATATAAGCATGACACATCCCTCACCAGGAGACCAATTTTAACATCAGGGTTAGGCCGGCAAATATCGGTATCAGGATAGGTACCTTTGATACCTCCCTGGGTACTGGATCAAACTGGATCAAAAAGATGACCAGTGGTATCGCCCATCCTAACCACCCTCATGGACTAGAGTGTTTAATTTTGAGTTCTGAATTCTGTAGCCTACACCTTTAGGGAGCCATGCCTCTTGTGACGGGAGCCTTGTGCCCCCATCCTCCCTGTAGAACTGCCACTGAATTCAACAGGAAGTGAGAAAGTACAAACTGACCCACTGCCAGATGGTGGCCCAGCTTGAATAATGACTGGAAACTGATTCTGATGACCTAAGTCCAAAGAGGTATGTCATCAGACCGGTGAGAGGGCATGAGCGGGGTAAAGCAGGGTAAAAACTGCGCCGGTTCCTGGAGGGAGTGGTGCAGGGTATTAGTGGCAGACACGGCTCCAGACAGGTGCAGAGTGGCCAGGCGGCTCACCGGAGGCTAGACCGAGTGAATTAAAAATAAACCCTGGAATAGAAAAAAGAACTGGGATACCACAGAAAAATGAGCTAAGTAGGCGAGAGTATTGGGTAAAGCAAACTGTGATCGAAATAAAGAAAAAAAGGAGTGTAAGTGACAGATAAGAGACACCAGGGCGAGTTGCAGTTGGGAAACAGGACACCAGCTGTGATCCCTAACTACTATACTAATATACATAAACAAAAGCATGGTTGCCAGAAAATGATATGCAGTATATATAGTAATTGTTTTATCACACAAACTTTTTATGGTCTTTTTATGGTTATGATAAAAAAGTGTATATACTGTATATTCTTTAATATTCCCATGATTACCTCTGTTCTTCTGGGGAAGCTTTCCATTAGATGCTGGAACAAAGTAGGTGGGACTACCAATGCTGTAAGGTTGTGTTCCAATTCATCCTATAGGTCAGTGCTTCCCAATCCGGCCCTCGGGGACCCACAGACGTGTTTGCTGCCCCCCAAGCTCTTTGCCATAGCTGGGAGAGAGCAGAAACGTGGACTATCTGTGGGTCCCCGAGAACCAAATTGGGAAACACTGCTATAGATGTTCTGCTGGGTTGAGGTCAGGGCTCACTGCACGGGCCAGTCAAACTCTTCCACTTCCATCTTAGCAAGCAATATCCGTACAGACGTCACTCTGTATGAAGGGGTACATTCATACTGTCACAGGATAGGGCCTTCCCTTCCCCTGTTGCCGCAAAGCAGGGACCCCAGAATTATCACAAATGTCAATTTCTGCCCTAGAATTAAGGTTTGCTTTCAATGAAACCAGGTGCCCTAGTCTATACCATGAAAAACAGTCCCAGACTATTATTAATTCTCTATCATTATTTCTCCTCCACAAAAATTAGAGTTGGCATCACATACTCAGACATGGAGTGTTCTGTCAGCCCTCCAGAAAGTGAAAGGTGATTCATCACTCCAGAGAACACGGTTCCACAATTCCAGGGTCCCACAAAACTGGCATTGAGCTTGGTAATCTTAGGCTTGTGTTCAGCTACTCACCCACGGAAAACCCATTTTACTGAGCTCGCGACAAATACTTGTGTTGGCAGGGAGTGTTCTAACTTTGGCACTTGGCGGTCACTTTGTTACTGAACCACTTTGTTACTGAACTGTTGTGGTTCCTAGATGTTTCCACTTCACAATCACTTCACCTACAGTTAACTGAACAGTGCTATTATGGCAAAAAATTAACAAACTTGATTTGGATAGATGTTCTGATACATTGTTTGGCTAATAGGCATGGGTGAATTCAAGACTGGAAGTGCAAGGAATATTACAGACTTTTTTCACCAAGCCTTTTAATGAGATTTAATATCAATAGATTATTCAGTCAGCCAACTAAGAAGTGAATAGATAGTGAATATACAGTCATGGCCAAAAATCCTGCACATGGCCACTCCTCCCATGAAAACTGCTGCAGTTACAGATGCTTTGGTATTGATATGTTGATATCTGCTGTTTGCATCGGAACAACAAAAAAACAGAGTCACATCTGATATCATTCCACAAGGAATTCCAGAGATGGACTGGGCAAAATTTGACTAATTTAGCAAACTTAAAATTTGGTAGCACACCCTTTGGAAACAATAACTGAAATCGATCGCTTCCTGTAACCATGACGGAATTTCTCGCACCCCTCTGCTGGAATTTTGGACCACTCTCCGTTTGCCATCTGCTCCAGGTCACTCGGGTCTGAAGGGTGCCTTCTCCCAGGTGCTCTTCTGAGCTCCCTCCACATGTGTTCTATGGGATTGAGATCCGAGCTGATTGCTGGTCACTTCAGAACTCTCCAGCACTTTGTCTCAAACCATTTCTGGGTGCCTTTTGAAGTATGTTTCGGCTCAGAAAATATCAAATGTCAAAAGAGGAGAGAGAGAAAGAGGAGGCAAGTCAGTTGGTTTGTGATTATCTGGCTGCAGTCCCTTCAGATATTACAAATCTGTCTTTGAAAAGATGCCTGTCTGCCTGTGGTTCTCATACCTGCAGGCAAAAAGGGGGCTGGCTTAGGAGCTGTGATAAAAAGTAAATTGCCCATAATTGCATGGCATTTCTGATACCTAAATGTGGGGGGGGGTGTGTGGCTTGAATCAGAGGGATGCCCTTACTGGCGGGAGGAAAGGGGCAGTGGGGAATTTCTGTCTGACATTAATTGATTGGAAAAATTGTGATGTGCAGAGCTGCTCATGTCTGAAAAGTTCATATTATTCCAGACTTATGCCTTTTAAATTACTCACTGATTGGACATTCAGACTTGTCTAACCTGCAGTACTATTGAACGTTTTTGATATTTATTATGCACTGTGCATAATGTGTTTCGTAAGCCTCCCTGAATTTTTTTTTTTTGCAGTTCTGTTTATTCTGAACAGACTAGCAATTACTGTAAAGTAGCTTTTATGCTTCAGTATTTATCTTATTCCAGCACCAAGGTATGAATTCAAGATGAATAAGGTCAAAATGAATCATGCATGGAAATAGTCGTTAATTTATTTTTCGACAGTTAAGAGCAGCTGTTAACCATATTTTATTATTGGAAAAATCGCACCCTAAAATTTCAAACCTTGACTAAAACATTAATAGAAGAATTTATATATGTGTGTTTTCTGCATCTGTAACTAGAGATCAAACAAGCTACCATTCTGATTATTATACTTCCATCCTCCGATGTCCCTGGCACGCACCCAGAAAGAGGGATGCGTGAGCCTGGGGTGCGTCCCAGGAAGCACAGGCCAGGAGTTAGGATTCACCCAGCTTGTACTGCTGTTTATTGCTTTTTAGAATTCATCCATGTACAGTATATTGTATAACACTTGCTATGAAGCCCATATTCATAACGCCTAATAACTGTTCTCATAATTCATTGTAACACATCCATAAAGTATTATAAACATGGAGAAATATGTTTATAAAAAGCCATAACACATTATAGCCATGTTTCTCATGCATTATGAATGCACAATAAATGCACAATAAATACCTTCATAATGCATCATAATGGTCAGTTTAAGAATTAGGGATGCTTTTTGCTGCCTTTTTATAAATAGTTATAGCTAGGTTTATAACTTTATATATACTTTATACTGTATGAGTGCATTATAATGCATTATGAAGGCATGTGTAATGCAGTGTAATGACGGCTTTAAGTGCAGTGTTACCATGTATTGCTTGCCGCACTAAACAGAGCTGGATTAAGAAGGAAAAAGAAAAAACAGAGTAAGAAATGCCAAAGGAAATATACAGAAACCCCCCACTGCCCTGCTTCCCCTTGTTTTTTTATTCATTAGACTTATGCCTCCTTTTGAGGCCTTTCATGATGATTATGCCAGGGGCAATATCTCAAAGTGTTTCAGCTTTAGTAGGAAGCTGGCTTACAGTCTCAGGGGGGCATCGGGCCTGCATCTTCGCTGGCTCATCCATTCCTTCACCTTTACACCTTTCACCTTGACAACCCCCTTCGCCCTGCAAATTCACCGAATGAATTTTCATATCAAAGGCAGTTTCTGAACGGGAACGCAGGCTGACGTCACAATTCTGGCTTGTCTGAAGCCCCAATGTCCATCCTGAGAAACATGCTGGCAAAGCTGAGTTTCGGTCAGGAGCACAGCTGGCTGGCAGCTTGGTGCACGCAGTGGCAGGGTTTCGCTGTTCGTAATGTATGCATTAGCTTAAATCAACCATTCCCCCCTTTGAATTTCTGAAACATTGATAAACAAACTGATAGAATTGAAAAAAAGATGTAAATCAAAAGGCAAGCTAAATGCGGATTGAAAAATCTCCCATCCGCATCCACTTAAAATGCATATAAAAAGTGTACACCCCTGCTAAAATGCCAGGTTTTTGTGATGTATAAAAATGTGACCACTATAAATAATTTCAAAACTTTTCTCACCTTTAATATGACCTTTAACCTGTACAATTCAACTGAAAAACTAGTTTGTTAGGGAGAAAAATATAAGAAATAAAAAGCATACAATAAGCTAGTTGCATATGTGTGCACACCCTTAAACTAATAGTTTGTTGAACCACCTTTGGATTTAATTGCAGCATACTTGGGGTTGGCTCTATTCCCTCCTCTAACCATTTCCAGAATAAGTAGATGGAGGTATTGAGAGCTTAATGTGCAAGTACTTGAGTGAGGCACTTAGAGGGAGAATAGACTACGGAGTACCAAATGAAACTAAAATATATGTTTATTCAAGTACAACTTTCTGGATTTACATTACATACAGTATTTGCATTTTTTTACGTTAAACTAACACCATGTTTCAGTTCTAAAATTTCGAAATGGTTTAAAAGTTTGTCATCTTTAATAGATCATAATTAGAAAAAAAGATTATTTCCATTTAATATTCAAGTGGCGTCTAAGATTTAAGTATGGAAATGTTTAATAGTTCCATATTAAATGGGAGATAATTGTTGTGGGTCAAGTGTGTCAAACATAAAATAGTTTTTTTTTTCCATTTGGAACTGTGGACCTGAAAGAAGCCAATATGATAAATTCTTTAGGAACCAGGTGTACTGTAAAAAACATTGAAATTGGAATCATACACCAACCCTTTTTGCCTGGCTAGCTGACCTTTTCCACATTCACCTTTTCACCTAGAGCTCATTCCCCTGATCCCTGTCTTTGTCTCTCTCCGTAAAGCCACATTATTGATGTATTTTATGGACTACCAGGGGTATTAGTGGCATAGGAATTAGCTTACAATTGATGGGGGAATCACTAGGGTTATTTGAAATTAACAAAACTTTTTATTAAAAGGTTTCTTGGCTCAACAATATTGCCTATCAATACTTAAATTACGTAAATTAAAAATAACAAAAAACATATATGTAAAAGTTACAATCACTGCAGAAGTGTCATTCTAAGTTAGAACTGAATGATGCCAATTGCACTGATTTCTGCCCAAAGAAATTGATTGTTTTCACACAGTATGCACACATAATATATTGAATCTGCCTCTTAGTACCTGAAAATTCCTCATATATGTTATAGGAAGGCTTTAGAATTTTCGCATTTAAATTACATTAAAGATACGGTTAGCTTAAATTCATGGTCAAAGCCATTATTTCTATCTATCCATTTTCCAACTACTTGTTGCACAGAATAATATTTGTTATTAATAAAAACAAAAGCTATATCCAAATAAAACAGCTCAAGTATTTATAGCACTTTCAAATTAATTAGTAGCCACAGATTTAACGTGTCGTTATTTTCTATTATATTAGCTATAAATTAGATTAAATGATGAGTCCTCAGTATATGGATAACTGTCAGCTAACTGTTGGACAAAAATGCAATAATCACTTCTGCCAGGAACATTCTCCGAGTTTGTATGACATAAACTGTCCTGTGAATGTTATTGAAAGTTTTAAGTTACCACAGGACTTTCTAATAGCACTCTGTTGAATATTAAATGGTCTGAACGACTGGATTGACTGGGTCATTTAGATTGTACAACTATTTTGACCAACCTGTGCCAACAGTAACAGCAATCTTGGGTGACAGTCAGATGAATGTCCAAAAAATTAGACCTCCTGGAAAACGGTCACTGATTAAATCTAAAAATAGTATTTTGTCTGTTGATGTGGGTAAGGGATAACTTGATAGGAATGTCAGCAGTTTTATTGATGTACCTTAAGGGCAATATTTCTGACACTGAGGTTAATTGCATTCCATTACCATCAAAAAAGTCTTAATGTTACTTTCTTGCCCTGCCAATAATAATATTATATCAAGAAAGAAAAAAATAAGAAAAACTGAATTTAATTGTGTCTGGACCTTAATCAAAGACTATACATCCCAAATGGCTGATTGGAGGCTTGTGCCTTCAACGGGGTTGAATGTTTTTGTGGAAAGCGCACCACTAAACGTCCCTACTATAGAAAAGGAACTTGTTCTAGTCTTGGCAGGATACTAAACAACAAGACTGACCAGGTTTATTTTCCTCTGAATGCAGTCCACATTTCATAGTAATTCTGGACGTCAGGGGATTGAGGTGGTGTAGGAGGCAAATCTTAAAGATAAAAACAGTTATAAATAAGTTAATATAATATTCCATACAGTATAACTGCCAATTTATAGTCGCCCAAGACCATATTCATATCCTTTTTTGAATTTAACTGTTCACTTAGTTTTGATGGATGGGTTTCTGTTCGCCATTACAGAGATGTGCGTGCACATAATCACTTCCCCATGACCACAAAGAACATAGGGTTTGTGTACATGCAGTCTTTCCTTTGTGTAAACACTAGGCTTCTCTATGACATATCTAAAAGCCATTCGTGGTCAGGAATAGTGTAGGGTTCTGGGTGACTTGTCACCATTACTGAAGGTTAATTTATTGAGGTAATCGGCACAGTCTGAGCTACTTTGACTTCTAGTGTAATCTTCTTGAGGTTTTGCTCAATAGACCAGGTGTCTTGGGAAGAGCTCTTAGGAATGATTGCCAGGGTAGTACAAGTCTACTTAACTCATTAACCATGAGGTTCTACCATCCTAGGGGCACTTCAAACAAAATTAATAAAGTCACAGCTGTTTATTGTGTGCTTCTAAATTTACCAGCCAAGTTCTGCTCCAAACTTGCCTCAAAGCGCAGTGTATTGTGTATATACTGACAATTCAGACCCCCAACCCACTGGCCTTCAAGAAAGCGGTCAAGCTGGCAACCTGTGTACATTTTGCTTAGCTAGAAAATGTGACATGCAGACTCAGGCTGCTTGTCATTTACAGCTAAGATGTACTGAGCAACACAATGATATTATAGATAAACTAAGAGACAGAGATGATCTTCACAATAGGCACGGTGTAAAAAAGGAATATGCCCCTAGTAAGCACCTGTTGTCACGATCTCGGCGGGTCGAGCGGGCAGGGAGCGGCGAGAGAGGAAGCCAGCAGCCGAGATTACGAGAAACGAGGGTTTTAATACGTACGGCAGGGTGGACAACAAACAGAGAACATCGAACATCAATGACGGACACCCAACTCAGGAAGACGAGCACTAATATACAGAAAACAAGCCGAAATAATAAGGGGCAGCTGGGCACAATCGGGTAAGCACACGTGGATAATAAGGGGGCGTGGCACACACGAGGATCGAACGAGCAGGACATGACACCTGTGTTTCTTTCTCCCAGTAACAGGGTTTCTGCCTGTTCTTTTTCATGAGGGTCCTTCTCCACTGACTGTTTTTTCTTGCCTAGGTATACAGGCTTTTAACTTGATAGAACATTGAGAATAGATTGAACATTATAGCTATTCAGAAATATTTTTGGAATGATCTCTGAGCAATCAGGAGAGCTTATTTTATTTAGCCTGTCCTTAACTTTTTTTTAAAGTACGGAATAAGCCAAGGTCTGCTTTCTTAGATGGTTAAATCCTGTACTGGCTAAAGTTTGATTTTAACTTTATCTTAGTTCCAGAGACAATTACTTTCCTTGAATTCTGTGCGTCATCATTGCCTTTGTAACGCTCTCAGCGTCAAGAGTCCACAAGCTCAGGCAGGTTCATAGTCCAAGTTTTTCCTTTGAATAGACTTCCCCATTTCTCACGTGATATTTTTTATTGGTTCATTTTATTTGAAATGTTGGACTTTCTAAGAAAGTCATTTCTCACTCCATCGCCCGAAATCAGAAGCAGAAGGATTTGGGCGGACGGCAGAATTTCCCTCAGGCTACGATAAACAGGTGAAGCTCCTTCTCCACTGATTGTTTTTCCTTGCCTAGATATACAGGCTTTTAACTTGATAGAA
This sequence comes from Petrocephalus microphthalmus, assembly GCA_026774405.1. Taxonomy (NCBI): domain Eukaryota; kingdom Metazoa; phylum Chordata; class Actinopteri; order Osteoglossiformes; family Mormyridae; genus Petrocephalus; species Petrocephalus microphthalmus. The sequence goes on along the minus strand of JAODKK010000093.1, from coordinate 11,566,856 downwards.
CATAGAGATTGGGTAGAACATTATACTTATTCAGAAATATTTTTGAAATTTTCTCTGAGCAAATAGGAGAGCTTATTTTATTTGGCCTGTCCTTAATTTTTTTCAGATTTTTGTACTACTACCAATATTATGGTATTCGCAGAACATGCCGTGCTTGCCCCTGATAACAGAAGGAGTTTTATCACTTATATCAGTTATATCAGAAAGTCTCGCTTCAGTTGATCAATGGAAAATCATTTTTCAAGAACAACTCTGATTTTCTGATTCACTCCTGAATTCAGAAATGAACTGAAGGTTCTCAAAAAGGTGAAGCATGTGAAGTATCTGATGAGATGGCCTCAGTATGATTGTTAGATGCCGCCAGCATGGAATCCTCCCAGCCCACCAGCTCAGACTCGAGCCCATCGCATTTAGGCAGCGTGAGAATTCACAGCAGCAGTAGTATACTCCTCTCCCCATTCCTAAAATCTCTCTGATGTAGATTTGAGGCTAATTAATGGGAATGGGCTGTTCAAAGAAAATGGGACGATTCCAAGGGAGATGAATGACAAATTGAATTGCTCAGCTCAGGCATTTTTTTTACAAGGCTTATCCAAGTAATCAGGAGCTTAAGTCGGTGACTGCTGCATTAATTGAATAGCATCCATGTCTTAAGGATACAGGCCTGAGATCAGATTGTCACAGCTGGAGCATGAGCATCAAGCTTGGAAACTGCTGCCAGACACTATGAGTGGCAGGTGGCATTGAAGCCTGTGAACACCGGAAAAGAACGGGAGAGGATTCTAGACATCGTTTGAAGAAAGCCAAATGATTATGTGAGAAGAACTTCTTCTGAGACACACCTGCTAGCCAGACAGTGTCACGTCGCGGGAAGAGAGAGAACACGGGAGCGGGATTCAGGGCAAACAAATGGAGTTTATTAACAAAGCAGTAAACTTAACAGAAGTAGAAACAAATAAGATCATGGTGGATAAAAGAGGGGAAGCTAAACACACACAAGATCAGAGTTTGCAACATCAATGACAGGACTAGGGAGCACAAGACCAGAAGCACTTAACGAGGGAGCACGACGAGAGCCAGCTGGAGTGAATCACAGAAGGGCAGGAGCATGAGGTAAGACAAACACAGAACAGGTGTGGCTCATCAGAGCCGCACTAGGGACAAAATGGGAGGGGTAGGAAGGTAGGGCATGACAGACAGATCTCTACAAAGAGAAGAGGTCCAACCCAGGTAGCAAAATTCAGCCAGGCTGCAGTCGGCCTGGTTAGGATGCGCCATCCTCCGATTTTGTCCCTAGCACTGGTTCCAGCCCAATTGGGCCAAGTGTCACTCACCTTCTGGCCCGATGAGATGAGGCAACTCTGACTGGCATGTAGTTCACAATGTTCCATTGTGCATTTCACTAGTGTAGGCTATAGCCTACATTTGAATATTTAAATGACTGCAATTTAATTGCTCCTACAAATATTAGAAAGGCTGTTTAATTACATCAACAAATATTTAATACAAATATTTTAAACTGTAAAAAATGGAAAATATACTGCAGAAGAGTACTGGTACATTTTCGGTAAGGTTAACATATTTCCTTTAACACTTAAAATGGAAAATACTATAAATTCACTTCAGTTTTCATACATTATACGGGTAAAATTCGAACAGAATACTATGAATTTACTGGTTTTGTGCACTTTACATTTGCACTTTACGGGGGGAACCGTTAACAGGAAAATATGCACAACAGCAAAAAAGTAATTCACCACTGAAAAGGACACAATTGAAAAAGGTATGTAATAATTTAAACAAATGGAATAAAAATGGCCTTGCTACTCACCTGCTAAATTAGCTTGCTGGTCCCAACAACTTTTTTCGAGTGGCTCTTAATGAATTTGAGCTGCAGCTCGTAAAGTGCACTGATAAAAGTCTCATATGTTCAAAGGTTTCATACCAAATGTAGTTCAAATATGGGTTTTTGTAAATGTGTCCCTCTGAAGCAAGTTAAATGTTTTTATCAGGTTATGCATGGGTGTACTAATCCCATTGGTACATGCCAAAAAATATACTCAATATTCTCTTTTTTGTGCTAATTAAATTTTGACTATGCAGGAGTTTAGTAAAAAGAACCCACATCTGTTGTCTCTAGTGACATTAAACCTTCTAGTCAAACATTAAAATTAAAACCCCAAATCTCTGATATCATGCGATGTTGACTTTCCATGTTTAAACTGGTTTTCTTTGATATTTCGTTGTCATTTGTTAGGCATGAATATTGCTTTTTATATTACATTGAAATTCAGCATCAGTACTCATATACATTAGGATGTTTCAGTAGATGTTATGGGATAAACATGGAATAAGCCAAGGTCTGCTTTCTTAGATGGTTAAATCCTGTGCTGGCTAAAGTTTGACTTTAACTTTATCTTAGTTCCAGAGACAATTACGTTCTTCGAATTCCGTGCGTCATCGTTGCCTTTGTAACGTTCACAGCGTCCAGAAGCTCAGGCAGGTTCAGCCCAAGTTTTCCTTTGAAGAAACTTCCAAATGTCTCAGCTGATAGTCATGTTACTGAAATAAATATATATTTTTATGGGCTCATTTTATTTGACTTTCTAAGAAAGTCATTTCTTGCAGAACTTCCCTTAGTGTACAATAAACAGGTGGTCGGTGTGCCCATTCGCTTGGCGTCCTGCAGATATGCTGTAGAATGCTTGTCGTTTCATGCCACGGCCAAATGGCAACACTAGGTATTGACAGTGCCCATGGTGATGGATGTGTCAGCTTTTTATTTTACAGATGATATACTGTATATAAAAAACATAGAATTACTAATGCTACAAGTCTGTGTGTGAGGAGATTTATGCAGACAGAAGCTTTATACGACATTTAGTTCATGACATGGAAAGACACATAAGCATGTTGCATCCTGACCAGAAACCAAGGGAGCCAAGGACAGGCATTGGGGGAGAACCAAGGGGGCTTTATTAAAGGCAAATGCAATGCAAATACCAGACAAGACGAAGGACATGACTTAGGGCACAGAGATGACCGGGGAAAAAACCAAGGAGCACAGGGACAACAGACCAGATACACAGCAGGACACACTCGAAAACAGGGCGGACCGGTGGGGGGCCCACAGGGACAGGGACGGAAACAACGGAGAAGACCACAGGGGGCAGAGACCAGGGCAAACTAAGGTGGGACAGGATGGGAATGGAACTTGACAAGGGGCCCCTCTGGGCCCCGGGAAGCTGGGGGCCGACTCAGGGACGCAGATCCTCCAGCATATTGGATGGCCAGCGGGACCAGATGGCGGGACGGCCCGCCCCCTAATCTCATCTCTCTAATCTCATCTTGAGAATCCAAGATCATAGCCAAATGCGTGCATTACAGGTGTGTTCTGGGATACCATGCAATGATGGGTCATATACCTTATTGATAGTGATTTAACCTTGGAAATGGAAATGATCATTCATACTGTATGTACATTGCAGTGTCGTGAGTGTGTGTGTGTGTGTGAGTGTGTGTGTGTGTGTGTGTACATGCACTCACTCATGTTTTTACACAACTATCCAGTTGCTTTATCACTCATCTCAAAATAATGTGTGGGGCCACATGCAGTTTTTCATACAATACAAACTTTTGGAGAAAAGCACCATTATGAGGTTATGGTTTTAGTCTGCTTCTCTGAGGGGTCACAATTAGACCTGAACTGCTGAAAAGTCTCTCTGATGGCTTTGCAAGTGAGGAAAGCAATGGATAACCAGCTGCATTTGTGTTTCACCACATCAGTGGATCACATTCAACATCAAGCTGAGATATGGCTTGGAAACCAGCAATTTCTATCTTTTCGGTCAGTGTGCGCCCTCCATGCTTTCCTCTTTTGGTCTTTTTTTATTAATGTGGTGCAGAACGTCAGCCAGAGTGCAAAACTCTGACTCCTTGGCAGCCTTGGCAGCAGGTCCAGCTTGCCTGTCATCACCATCAGTACTGTCGTGGTCATCACAGTACTGTCGTGGTCATCACAGCACTGTCGTGGTCATCACAGCACTGTCGTGGTCATCACAGCCATCACAGTACTGTCGTGGTCATCACAGTACTGTCGTGGTCATCACAGCACTGTCGTGGTCATCACAGTACTGTCGTGGTCATCACAGCACTGTCGTGGTCATCACAGCACTGTCGTGGTCATCACAGCCATCACAGTACTGTCGTGGTCATCACAGTACTGTCGT
>JAODKK010000093.1:11494482-11507979 GCA_026774405.1 Petrocephalus microphthalmus | reverse complement strand
TTTTTGATTACCAGATCAGACCTGGAACACAGACACACAAGGACATATTTTGTCAAAACATGGTAACATAGCACTTGTAAAATTTATAAGCACTTATAAGACATAACACTTATAAGACTTCTAAGCACTTAAGTTGCTAAATCTGTACTATGAATTCAAATGTAATGTAATTGCAGCTAATTAAACTTGACAGAAACATCAACCACATTATGATAAAAAACAGCAAAGCAATAACATCAGCAATAAAAGCAGGAACAATGTTATCTAGGTATGGTCCAATCACAGGAGTGCAACGATAAGTTAAAATAAATCTAATAAAGTGGCATATTACATAATGGCACCTGCATTTTTAATAGCCCATTCTTGCTTGCTCTGTTATTATGTATATTTGTGCTAGTCAGTATTTTTGTAAGCACTACTCTCCTTTGCAAATATTGAATACTTGGTTTACATATAGGTGACACTAAAACTATAATATACTTGAATAAGTTTGACATGTTTTGGCTTCTTTGGAAGAAAATACTCTTTTTTCCCCCCTTCAGTTTTTATTACATTTTTGTACAAAATCTTGCCACAGTTTCCTACACCTAATTATAGTCCATTTCAGAGCAGAATAATTAACAAGGAAGTCTGCGGTTTATATAAATTACAGGATCTGCAAGAGCCCTGGAGTGCAGTGCCACTCATAAATGGAGCCTGCATCTTGAGCTCCCTGTACTCATCGGCTGCCAGTGTGGGACTGTCCACATGAAGTCCCCAGTTACACTGCAGTGTCACACTGCACAGTCCACTGCTCCATTGTAAAAAAATGCGTAACAGGGGCTCATAGACAGGCTCGCTGTACAAACTGGCCTGCCAGACCTGCACTTCATCTATCCTCCTAATGAATCTGTTGCCACTTTGGTTCAGACAAAGGTGTGACTTTTATAGTATGCAGTTAAACTGGAGCATTCTTCTTTGACCTTTTTCCACGTCCCGATCTCATATATTCAGAGTATGATAAATGCACTGATCCAGGCTGTCAGGTCCATCAAATCGCTGTGAAAATAAATAAATGATTCTATTTATAATGCTTCCATAGCAGCCACCATTTATTTTTCTGAAATTAAGACCAAATTAAAATGTGCTTGTTTTCACCCAGCAAGGCAAGGCTGCCAGGTTCCCAAAGTAGGATTAGATTAGTAAAGCTTAGTGGATCAGAGCAGATGTCCAGGTAGGACTCTGTGGTGTGAACCTTGACACCTTAAAGGGGGAACAGCTTGGCCAGCAGGCAGGTTTTTGGTGGGCCTATCCATAACCTTCATGTAATGTTTAATACAAAACTGCTTAATTCTTGGACAAGCATCTTACAGCTTATAAGAACCTCTCAGGAAAATGAATGCATGTATTTACATAGCAGATTAGGCTACTGTGATGCTTTGGTCCCAAGACACACACCACTTTCCGACATATTGCTTTTTATTCCGCTTCGGAGGTTGAGCGACCACTTGACTTTCGACCCACAGAGGTTTGACTTATGCAGTTTGTATTCCCCCGTTGACTTCTGTTCTTATTTACTACAGTTGTGGTCACAAGTTTACCTACACTCACCATGGACGTGGATGTTGTGGTAATTTTGGCCTTACAATGATTTTTTTTAACTGTTCATTTTCTGGGGTGTAATCATTGTTCAAGATACACCTTCAATGATTAAAATAAATACAAGAATTTGGTGCACCAGTTTGAATTTATTTTGGATTCTCTAAAATGCACACAGGCTCAAAATTATACATACAGGCTCAATCATCCTAGCTAATATTTGTTGGAATGTATCTTAGCAAGTCGCACCTTGACCAGACACTAGCCAGCAACAAGCTTCTGACATAATTATGGCTGGATATTTGACTATTCTTCTTGGCAGAATTAATTAAAATTTGTTTTAAGCATAGTCCACGAATTTTCAATAGAGTTGAGGTCTGGAATTTGGGAAGGCCATTCCAAAAGCTTAATGTTAGCCTGCTTTATCCATCCCACAACCAGCTTTGATGTCAGTTTGATGTCAGGCCCCAGAGCATGACGTTACCACCACCATGCTTCACGGTTGGTACAATGTTCTTGGGTTTGAAAGCCTTTCCTTCACCCCTCCAAACATACTCTTGTCATTCTGGGCAAACAAGTCAATCTTTGTGTCATCTGACCATAAGACTTTCCCCCAGAAGGCTTTTTGTTTGTTCATGTGGGCTGCTGCGAATTTCAATTGAACTTGAGTGTGTCGATTTTGGAGCAAAGGTTTCTGTCTTGCATGGCGCCCTCTCAGTTTGTGGCAACGTGAAACTTGCTTGACTGTAGACAGTGAGACTGGTGCTCCAGCCGGTCCCAGTTTATGGCAGACCTGGGCCTTGGTGGTTCCTGGTTGTTCTTGAACATCCTAACCAGATAAGTTGAGTTGACTTCTCCCAGACCAGGGTAAAGTGGAGACACTTCCCAGTAACTTATACTTACAATTGTTTGAACTGATGATTTAGCATATCTGCAGTTGTTTAGAATTAGCTCTAAGAGACATTCCTGACTATTGAAAATCTATAATTCTCTTTCTTAGATCTTCACTGAGCTCCCTGGACTTCCCCATTGTTCTGAGTGTTGCTCAGTCCCATAAGTGCTGTCAAACAAACCCTTTTTATCCAGGCCCTGAGAAGCTACCAGCTTTTGTCAATCACTAACAAAAATTGAATAGACTTTCAACTTGACAAGCTAAAAGATGTGGTAGAATATTTAAAAATTTAAGTGGGTGTATGTATATATTTCAGCCTATAGGTCTAATTTTGACCCTGCGTGCATTTTAGAAAATCCTAAATTAATTCAATCTTGTGCAATGAATTCTTGTTTAAGATTAATAAAGATCATTAAAGGTGTTGTACAATCATTCCACCCCAGAAAAGGAACAGTTCAAAGAAATCATTGAAGGGCTAAAATTACCATGATATTCATGACGTGTGTTTGTAAAATAATGATGACAACTGCATTAATTTACACTATTGTTATCCTAAACTGTTGCAATTCAAGGCCTTTTACGGCACAGCATGGTGCAGGCAGGAAAACAGAGATGGTGTGGCGCCAAGACAGAAAGGGGTTTATTAGGAAAACAGGACACAGGAAACAGGGAAAAGCACAAATTAAAGGGACCGCAAGGGGTTCAAAACAAGATGGAAGCTATCAAAACTTAACTAAAGAAACCACAAAGTAAATGCAAAGGGGGAACAGAATAACAAGCATGTGGTAACAGGAACAAACTACAGGTGACTAGAAAACCAAAGAAATGCAATGTTGCGGCAAGGAACAGCAAGAGAGCAAGCAGTTAAATATATAGGCAACGAGGACTAACAAAAAGCAGGTGAGGATAATCACAACATCAACTAATCAACAAAGGAGCAGGGCGACAGGCAACAGGTGGAATGAACTACAATAAACAAGCACTGATCAAGGGAACTCTAACAAACACCAAACTAGGAAACATTACAGAGGGCTGAAAGGCAAAAACCAAAATCAAACTGGACACAAGCAGGGCAACCAAAGTAGGGAAGCAGAAATAACTGCAACAAACACCAGGGAAACCAGAAAACCAAATAGTAAGCAAAACCAGTGATGCTGGTTCCTGGCCAGCTGAAAACCTACAAGCACAGGGCGGTCAGTCTCTGAGTCGCCAACTTAACCTGCTGAACGATGTGGCAGGCCGGGGAATAGGGAGAAACACACTGGGGCTGAAGGGCAAGAGAAGAGGAGGAGGACAGGATGGCCAGCAACACCTGCTGGCCAAACGGGGAGGAGACAGAAAGGGCTGGGTCAGATGGGCACTCACCCTGACAGTGCCACTATCAGATTCTCTGTTTTGGGAAATATGCCATGGAAGAATAAATTGAATTGAATGAATAAATATAAAGCTTTATTTAATATTTGGCTGTTTTCACCTATATACGTGCCTGCAAAGACATGAAATGCAAGCAGTCTAGCATGTGACACATAATCAATTCTCATTTTGTGTCAGAGAAGTACTTTATCCCGCGTAATCACTTAAGTTTGACCATTGCATGTTACCATTTGTAGGCATTACACAGTAATTAAAGTGACCCATATTGAAAGCATTATGTGTTATGTGATTAGTGCAAATTTATTTCACTGGAACTGAATGACCCAATGCAGGCCAAGAGAAAATGGTTCTGTGTGCTTCCTTTTAAGAGCAGGCATTAGCTCACGGCTTGGCTTATAGTGGATCACAATGGTGCAAACATTAGATATGTCCCATAAGTGTATTCATGCGCCACTCTTTTCTAAGCGTAACGTTATTGGTTTGATATTCACTATGTAACCTGTGCATATAAAGTGCAATACATGGCCTTTCTTTTTACATACAGAATTGAACTATGAGGAGCAAACTTTGGAAAGTGATCTAAAGAAAACTATAAACTTGTTACTTTCTGAACTAAACATATTAAAAAAAAGTTAACTCCATATATAGAAACTAGGGATGTCAATCAATTAAAAAATTAACTCCAAAGATTAATCACACAGTTTTTTTTTTTGCCTCTGGGGTAGTTAAGTAGTTGTTATGTTACCATTTATTTCCGTAATAAACAGAAAAAGTATCTCATTAAATCCAGGGCAAGAGTTACTGTGATGAGAAAAAAATGGCAAAACTAACAAAAAAAAAAATCGCAAAAACATACATCTTAACATACGAATTGATTATTCATATTGGCTCACATGCGATAAAGCTGAAATATTTAAAAACATTTTATGTGGCGTCATCGATTTTTTTCCTAACTATTTGGAGAAAATTGTTAGAAAAATCCACAAATAACAGCGATGATTTTGGTATCGGTCGGGGATAGGGTGGCCTGCCACGATCTCGCGGATCCTTCATGGCCCAAGCAAAGATGGACACACTTCTAGGCCGCATTGGTAGGAAGCTTTTGGTGGGACAGCCTTGTCGCTCTCCTACGGCACCAGCTCAAGCTCATTTTAGCTCTGAAGTCTTGGATTGCATATGTTAGTGCAATCAAATAAATAATTTGGTATTACTTTTAAATTAATGCAACGTGTTAACAATAAATTCACCAGTCCTAATAGAAATATAGGCTAGTCATGCAGTAAAATCTAAAATGAACCTGTATAAATGAAACCATTAAGCTAAGGCCTAGGGATGGATGTTTACATTTATATCAGTGCTATGGCTCCTATCTATTCTTCCAACCTCTTATTCCAATTTAGAACTGCCAGTTCACTTAACTGCATGTTTTTGGAGTGCAGGAAGGTTCCGGAGAACCCAGCTGAAACTCCACACACACAGCGCAGAGAGTCCCCCGCCCTGGTGGTGTGTGGCAATTTACTGCAAGTATTTAATTGATTCCTTGATGCACTTTTAGAAACCAAAAGTTATTTTCTGACTCAATATAACAGCAGGACTAATGATGCTGATTTTCTTTTGTCAATGGAGATGTGGGTCATTTCCTGGTGGGAGCGCATGAGCACAGCCTATCCAGATGAATGGACGGCATGAACGTGGGTGGGAGCCTTTTCTCTAACGTCTTGCACAATTTCTGCTTTTCCTTGAAATTTCAAGAAATCATTATTCTGGGATTTCAGTCTGGAAGCCCTCCGTTGGCTGTGTTCACATGGGTGTGCTAATTTTAAAACATTGTCAGCACTGGGGCAGCGCAACCCATATATTTTTACTTGCTCAGGAACATCTTGACCAGAAACAAAGTGTCAAATCAGGTCACATTTGATAGTATCTTCACTGCAGGCAGAATATTCCAACAGCTCGTCAGGCCTAGCAGGGCACAGCTACATTCAGTCTGAGGAAGGCAGCATACACACAGCAGTAATGAAAGGAGGCAGGAGTACAGCTCTGAGTGCAATATGTTAGTGAAAGTGAAAGATGATAGGAATGTACAAAACAAGACATGGCAGACATGGCAGAAAGCGCATGGCAGAAAATGGCATGGCAGTGAAGGCAGAATGATGCAGACTGATGTCTACTGTTAGTTTTCTTGTACAGCTTGTGTAAATATATTACTGCGGAGTCCTGTCTTAAGAAGAAATAGGTCCTAATAGAATAGGAGAATAGGAGGTCAGATATCCCCGTAAGAAGTGATATTGTCTCCCAGGGTAGTGGTCAGTTTAATGATGAGCGTTCTGTGACTATAGGTTGAGTGAATGAGTTAAAACTCAAGCCCCAGGTAAACTTGACTTAGCCCCTGGCTGTGCCGTTCTGTTGTGGTAAAGAGGAAGCTGAGCAAGAATTAAGATGTTTTGGCTATGTCCAACTGGGAATAGGCCCCGGGGCAGACCCAGGACATGCTGGAGAGATTATATGTCTCTGCTGGCCTGGGAACGCCTTGGTATTCCCCCGGTGGAGCTGGAGGTGGAGGAGCTGGTTGGTTAGAAGGAGGTCTGGTCATCCCTGCTTAGATATAAAGGATGGAGGGAGAGATGGATGTTACCATATCTGTTTCCCATACGGCGCATTGCAATATTATTGGTATCTTGTCTCTAAGAATGATAGCCATTCATTTTGAATGTAACTCTTGTCTCAGAGTAATTAAGTGCTGTAGCACCGTGGGGGTGAAGTGTGTGAATTTACTAGGAATGTAATACCAATGAGCGTATTATGGAGTGAAATTATAATGCTGTGGATGATTAGAATCATCAATCTATGTGGAATAAAATTATTGGTTAAAAAATAATCCATATATATATATAAATAGGATTTAAAATATGAAGTGTAATAAAAGCGTTTTCGATTGGCTGGGTAATGAAGTTTCCAATTGACTACCAAGCTGAACTTTTATAAGCTGATTTATGGTTTATAGGCAGAATTACCTTAGGATACTCATCATCCTAATGTGGCCTAATAACAATTGAATGCTGTTCGGTTTGAGAGAGGGGCTGAGATTTAATTACGCTCCTAATAATCGACATGGGTCCGGCTGCAGAAACTCCGCCCTCCACCATTTAGTCCAGCTGCAGCTGTAATGACAAATGTCACTTCCATACCAGATGGGTACCACCGGCCTTACATCTTATATATATCCCACGTTTTAGCTCGTGCCAATGCCTATATTTACTTTTGCATGGTAATCCCCAGCTCTCCTATATTCCAAGACCGTGGTTTGCCAAAACTGCCGATATAGCCAATCACAGGTGACGTGCATTTCGTCTAGGTACATATGGCAGCGTTTCATTGATAAATCACACACAGTAAGACATCACCCACATCAAACACAGTAATAATAAAGTACATTATACTGCACAGTGATGTACTCCCTCTCTCCCTCTCGAATGACAGGGATTCCGACGTTTCAGCCGGATTATCAAGAGACGCTGGAGCTATGAAAGAGTGTTATGTACCAAGGGATGACCGGAGCAATGAGAATCATGTTACATTTTTATAACACAGACACTGCGATAACACGGCAGCGAATGAGATCGGTGGGAACGCAGATGGCAGAGTCCTACAGGGAAGCAGGGGTATAGGGACAGGGGAGGATGGCAAATAGGCTGGTGTACCTCACCATGCTACAGCCTGTACTGTCTTGGTGCACAGTTTGAAATGTGGTTACTCAAACCACGCATGCATGGGGTCCCACAGTACTTTGTACTAATAAATCGAACAGCCACTACTCTATAGAAACTGAAAAACAACTGATCTACACTATAACTGGCATGTGATGCAAAAAACACTCCTTTATTATATTTTGGAGAGACACTTTTAAATACCAGTGCCATTTCAAAGTCTATTCTCCATTTCAAAAGTGGGTGTCTAACAACCACCCTCCCCCACCTTGTTTTGGTAATTTGTCAATAATAAACACTCTGTAGGGATTATATCTCCCAGCTGGCCTGGAGACTTCTGGGGACAGAGAGGTCTGGTCTGATCGACTCGGCAAGCTGCCACTGCAGATCTCACCAGGGGGGTGATGATAAAATTTGTATTCTCATGCTTGGCGTTTTTCTCACTGTATAAGTGAAATAAAGTGCTGTGTGTCATGTCTTCCCTTCTCACTACCTCTGGTCTCAGTAGGTTGGCACAGAATCCACGAGCGGAGAGATGAGAAGAACTCATGAACACTGTACAGTGCACACTGCATGTATTATTGAAGCAACACAGTCACAGCCAACTGCAGATATTTGTTCACTGCAATCTCACTCGCCCTCCACAGCCAGAAAATCATGCCCCAGGCTATTCCATCTTTATTTAGATTTGTTTAGTCAAGCACATTTAGTAAATAATTTAACATGGGTATCTCTTATTCCACTAATTAGTCATGATGGTATGTGTAGGTTCTGTCCGTAAATTTTACCGCAGTTTTATGGCCAGCTTGGTTTGGAGTTAGTCAACAAATATAAGTACAAGTACAAGTATAAGTACAAGTATAAGTATAAGTACAAGTACAAGTATAAGTACACTTGTACTTCATTTTCAATTTCAGTTTGGTCTTCAAAGCCACTAATGCATAGATTGTGCAAGTAGTAAAATAAAAAGAAAAGAATGACCGTAGAATATGCCTGGTTAAGTGCTTAAAAGAAGAGGAACAAAAAGAGAATATGGATGTTGGAAGGGGGGCGTCTGTGTTGGAGAATTCTGGTCGCCCAGAAGGTGAGGAGATGCCGTCAAAGCTTCCTGTGCTGTAGGGTTGAGCGAACACCTGGAAGTTCGGGTTCACCGGGTTCGGCCGAACTTCGTCGCAAAATTCGAGTTTGGGTCCGGGTACCAAAAACCGTTTGTTTGGTGCGCACCCGGGTTCGCTCAACACTACCGTGCTGTTAATGGCGCTGGCGGCTCCCGCGCAGCAGTGCTGGCGATTAAATGTGTATTTTCACAAGTTTTCACTTTCATTTTATTCCTGACCCTTCAAAAAGCACAAAGCTAGAATTCACAGACAACTGTACCATCCTGGCTGTGCCGCTTGCCCTTCTATATAAAAAAGCTCAATTACATGTACAGTAATCTTTCAAACAACAAGACCTTCAAACACACTGTTTTACCATCAGATTCCATAGATATGAGTGGATGATCGAGAACTGTTTGTTGGCATTTGGCGACATGGTGTTTGATTATGCTCTGATTAACTTCTAGGGTAATGTTTTTTTACTGAGAATACACCACAGGCTTTTAATGAGGCTTGATCCACAGATCGCACTGGACAGATAGGGATGCTGAATACCTTTAATCCTCTTTTCACCCCATTCATTTGTATAGAGATTCATGTAGAGTAGTACTGCAACTTATTTCTCAGCTGCCTTAAGAAACATTGGTCATCGAGCCAAGTTCAGAAAGAGAATCATTAAGTGCTGGACAGAAATCCTGAAGTACTAAAGGGTGAGCTAAATTTTTATTTAAACCAGGTACTAAATGCTTTACAGAAGCAAGTGTTAGGCTGGCGTGTCCCTGCCTGTCCCTGCTAAATCTGTAAGGTATGTGTAAATCTTCTAAAAACTGAGATTTGGGCACTCTGAATCATGCCCACAGTTGTGCTAACCTAAGCCTCCATATTTCAGGAACAGACCACGACATTAAGCCACCCCCTCTGCTTTACAAAGGCAAGCAGCACAGCACGGTCAATGGCTATCAGGTGTCAATGGCTATCAGGTGTCAATGGCTATCAGGTGTCAATGGCTATCAGGTGTGGATAGCCTTATATGTAACTTCCAGTTTGAGGGTATATTGTTTATCATGTTCTACCAATAAGTCTGATTGTGTCACTGTGTCAAACTGTTATTTCCTTGTGTGTGTGTGCATTTACTATCCGAATTAAAGCTGGTGTCCTCTTATTTCGTACCGGTTCCTTATAATGCATCGTGAGCAACTGAAGTCATTATAAAAAATAATACTATTTTTGTTGGATTTCTGTGCTCCATCACCATTCCAGCTGAGAAAGTGTGCCGGCTCGGTCAAATAACTCAGCAAAAGACAAAAAAAATGACCATAAGTGTCTTCACATGTTGCTGTTTTTGGGGCAAATTGTCCCTTTAAATTGTCAGTTTTCATCTCATAGTGAAAACTTTTAAAGAATTCAAAGGGAATTTTGTGTCTTAATAAAAACAAAAATGTGTCGAGTTGGAGTTTCAGCTGTGCACAACATCTCTAATCCAAAGGAATATATTTTTCAGTTACAAAAATTCTTAAATATCTCAGAAATACATCCGTAGTCTCTCTGATCTTCTTAGAATCCGAGCCAGCATTATTAAGAATACCTGAGCTTTACCGTTGCTGATCTGCACTTTTCCCAGCACTCCTCAATGCAGGGTAGTTAAATAAATCATCTTAGGCCAGGCACATGCATGAATGTGGAGTGTTATTGAACGTGAGACGCACAGAGAATATTATGATCTTAACAGCTAACATATTCATATGTAGCGAATGTCCCCTTTTGTGTTGTGACCTAAAAGCTATTACTACAAGTAGCAATTGAAAATGAAAAATCGGGGAAGAAGTGTTAAATATCACGTTACTATTTTCCCGACACAGGTTATTTGGGGACACAACCAAATAAATTCTTTATGAAGCAGGCATTCATATGCATGATAATAAACGTAACCTCGAGGAGAAGCACAAAGTCTGATTTAAGGTGGCAAATGACCATACCAGGCTTGTAGGATGAATACAGTAAAAAAGCTGAATAATATGAATGACTGTGCTGTGCCTGTAGAACATGGTGACAGTTTCTCATATTAAATCGTTAGGTCAGGTTCTAAATAATGAACTAAGTACTGGCCAGTGTGGAAATACTGTATTATTTTTCTGTAGTTGTGACTAGTCTGATATTCTTGAGGTATATGTTTAATTGCATAAAATGTATATTATTAAATTCATGACATTTGTATATAACCCTGAATAGAGAATTTTGATACATATAATTATGTTGAAGATGTTCATTGTGATGGGATTTAGGCTAGAAATGTGAGTTATAACGTTATTACTCCTACACCTTAATACTATAAGAAAATTACCATTCTGGTAACACATAACACTTTAAAGTATTATTGTATGATGTATTATAAATGTGAATTGTTAAGTAGCATTTGATAACACTGAGACATTACAAGATGAGACGATCACTGTCTTGGGCTCTCGGATGTTGTCAGGTTGTTTTATATAAAACCCTGATGATAACTGGCAGGCTCTGTGGTGTTTGTGGGTTGGTAGGAGGCCAGGTGCAGGAGAGAACCCAGCCAAAGGAGAAGCGAGGCCACATTTCAAGTCATACCTCAAAAATCCAGATTCTAATAAGCTTTGCATCTGTCTACCATTTGCTAAAAGAACATTTGCTCAGCGTAAGGCACCTCTGTCGGAGAGTGTGGTAACTGTTGGTGTTTATTTGTTTTAGTTTTTTGATGCACATTATCTGCCTGGGGTAAAAGTGTCATTAACATCACTTTAAATATACCCATATTTGGACATAGTAAACAGTGTTATTGTGAGTCATGGGTCTGCCCCCTGAGGTGCAAAGGAGAGATACACAAGCAAGATCTTGCCACCTGCTTGTTTTTCACACTCCATAGAAGTACAAAGGCATGCCCACCATATTACATCTTTTGAATCTTTGAAACCCACTTCAAATTAATTAATTTGAGCACAATAATGATTGTGCAGGGTCTCCTCTACTGGGTGTTCTAGGACATATTCTGGGCCCACAGACCTGATCATGAGCTACGGTACAGGCCAAAAGTTTGGACACACCTTCTCATTCAATGTGCTTTCTTGAGCGACCATTGGTAGATTCTCACTGAAGGCATCAAAACTATGAATGAACACATGTGGAGTTACGTACTTAACAAAAAAAGGTGAAATAACTGAAAACATGTTTTATAGTCTAGTTTCTTCAAAATAGCCACCCTTTGCTCTGATTACCGCTTTGCACACTCTTGGCATTCTCTCGATGAGCTTCAGGAGGTAGTCACCTGAAATGGTTTAGACTACCTCTCGAAGCTCATCGGGAGAATGAGAAACTATGCTGTCTAGCAATCAAAGGAGAGAGGACAGTAGAAGACAACAGGCTGATCATTAAATCGCAGGCCAGGTGGCGTGCTGTAAAAGTAAAAGTGCATCGTGTTACGCTCAGGTCACGTTCTGCTCATGAACATTCCAAGGAGAACTCATGGTCCATCCTCCAAGGAAGATAAGTTGTAATCCACGCTTGATTTAGTTGCTGCAGCAGATGCTGCTCGCCCTTTGTCCTTGTGATGCCTCTCCTTCCTTCCCTGCTGCTGTACCGCGGTACATCCTGCCATCACCTGCCTGCCCCCCCCCACAATGAGACTCAAATCTTAAATTTTGAACTGTGTAGATCAGAAGTTTGCCATCCTGTTCATTTGCGCTCCTCCGGTGGCTCCTGGAGTTAAGTTAAGTGATATAAAGTATGTTTAACTAGCGGTTCTGAAGCGGACTCCGATTTTTTAAGCCGCGCCAGTCCCACTGTGAATTTCATGTTTTCAGCGGGCTGGCTCTAACGTCAAGGGCTCAGGGTTCCAGTACGTTTCCCTCTTTGGGGGGCGGCCGCCTCACACATATTTTAGCCATGCACACACAAGCCAGTCGCATAAAGAATAATGATTAATGGAACAGTGGGCATCCCATTATTGCTGCATTTCCAGAGGAGGGGAAATGGTCACATAACCGTTCATTTGCATGAACCATTTCACCTTTAGTCTTGGATATTTTTCATTTTCATGATAAATTGCACTGATACACTGCCAGCCTCCTACTGAGGGGCCCAGAACAATTAAAGTAATGATTTGTAGCGACTGCAGGAAATTTAAGGCAGAAAAAGCTCCCTGCTGGAAGGAAGAATCTCAATAGCTGGGGTGACAGTTGGCTATGAGTCAGTGTTTGATATGAAACATTTCATATTAACATTGTATTTCATGCAGCACAGAGAGCAAAACACTCGCTCACACACACGCATTTGCATTCATATCTTTGTGGGGACCTTCTATTCATTTCTTTGGGAAATACTCTAATCCCCACAATGACAACCTTAACACCTACCCAGCCCTAATCTCAGTTTAACCGAAGGTAACCAAACAAAACACAAAATTTCTGGCAGTGTTAGGTTTTTTATTGCAGTCGCAGATTTTTATAAAACTGTATTTCCCCTTGTCGCGACTGAAAATGTTGCACACGATGTCAAAAAAATGTGTTTTTATCACATTGTGGTTCCCATGATGTAATATATACATGCCCCCCCCACCCACACACACACACCAGCATTTAACTTCCATCCATTTTCCAACCCGCTTATCCGTTCAGGGTCGCGGGGGGTCTGGAGCCTACGGGCACGAGGCAGGGAACAACCCAGGATGGGGGGCCAGCCCATCGCAGGGCACAAGGCAGGGAACAACCCAGAATGGGGGGCCAGCCCATCGCAGGGCACGAGGCAGGGAACAACCCAGGATGGGGTGCCAGCCCATCACAGGGCACAAGGCAGGGAACAACCCAGGATGGGGTGCCAACCCATC
>JAODKK010000093.1:11471901-11494382 GCA_026774405.1 Petrocephalus microphthalmus | reverse complement strand
AATTTAGGAACTCCAATTAACCTCAGCATGTCTTTGGACTGTGGGGGGAAACCGGAGTACCCAGAGGAAACCCCACAGCGGCACGGGGAGAACATGCAAACTCCACACACATGGAACTGGTCCCAAAGGTGTGAGGCGACAGTGCTAACCACTTCACCACCGTGCCACCACATTTAACTTATTCTCTTAAAGTATCGTTTTCATGATTCACTCCGACGGACATGACCTGCACTTTTACGCTGCGGGTGGCGGTGTGTGGCATAACGTCCGCAGGCGGCACACTGTAAAAAATACCAGTACATTGTCCGTTTCTTTTCACGGATTTTGTATATGTATATGGAGAATTCCTTAATATTACCGCGGCACATTGGATCCTCTTTTTACGGACTTTCCTTACAGCGCATCATGCGGCCCCGTTTCGATATGATCATTAAACTTGATTTCAGTTTGAATGGATCCGCTCTCCTCATATCACGATAATGTTACATTCGCTTTGAATCGCTCTTAGCCACGTTGGCATCTTGTTCCCCCAGAAGTGACGTTTAGTGCGTTTTGCAGCCATAAACCTCTACATCTGCCGCTAGGATCCGCTTTCTGCGTGTGAGTTACGCTGAATGTGTGACCTTCCCTACTTGTGTTTGTTCCTAAAGAGAACAGCCAGGATAGGAAATATGCTGGGAAGCCAATGGAAAG
Source organism: Petrocephalus microphthalmus (assembly GCA_026774405.1). Lineage (NCBI taxonomy): Eukaryota > Metazoa > Chordata > Actinopteri > Osteoglossiformes > Mormyridae > Petrocephalus > Petrocephalus microphthalmus. The sequence goes on along the minus strand of JAODKK010000093.1, from coordinate 11,493,689 downwards.
CCATTATGTCAGATTAAAAGAGCTGAAATTAACCTTTAGTTGGATGATAACCGGCGACTAAAACAAGAACTAGAAAAAGTTAAGATCACGGAAAAGTTTTTTCAAAGATGACAGCATCAAAGCGAAGCAGAGTTTCTTCTCTTGGACCTTCTCAGACCCGGCTAAGGCTTGCCTGTGCTAGGTAGCCGACCTTCAGAGCCTGTGTTTAGTACCTAGCCTCCTTTCTCCTGAACACGTTAACCAGTTAAGTTTTCTCAGAAAGAAACTCTCAAAGAAGACTACTGACATACTTGTTTCACCGTAGAAATCAGTCATGTTAATGTTCCTCATTCTACATCTACATCTATCCATGCAATGTCTTTATTGCACTTTCTTTTACTTGTTATGGACATACTTTTTGTTACACTTTTGTATTTGGAGAAGACTTGATTCAAAATAAAAATTAGTCACCATGTTAATCTACATCCATTCAATTATTTTTACCTTATTGCACTTTATTTTGTTTGTTTTATAGGACATACTTGACTACACTTTTGTAATGTGGACTAGATTTTGTTTACAAATACCAAAAAAAATAATAAAATGCTAATTATATTTACATAATTCATTGTAATGTAAAGGATTGTGTGAAATTTAATCATTTCGACTACTTACCTCAGTATCGAACCGAACCGAATCGTGTTGTATCGTGGGAATTTCTGAGGTATCGAAAAAAATCGAATCGTTGGCTTCAGGAATCGATATTGTATCATATCATGAGGAAAGCTGTGATTTACACCCCTAATAACAACAAGTCCATAAATAATTAAAATGATTGAATAAATCTTTAAATTATTTAATGCTTAAAAGTTCTAATAGTGAAGGAACATTTTAGATTTTTCATCCAGAATTCTCAGGGAACACGTTGCTAAGCGGCGCCCTGTGTGAGAACAGCTGGGTCACATGTTTCTGTAATTTGCCATATTGCACAACAAAATAAGAGTCTGCGTTCAACCAGCATGCACTGTGGTTTCTGTCATTTATACTGAAGCTGACAGTTATGCCATCATACCTCTTTATTTTACATTAGTGACGTTCATAGCTCTAGCGAGTCTGCACGCTAATAAAACAAGCTTTTCTAAAAGCTAGAACCCACTTCTCCCTTCAGAAAAGCTTCCAGTGAAGCTTGTGTTCTGTGGAGTCTGAGTTGGCACATTGCTGTTGTACTGGGCTGTTATTTCTGCAGTTGTGACCTTCCCAACCCCAGCTGGGACATTCTGGTGGTTGGGTGCAGCTCTGTGGGACAGCATTGTATGCTAATGTTTGAAAGGCTGCGGGTCCCGCGTCCAGCAAATTAATCAACCATAACTTTGATCCTGCTCTTTCCTGTACATACATCTGTGTCTCTCCTAGAGAGCAAGATGGGATCTGTGATAACTACCCGGTTTCTCTATGGAGATGAATAAAGGACTTTTATTGGTTTGTGCTGTTATGATTCATTCTCCTGTGGCCTCCACTGTTAACTAGGAGTTAACATTAACAAAAAAGCCGTTGTCTGGTTGTTTGCCCCATGTACACTTTTCTGCACACTGTACACGCATGATCTAGAAAGGGTGTTCGGAAGGTGCTGGAACAGTCACGCTGCGTACAGTATGGCTCGGAGCAGACATCTTAGCCATTCTAATGTTTAGCCGAACTGTAAGTGAACCTCTTGACTGGATATTGCATTTACAGTTGACCGTTCCACATGGCGGGGGTCAGGGCCAGAGGCCCCCTGCGATCTGGAAGGACCGTGTAAAATTCCTTGGTCCCCTTGCAGAGCGAAGCAAGCAGAGGGAAGTGAAGCATAAAGGTTTGAGGAACGTGCGACACAGTGATCACTGCGAGAGACCGCCCGAGCTGCCGTAAAAAAGCCTGGCATCCTCCAAACCGGCACGCTACGTATATTTTACGCATTTATGAGTTACGACACTTTTTGTATGTTTTCTGCTGGCATGTTGTCGGCCGCTTTTGCAAAACGCCCAAAAGCTCCCATTTAATGTCTCATGCTGATCCTGCCATGTCGAAACCTCGATGGGGAAAGCTGCAATGCAGATGGGTCGCCTGTATTCAGCCTCAGCTGCTTTTTGGGGAATCGGTGGCCTGGTGAAAAGCACGACATCACCCGTCTCCTTATATGGGGCCTCAGAGCTACCCGAGGCCCAGGAAACACAGCAATGAACAAGCCAGCTACGAAAGAAATCTTCTCAAAAATTACATCAAATTTTCACCGGGCACCCAATGCAATCAATTTTCCCTCAAAGTAAATAAAGATTTCATAAATCTTAGGAATCTGATATCTCTTTAGCAGCCTAATAAGAAACTAGATCATTTTAAACACTGCCAAAACATACTATATTAATAAAACACCGTACTTTACAAATATTATTGATGAATGCAATATATTAGTGGTACACTTAATTCCTGGCACATGCTAATAGTTCATCTGAAGAAATATGGTCTCATTTAGTCCACCGTGAATCTGAGGCACATTTTTGGTTGAAAGCAATATAGTAATGTAGGAAGTGTGTGTTTTTAATGAAGCAGTCCTTAGTGATCATGCTTCCAAGAGGTGTTGAGGAGGTGCCCCCTCTGGTGGCGGTGACTGAAACCTGCCTTTCGTGTCAGATACACCTAATAAAATCTTTCCTGGAGTCACCTACCCCAGAAGTCCTATTATGTATTACCATAAGAATGTCTTCCATCATCTGGTTTTACTTACCGATGATCCTTACAAGCTCTTAGAACTTTTTCTTGTCTCCCCTAAATATGTGTTTATGTGTCTTTCTTTCCTTTGAACATGCTCATCTTTTTTTTCCCCATAAATGGTTGTCTTGTTTGTCCCGTGATGCCATTACGGACACGGGGCGTGACATTTAGCTCGGCACCGAGGGTGAGGGCACCGGCTGTAGGTCACAGAGGCATTGTGAAATAGTGGCAGGGCATGGGTTAAGACAAGCTTAGAAACTAGATTGCTGGCCAAGTGACTATATGACCTTTAGCAGCCTACTGTGTGAAAGTGTAATGCGGATTTAGCAGTGCGAGCAACTTTTTTTGTGTGTTAAAGGATCTTATTGTCTGTGTCATTGTGGCAGAGATCTGTGATGCACAGGAAACACGACGTGGATGCAGACCTGCGTGGGAGGCCACGCTTAAATTGCATGAAACTGCCTTCAGTTAAACACATTCACTTATCCGATATTCCAACATTACACATTTTCCGTGCCTCTGAAATGGAGATGTCAGGGCAAGCGCTGTGGCACAGAGGTACAAATGCAGATAGACACAGACTGCAGACATGCCCCTTAATCTGGGGTCAAAGCGATTTGCGGAACGTGCCCCCAAACAGAGTGAGGCTGATAAATATACTCTGCTGCACCATTCCGTTAGCCCCCTGCCCCCTCCCCCGCCCATACACCCCCTTCATTGTTATATTCCCAATGCCATAACTCTCTTTCTTTCCCCCCCTGCCACCAGGCCACCTCATTCAACACTCTGCCTGGTGCAGTACCTGCATCCGTCTTCAGGCTGACACAGGCTGCCCAAATCAGATGAGTGCGCATGTATAAATCTACAGAAACGCACAAGTGCATGAATACCGAGAATGGCAAATTATATAAACATACTGCATGCATCATTTTCTTTACTTGCATTTACAAAAATGGCCCATCCCCCAGTCAGACAACTTCCACGTACTGTATATAACAAAAACTACAGTATATAAAAAACTACAGTACAGCACTGACAGTGTTTCACAAACGTGCCTTAATATGTGGCCTTTCCTGACCCCTGTGTTAAACCTGTCTGACCCCTGGCACGTCATTATCACTGGAATTTGAAAAGTAAATAAATAAATATGAAGAAAGATACCAGAGAGAGATACTCCGGTAAAACCAATAAACAAAATCGACTAATCAGAACAGTTTCAAACAAATCAAACTATTACAGTATGTGAAAATATAAACACCACAATAAACGTTTCTTGGTAAAGAGCGTTATATTAGCCCTTATGTGTTGGATTAGGGTTCACAGTATAAACACATAATAATGTATCATTTAAAAAATATGCGCAAATACAATAAAAAAATACTAGCGGAATTAGCAGTCATGTAAATAATTTAGCTAATAACTGTTTGTACTTTGAAGCAATGTTCTGGCAATAAAAAAGAACAAAAGGGAAACCAACCAAGAAATACTTTCATGCGTGCACTTAAAAGTATGCGCAGAACTTCTTAGAGGGTTTATTGATGACTGTAACTCTAAATCTGTAAGCTGACCTTTGCCACAGGGCACCGTTTAAACATCTTCTGGGAATGAGCGACAGGGCTGGAGATGAGTGGTGATGATCTTAGAGTCTGACACCCCATTGAAAGGATTCCACAAGCTGCTCATTGTGTTCTTCAAGCATAGTTGCATTGCATGATTCAGTAAACACCAATGCGTAAAGGTCAGCCGGAGATAAACGGAGATAAATTGAACTTCATGCTGTATGAACTCGCGAAGTTAGAACCAAGCAGTGAGAAACGTTATTTTTTGGACTAACTCAGATTATTTTTTAATCTGTTTGCTTACAGTTTTTCTAAGGCAGAGCCAGAGGATGAGGTAACCAGTCATACTGGAGTAAGTCAGGAATAACATTTTTGTGACAATAGTATCAATAGTATGAATAAATAAATCAATCAGTATCAGCATTTGAGTCTTGAGCAAAAGACGTGTTACAAATGTAGCTATCAACAGGCTTGCATTAAGCTGCACTCTGCTCAGAGTCATACAAAATCAGAAAATCCCATCTTTGTAGAATCTTACTTTCTTTGCTACAGGTGTAAATGATGAGGTCATTAGCAAAAAACGATTAACTCTTCCATCGTATGACAATAATAACAGAGAAGCACAAGGCCAGGAAAACCTTAGGCATGAGTTAAGAGCATGAACCGAATCCATGCTTATAAAAAACTCAAGCAGAATCTAACAAGCAAGAGTGATTAAAAATATCACTTTTTTATTGTCCGTGCCCAGTGTTTCACTTGTGTGCATTTGAGATTTGTTGGTATTTCGTTTGTACAATTTAATCCAGTCTCCAACGTTTTAATAGAATGCCATGGCTTGATTAGTTTCACATGCTCCTTTGCTACTGTTAATCTTGTAATTAGTTTTAACATGTTCATCCTCGGGCGGCACGGTGGTGCAGTGGGTAGCACTGTTGCCTCACACCTCTGGGACCGTTGCTTCCGGGATAGGCTCCGGACCCCCCGCGACCCTGAACAGGATAAGCGGGTTGGAAAATGGATGGATGGATGGATGTTCATCCCCATTCTTTTCTCTCATTATTTCATTCACAATTGACTATTAGCACTATTTTTGCCTCCTGTTTTGGCAGAGTGTAAGTGATTTTCTGTGGACTAACATCATCTAGCAGTAATGTGATTAATCACTTAGATACCATTGATTCACGCTACATGCTGTTTTCCTGCCAAGCCATGTTTCACAGCCCACCTCCATATTTGCACATAATTCTGTGATGACATGTTGTGCATTTCAGCATTTTATATTTACAGGAGTACATAAATTGCACTTTCACTTCTTCTTATAAAAGTGCATCCATTAGAATTATATGTACATCTGTGAAAAGTTTTCAATTTAGTCCTAAAAATGCTACTTCTGGAGAAATGTCATCTATATGATTGACTATTGATTAGACGGGACATAACAATAACTACTACAGTTTCAAAGATACCCCAACGTAGGTCGATACATCAAAATACCTAGCGCCATTGTTCTTTTCCCCAGCTGTTTTTCATTAATGTTTTTTTAAAAGCAATATAGGATTTCTGTCCAGAGCCTTACAGTCGGATTAGATCCCCACAAAATGCTGGTGGCCAGACCTATTAGGCCTGATATTGTGAAATTTTTACCCTAAATTTCTTTCACTTGTAGAATGTGGAGTATTAGGCTGCATGTTTCTCAAAAGTTCTCTAAATAGAATGGAACAGTTTGATAAACAATAAATCACTATTCCTCCCCACCACTCACCTACAGTACGAAACACGGCTCATTCCATGGCTGTTAACCTATGTGTGTAATTCAGAAAAGCCAACAGTCTCAATAGGAACATAAATTCAGTCATTCACCAGAAGCATGAATTGGATTCGTCTGAAGGGGTATGTCAGCGTCACGTGAGAGTAGAGCAGTGAACACGTATCACTGAAGTGTTCCTCTGATGAATTTTGCTGTTTAGATCTTTGCATTAACTGAACCGAAAGATGCTAATAGAGGTCATAACTGTCTGTTCCTGGCTGACTGTGCCATAGTAATAGGCTTTTTTCTGACCCATTGAAACCAGCATCTTATAGTGCCATATACTGTAACAGTTTAACCAGATTATTTTTTTATTCACTGCTGATACAAGTCAATGATACTGATTTTAATTAGCAGTAAAGTCCAAAAAAGAAGGTAAGGGATAATATCCAGTTACACAGGCACTGAATACGTATTATACGTACTTTTAATGTGATCAATTTGAAAAAGAAAATCATCTAAGGTTATGAGATTTGATGGAAATAGACACACATTGGTGTAATATCTAATATTTTACTTCTAGATATGTTATGACATTGACATGACATTAATATACTTTGATTCCAGATTAAAGTATACACCTTAGTATTTATTTTTATTGAAGTAAATAGAAAAAAGAAACCAGACACACACTGACATCATATCAATGTCAAGTAGTGAAGGAAACAGGAACAAATAAGTTTGCAATGATAGTACATATTTTAAAGCTTCACTTCTACAGATACATCTACAATTTTACTCACAGCAAAAAAGAAACTTTCATGTGTCTGAAATGAGTGATGAATTGTTTGTCTTTGATTTGCATTGAAAGACAAAAACAATTGCAAATCGTAAAAAAGTATTTTCTGATTAATACATTTATGTATTTTTCCTACTATGACTTGATTTTTATGCCAAAATATCTTAAGAAGTAAATATTCATGCTATTTACATAACAGAATGAATTTACATTGTCATTAATATGATTATATTTCTATAATTGAAATTATGTAATTTAAAGCAGATCAATAAATTAACAAGTGAAGCCATAGGAAAAGACTACACAAATATGCTATTTAAATAATGTTATCTATATACAAATAATTTTATGATTATGCAGGTCAATTAGACATAGCTCATTAACATGTCACTGGACCGGCATTTTTCTAGACAGTTAATTACTGGGTGTAATAACAGCTGGGTGTGTTGCTTACACTGGATACTCATCTCATTTACGCGTCAGTCATTCTCACTACCATGAGAAATGCTTCTGGGTACAAGAGTGATGAGATTGGGGTGGAGTGCCATCAAACACGAGCCTCTCCACTTCTTCCTCTCCCTTTCAACCCACCAAATCCCACAAAAGATTACGTAAAATCCCTCTTTTTTAGAACTCCTTTGCTGGCCCATGAAGTGGCAATGTGCGGAAAAAAAACAGACGTGTTTGCGACCTTGCATCCCACCTTGGGTCGGAGCTTAGTCCCAAACAGCCGAGGCAAGTTTAGGCCACCAAACCAGCTTCCACTGAATGGAAACAGAGCTCTGTGTGGAAGAAAGTAGGGGGACTCCAAAAAGTATCTCACGCACCAAAACCTCAAATCTCAGAGGCTGATTATAATGTACTAAACTGTGAGGGGATTTAAGCCACTAGGATTTCCCAACCCAGTCCTTGGGAACGCACAGACAGTCCATGTTTTTGCTCCTTCCCAGCTCCATGCCGGACAGTCCATATTTTTGCTCCCCACCAGGAGTTAGGTGGGAGCAACAAAGTGGTCTGTCTGCGAGTCCCCAAGGACCGGATTGGGAAACACTCGTCCGGTAGGTGGGTGACCCAGTGCATAGACAGACACCTACCTCATAGACTGCAGTGGTTAGTCCGAGCAGTATGTCCGAGCATGAAGCTCTCGGTGCACTGTTGGCTGCTGGACGACAGAGAACGGCGGGAAGATCGCTGACAGCGACTCCTGCGGTTGAAGTAGCTGCCCGCGGTCCAGGTCCGCTGGCGATTGTGCAGGTACTCCTTGTAGTTCTTGGTGAGCAGTGTGTAGAGGAAGGGATTGATGCAGCTGTTGCTGTAGGTGAGGCAGGTGGTCAAGTAGTTGATGTTGCGCGTGGCTTTGCCGGAGAGAGATAAGGAAGGGTGGAACTGTCCCAGGAGCTGCCAGATCCAGAAGGGCAAGAAGCAGGCCCAGAAGAGCAGCACGATTGTGAAGATCAGGTACAGCACCTTCTGGTTAGGCAACTTCTTAGTCTGCTTGAAGATCTCTGTCTGACTGACCCAGTATGTCCGGGCCAGACGGATGTAAAGGTAGCCAATGATCATTCCAGGGGCCACAATGCTTGTGCAGAAGAGGAAGGAGATATAGACCTTGTAGGACAGTTGGCTGAGAGTAGGCTGGCACATGATCTTGTTGCCCACCGGCGTGAGCTGGATTCTGATGATCATAGGCAAGGTGAGAATGAGGGATGCCACCCAAACCAGGATTGCGATGGCTTTGCGGTAGCTTTTAGACCTCTTCACGGTGTCCAGGGGCTTGAGGACGGCGAAGTATCTCTCCGTGCTCATGATAGTCAGTGTGAAGATGCTGGCATGCATGGTCAGGAAATCCATGCTAATCAGGATGTGGCAACCAGCCTCGCCAAAGTACCAGCCCTTCAGGAAGTGGGTACAGACCACAAACGGAATGGTCAATAGGTAGAGTAGGTCTGCCAGTGCCAGGTTGATGATGTATATGTACATAGAGGCGACTGAGCGAATGGAGTGGCACATGACCACCAGAGTGTAGATGTTCCCAGATACTCCCGCCAGGCACATGACGGACAGGATGGTGCCAATGGTGAAGGTGGCGGCCATGTCCTCAGCCGAAGCATTCCGTGGAGGATTAGTGGCGTTGGGTATCCGCTCCAACAGCACTCCGAGGGGCTCCAGGGTGGTCATCTCTGTGCATCGATGGAAAACACATGGCCAGAAAACAGGCACATTTTACAAACATGAAATATTTCCAACTGGGAATTTATATGGAAATGCTGTTGATTTTTTGGAAACAAATTCAGTTTTATTTTAACTGAACTATTGTTTGCTAAAAGCACCGACAACTGTCTGCTGTGAGGATTCAGCCAGACATCTGAAATGTAGTGGGTTGAATTATAATTACGATTTTGGATTTTACATATACGAAAATAAAACAATAAAACTATAGTATCTATAGTAACTATAGTATCTATAGTGTTAGTGAGTTACTCTCTTTCTGGTGCAGTTTCAGTTAGCCCAAGTAACAAAGTACCAATCTGAATGCCTTACCTTGACTGAGTGTAGCAGCAAACAGAGCTTTTTTGAGAGAGCACTCCGGCATTTAGGACCAGTCATGAAACACTAATTAACTCATAGTGCACCACATGTGGTTCACATGAAGGTGTCAGCAGTTTGAGGTCCAAGTGATTACAAAAGAGCATTTTTAATAAATTAATTAATAAAAAAAGTCACAAAAAATTCCACCTTTAACCTGCGGTCATCGCGCAATAGTCTGCAATAGAGAAAAAGAGAATCAGAGCTTTGCCAGCAACAAAAATGTCTGCCCCAGCGATTAAGAAATTAGTGATTTTCATGCAAAAAAAGAAGAAGGGAAATTAAACAAAAAGAAAGTGAGCACTTTAAATTAGCCGCAGAGAAACGCCAAAGTTGACGGGAGTCTCCGGACGAGGACGGCAAAGTGAAGCCGTGCAGTGAGAATATCCCCTCTTCCAGGCACAGACGGAGTTGCGTGTGTGAGGGAGAGGTCTACAGAGGAGCGTTCGCACACGAGTGCGGGGTGGGAGGGGTGATGGGGGAGGCAGGGAACGACAGGCAGGGAGAGAGAGAGAGACTGGAAGGGAAGGGGCTGGCTTTGCAGCGAGGTATGCCTGAAATGCACCCATTTAGCCTGCCTTTTCACACGGGCAAGCTGCTGGACACCTTGACTCCCAGTGGCCGATCGCAGCATCCTCAGTTATTAAAGTATCACTGCAACATTAATGCACCCGTGTGCTGCCAGACTCTACTGCTCCCTCATACCACAGCAACACGACATCAGTATTATTACGCTCACGCTGTCTAACTGTGATCTATTTAAGAACCACTGAGCAATATCAATGTATCAGAGGTTTGGTGATTGGTATTTCACGGTATATACTTTAAATTTCAAAGTGTGTGGTTCCGTTTTATTCCCTTTAAACTGATTGGAGTATAGACACTTAAGGATATTAACTGAACGATGCGTGGTATATAAAATAAAAGTTAGGGCCGCAGACAAATATCAGATAAGTTCAGCTCATGTTAGACATCAAAGGAGGAAAAGTGACCAACATCCATTAGCCTGTGTGGCCTGATCCTGGCTTCAAAAGAACGTTTCAGCTTGATAGAGATGCCAGCCGGCTAATAAACACTGGCCTATCAGAAAGTTTTTACGATGAACAGATGCTGCCCTCCACTTTTAAATAATAGCACCAAACACGTGGAGATATGTTACTGGATCATTATGGTGGAGATTTAGGATGGAATGGTCCACACAAAGTCTCATTATTTTGGGCGGACTTTGCTCTCATGTTATTGGACAATATAAGTTTCAATGTTTTGTAAGACTGCACTGGGCATGATGGCACATTACTTAGCTCTGTTACATCATATCTCTGGGTTTGTTTTTGGTCTTCCCCCTCAGTCCAAAAACATGCCAAGGTGAATAGGAGTTTTTAAATTGTCCATAGGTGTGAATCATGTGAATAGCCAGTGATGGGTTGGCGCGCCATCCTGGGTCTATTCCCTGACTTGCGCCTGTAGTTTCTGGGATAGGCTCCAGAACCCTGTGTTCTTGCATAGTACAAGCAAGTTTGGAAAATTAATGGAAGAATATATTGAGAAATCCGAACAGGGGAAATGGAGGAAGGAAGGGAACAGACAAAAGGGTAACAATGGCGGGTCTGGGACTTACAGGGAAGCAAATAGGAGGCAGCTGGGAGTGATTAACACAAAAACATACCAGGCATGGCTCGTTAAAGCCACATAATTATTAACACGGGGCATGATTAAGGGCAACATGGAAGATGACCTACATAGCATACCTCAGGTTGGGGCGAACAGGTGAAGGGACAACAAGTACGAGCACAGGAACATAGGAAAGAATGACAAGGAAGATGGATCAGGACCAAATAAACACGGAACGGGGCAAAGGGACCAAAACTGAGGCGAAACCAAGGGAGATGGGGTGAGTCTGGGGAGTCTTCCATTCTCCAGGAAACCAGGCATCGATCCAGAGGAGCTGGGCAGTTATCTTGGGCTATGGGCCCTCTTAGGTCCACTCCCTTCTCTGGGCCGCTGAACTGGAGGGCATTAAGGGATCACCAGGGCCGGAAAGCGCTGTGGGGTCAACTGGGCTAGAAGATGATGAGAGGACTGGTGGACCAGAACTGGAGAGCACAAAGGGACTTGGAGGACTGGAGCAGAGACAGAAATGGGCGCAGCAGGTTGTCATAGTTACTCTCTCCTGGAGATGGAAAGTAGTCCCTCTCCTGGGCCCCAGTCTGCACCGCCAAGTTAGCGTGGCCATTCGGCTGAAGTGGTGACTCATGGAGTGGGACTAAGGGCAAGGCCATGGGCCCTCTCTAAGTCATTCGGGGTGGTGTCCTCTCGGTTCGTCCCCTAAGGACTGGTGGTGGCTGGGGAGTCGGGCGTCGGTTTGGTCGGGGTGTCGGGTGGAGATCTCACCTGGTCCAGGATCCAGGAGCTCAGGTGGAGTGGTTCCTCCAGGGCCGGGTGTGGCTACCGCGAGCCGATCAGCAGCTGTTTGCAGGGAGCCGGCAGGCTGGTCTGTGGTGGGACCTGCAGCCTCTCCATCTCCTCCAAACAGAGCTGCACAAACCCGGCTTCCTGTTAGTCTGAGTCAGGGGCAATCCCTGTCAGCATCTGTCCTACCCTCACAAACAACGCACTCACACGCAAGCCAGGGATTCGGGCAGAGGTAGGAGGCTGGCCACAAGGGGTAATGCTCCCACAGAGACGTGGAACACAAACGGTTCCGGGAAAGAGCCGCTGGACAGTTTGTAGAGGTCTGTCATATCAAGGGAACAGAAGTTAACGGAAAAACAGGATTGCAAGGGAACTGAACAGGGGAGCCAAAGGTGGGCAGGGATTGGATAGGGTAACGACATCAGTGACAGACTGTGGAGGCAATGAGGGAGTAAACAGGAGACAGCTGGGAGTGATTAACACCAGAGGTAAGACAGACAAGCACCTACCGTCCCAAAAATGTCCTGAGGTGTCCCTCTCAGATTCTTTTTCACATCTACAACCAACTGAAATTGGGAGTGTGCGTGGAAGTTGCATTTTTCAGGTATAGCATATAAACTCAGCTTGGCAGTTCTCTTCAATGTCAAATTAAGATTATTTTCTTCCTGATTCTCCACAATTTTCCCCTGATGTGATCCTGAAGCAAATCTACTGCTATAAATTTGAAACCCACTGCAAATATGAGACAATAAGCTTGTCAGAGTTGGAATGGCTGTTGATGAATCCTGTAGTTTGTTCCAGACAATAATCTCATTGAAAACGATCTTTAACTCACAAAGGTGATACCCATTGCCAAATCAGCGGTTCTGGCGAGTACAGACAAGGCTGGCTGCCTGCTGATTCGCTGTGCATATTTACAATTAATGATTTACAATTATTAAGAATTTATTGTATTAATCATTTATTTATCTGCAACAAATAATGTTATCCATATAATCTAACAAACAACAACATGCATTTAATAGGTGCTAATAAATGTAAATAGGACTTCATCCTGGTTTCTCATGTCTAAATTTATTGCAAATAGCTGTGGCATTCAACAACCTGTTTGTTTTGAGACAAAATAGTTTTGAAGAATAGTTTCAGAGTTCAATTTAATTATACTTGGGTATATTTTATTGTGGCAGTAGCAGCCACTTTTAGTAAATGAAGCTTAAATAAATGTAATTGAGATTTGCGCAGAAAGGTGTGCGACCTGTGCACCGGCATTTGCTGCACAGAATCGGAAAGACCTGGAGTTGGTGTCTGTTTTTTATTTGTCTATTGCCAACATTTGGCTGACTTCTCATGTTCAGCGTATCCCCGAGGACGCCACTGGCACGTCCCCCACACATTCCCACACTAGCACAAATCCCCGGGCTTGGCCTTTGCTGCTTGGCTTCTGCACCTGAAGACATTGTGAACGTACCCACTTGAGTTCTCGCAAAATTTATGTCGTGTTGTTTGTTGTGTCTGTCTAGTTTTTTTTTTTTTTTTTTGTTAATCTGTGTACGATAACATCTGGAGGCTATCAGTTAGTCGCAGTTTTTTCTCACAAGGGACAGAGTGAGGGAGAAAGTAAAGAAATGTGCCATGACTCGACGGTTGGAAAAGCTTCGCTTGCATCTGGGATTCCCTGGAAGCTACAGGAGGAGGACTGTTAATTACCCAGGAACGTCTTCTCAACTTTGCGAGACATTGCGAGCTAGCTGCACCAGATGCGGCGGAGAGGCACCAGTGCATCACACATGGGGCACTACGGCATCGCACTGAAGTGTAGATACTATGAGACGGGGTTGCAGACTTGCGTAGTAGTCATTCTAACATCTGTGAACCAGCCTGGTCATTTGGACTTTTGTTTGCATGCCTGTGCATGCATGTGTTGGCTCCGTGGTTTAAGGATGGCCTGGGGTATTGTTGTAGACACTGCACATGTTAAATGTCTTCTGCACATTTGTAAGTAGGAGTGGCAGATAGAGGTAGCAGAATAAGGTAATTGACAACGTAAGGAATTACCCATGAGTGGAGAAACCTTGGATGGAGATGGCAATAAGAAGGGTTCCCGTTAAATACAACTTATTTATCACAGATATCTGAAGGTATTTTCGGTAATTCCTTGGAAATTGTCTGGCATTGGAAATTTTTAGGGCTGGCATTTAAGTCCATTCTAAGTTCTGGTAGCACAGAAATTAATTTTTCCTTGGTTTTCAATGAGAACAATTAGAACTTTTTAAGTTCTCATTTTATGCTGAGTTCTCATGTGTTATGTGGTTCGTGTTTATTTGATGTTTTACATTATCCATCCATCCATCCATTTTCCAACCCGCTTATTCCAAGCCGGTTTTGGGGGGTCCAGAGCCTATGGGCACGAGGCAGGGAACAACTCCGGACTGGGGGCCAGCCCATCACTGAGCACACTCACACACCATTCACTCACACATGCACACCTATGGGCAATCTAGTACGTCCAATTAGCCTCAGCATGTTTTTGAGCCACGGGGGGAAACCGGAGTACCCGGAGGAAACCCCACGACGACATGGAGAGAACATGCAAACTCCACACACATGCCTCACACATGAGGTGTGAGGCGACAGTGCTAACCACTGCACCACCATGCCGCTCCTATGTTTTACATTATTTATTAGCATTTGTATGCTTGGTTTAGACAAAATCTTTGAGTGAATAAAGTTATCCAATCGTACCTATCATGGTAAAGTGCAACTAAAGAAGGACAAATGATCTGTCTGGGTCCTTTGGGGCACATTCCCTCTCTGCATGCCTTGGCTTCAGCGTGGGGGGGTCCCGCTGTCGCCTGTGTGCTTCTGCAGCACGGTCCGTCGGCCCCAGCAGCGGGATGATGGGGCCTCCAGGAAGCGGGAGCAAAATATGGAAATGAACTCTCCACGGTGAGCTGAGCAAATAAATAAAGGCTGATGTTCCTGCCTTTTTCCAACTCCCTGCAAGGACAGGAGCTGGAGTCCTGGAGCAAACGCCATATTGCTGATGGAAACCCATCACTACTCTCACGTCACTTACCTATAAACTTGTGGCATTGTGAAAAAGCTGTAGAGATAATAATTGTGAGAGCATAGTAGTGCATATATGCATTATTAGTAGTGCATGCTATTCCATCATCGTAAGCGTCATCAGGGAACTAAAGTTCTAGGCGTCTCCCATGCTAATGCCCAAAGCAACATGTCACATACACCTCCAGTCAGCCGGCTGCTACATCTCCTGGCAGAAACACCACTGTCCCTTAACCACTGCTCCACCTGTTGACACATGTATGAAATTCACCCCGGAGCTTCTCCAACGCGCAGCAGACATTTGCTCTGCAGGGCCGCGACGGTATGCGTGAACATCGCTGTGGACTGCAGGCTTTGCCGGTACGCCTCGTTCCGGAGTAGCACGCTCTCGGTGGTGCGCGTCACGCCGCGCTGCCTGACACAATGCTGCCCTCTAGCAGTGCATGAGAGGGAGGTCTTTGTGACACCCCTGGAGGAGCAGCTCGGTCTGTGCTGCGTGGAATTTATATCCATCGACAAAGATGCTAGGCTGCTTTATATTCATCTCAGTGTGGTTGCAGTTGCAACAAAGCTAATCTAAGTAATTTTGAAGCTAAAAATATAATGATCATTGAATGCTTATTTCTGTTCATTAAATGTAACTATTCAGAACAGGCCGAAAATAGGAGCACAGCACTTCAAAACTGGTCTGCATCCTACATCCTGTTTGTTATCTTTGAATTTATATTCATCACTTCAAGTGTAGCTTTTCCACCATTGATTCTGAATACATGCCTGGCACCAGAAGTGAATATATGCCTGACACCTTTTGTGTCTTTTGCACACGCCTCCACCTGTCTGACTTTGACATCGCAGGTGACCTGGTGCTTTCCATATGCATTTTCTAGGTCTCGGCCGGAGGAGAAACTCGGTGCTCACCAGTGGGACTCTGCCAGCAGAGTCGGGGAAGTGGCTGTCCAGTCAATGTTTCCTCCCTCCCATTTAGAACAAAACAGAGTTCTTCAAAAGGCTGATGCTGGATGAAGTTAGCAAATAGCACGGCCTACATCTGAACTGTCACAGGAGTCATGGGGCTCAGAATGAGCACAAGGTATTTAATTAGTGCAATACATGATGAAGCTTAAACAACAAAGCTGCTGGTGGGTGGGGACGGCCACGGTTTGTAATTTGTGACAGGATATTGTGTCCTGGAAAACGCCGATGCTGATCATTTGGGTGATTGTATGATGTACTCAGATGAAATGGGTATTTTAACTGAGCTGCCCTAACCTGTCCATCACATCTGTGAAAACAGATGTCAAGGTATCTGTCTGGGTCTCTGTCTGCCAGCCTGGCTTAGTGTTCCTCCCACCAGTGACGGAACGGCGACAGCACTGAGGCATGGGGACAGGAGAAGTAGTGGATGACACATCCCACCTGTCATATCACACTGTCTTTGATACATCTGATCACGCTGGGCGCCTTGGGATGATCCAGACAGGACATTCTCTCATGTGGCCTTCCCTCGGAGGTGGCAAAGTCTCAGAAAGAAGGGGAAAGTGATGCAGAGGCCACAGCCGGACGTTGAGCTTTATGCATCCCTGATTCCTTGTCCGTTGCGACGCTCTGCATTGCTCTCGCAAAGAACAACACAATTTGTCCTCGGAATTCCAAAGTTCAAACCTAATTTCCCAACAGATCAGCCAAAAGTCAGGCTTTCGTTTTTCTTTGCACATGGACCTCTGAATTCGAAAGCACCATTTTGACTACTGAGGACAAGTCTCATGTCCTCTGATTCTGGACCGTTAATGAGCTTTCTTCAAAGTTCCAGTGTCAAGTCAATATGTTATTTCTCAACTACTCGCTGATTATTATATTTTCCTTTGTCCCTTTTACTTTGTGCAGTCTGCTCTGCCAGATTAAACAATCTGATTTACAGTCCCAGAGCTGACGCTCTGAATAGTGTGTCACGTGTCGGAGTGGGGCTGCGCTTAAGAAAAAGGTCTCAGTGACTCGTTTGAGTGTCTTGCTTGGAGCAAACATGACACAGCTGATACAAACAGTTCTTGTCAACGGGTTGCAAATTGCGTAAGGGCAAAAGGACCCAAATAGATTTCTTTGGGAGAGTAACTGCCATTGTGTCCTGGAAAATATGTGACAGTGAGTGATGTTTTATATAAACCAGTTTCTAGAATATAAAATGGTGAGGTTCAATTTCAGAATGTTAATAAAACAAAGACCATGACTGAAAAGATACATAAAAAAATTAAGCCTCACAGCAGAAGTACTCAAAAGTACCTTTAATGATGAACAATGGAATTTATGATTTGTTTTTTTTCTTTCTTTCTTAATATTGAACAAACTTGTATCAAATATTCAAGAATTTAGAAACATGAACCCTGAAACTGCTAATCTGTACTATACCATGAAAGACTGGACACAACGCCCTGGCTGCGCCACTTTGGGCTGAGAGAATGTGCAGTGTCCTCCACAACTGGGTGACATCGCTAACTCATTTTGCATTTCTGCATTCAAATAGGAAGATCTAATTCAGCCTTCATTGCACTGTAGGGCAATCTGATGTCTGCATATTGCATTTTCAAGATTTAATTCAGATTGAATTCAAAGCAAAAGAAAGAAAAGACAACTGCAAGCAGCCGGTACTCTGAGGTGTTAACTCTCACGACTCTTATGTTAGCTGCTGAAATGCGATTGATATGCATTCCAATTACCAGTAGTCTTATTCCTCCCAGATTCCAAGAATGACAATAGATATCTGTGCCAATCATGATCTGTGTGCTTTGAAGCATGGTGGAGCTTCAGGTAATAACCTCCTGTCCTATGGACCTGTGGAAATGTACTTCAGTGTTTAAGCTACCTGATCAGAAGCACTTTGCCCCGACAGCTAACCACTGTTGCATCACTTCCCCTGCAAGATTATCAGTTTGGATGCTATACAGTCTTTATATAAGTAATTTCTAAGCAGCTGTAATATGCTGAACTGAACTAAGTTATGCTTATATCTGCAAGAAAGTGCCAACTCTGCTTTGGCATCGATAAGGAATTATATATAACTGTCCCCAAGTATAACATGGCAAATATGTCTGAGGAGAGTCTGCGGCACTCATCACCTGGGATACGAGCTGACAGCTCGGCTGAAGTGCCCTGATGTGGGTCATGGAGGTCCAGGCTAATAGCACGACCCGGCCTGCGGGAAGCTCCAGCGCCGCCGTGCTGTGCGGCACGTCGACATCCTCTGAAGCCAATCGACTGCCGGCTGTTTCAAGGTCGCCGCAGATAAATATGACAGCAGGCTCATTATTGTCAGCGGGGGGTCTATAAATGACAGAAAACATACGAATCTTATGGATGAGTCGGCAAAGTCTGACGCAGCGGCCAAAGCAAAGTGTCCCGGCCTTGGAAAGCCCACCCGGGCCCCATGTCAGGGGTCTGCTGATGATAAGAGCTGCTAATACTTAGAGAGTGGTTCTAGGTGATACCTCACAGACCTTCCCGAATTATCCTCTAAGCCCCTAATGTTGATGGAGGCAGCAAGCCATGGTGATAACCTCCTGTTCCCTGTAAGAGATTCAGAAGATACACGGGCAGACTTTCTGTACGTGGAATAGGGAACAATCCATGTGCGACTGTGTTCTCAGTAGTTCAATGGGTGTTTTTCCTGCTGTCTGACAGAATGCCAAACCACGGACATTAGGTTAGACTCTCCGTGTGTCTTGTGAAGAATTTGTTCACATCGCTCTGAACAGAAGTTATTCAGTTTTTTGTATACACTGAACTGAAAAAGCCCATGATTGAAATGCAACGGACAGAAATAACGTCCGGTTACACTTTACTTGAAGCAGGCATCATACTGCATTACACATACCTTGATAATGCCTTCATAAACTACTATAAACATATCTATAACTATTTATAAGGCATAAACGCCTTCATAATGCAGCACAAATCATCCTTAATTCTTTTACTGACCATTATAATGCATTATGAAGGTATTTATAGTGCATTATAGATGAGACCTTCATAGAGCATTCATGAAGGGGAAAATGCATGAGAAACATGGAATTAATGTGTTATGCATTTTTATAAATATATATAGCCATATTTATAATATTTTGTGAATGTGTCTCAGTTATTGTCTCAGAACAGTTATTAGGCTTTATGAATATGGGTGTTACTGAATTTCCTTGTTGACTAAAGTAGGATCTTCGCTGTTGACCAAATTAAATTGTCTTTCTGGTTTATAAATTGTATACAAATGCTGCTTTTTTCACTCGCGTAGTCCCTGGGGGTGCAACCATAGGCCCACAAGCACTCACAGAGCAGTGGCGGCTGACAGCGCCTGTTACCTTCACCCCACACTGCCTGCATGAATAGGAGATCCTCAAACGCACTCCTGTCCCCTAATGTGAGTCAGCCAGAAGTGCTTCTTAGCAGTTGTGTTTGGGGAATGACAGAAGGATTTCAATGCCTGCAAACACGAGAGCCGGTACGTGCCTTCAAACAGACACACGCTACCGTGACTCATCTTGTTATGCTGCTATTATGTGCTAAAGGACAGGCTACTGAGAAGAGCATTCACATTTCCCTCTTCATATAAACATGGAACCAGGTCGACCATAAAAGGGGGATGTTAGAATGATTCCAAGAGCTCCTGGGGTCCTAAAAATTTGGAACATAATTGGTCTGTGTGTCTGGTGTTGAGGACCCAATTTAATATACTTTCATGGGGTGCAAAATCTCTGCAAAATAGCTGCACCCCTACATACAACTATAACATCGGGTGCAGATAGTGGCTGTTAAAATGTTCTTCTCCGTTTGGATGGCTGTAAGTAATTTCCTGTCTCCAATCTCCCCTTATATAGCACACCATTGATGCTGCAGTGTGCCCTCAAATTCCTATAAAAATATAATAATATGCAAAAGTCAGTCATTACTGACGAGTTTTAATCCGCAGTGTGTATGAAAGGGCACATTCAGGTAGTATGGACAAGATAATAACAGACGGTTTTGAATGGGTCCCCCACTTGTTTTTGGCACTTGAAATATTCAAAACTTCCCTTGACAGCACGTAAGTGGGTTTGTATTAACAGTGTAATCGCCTGTGAGAGTTTGGCAGACGCTGCAATGACAAATTATGCGTAAACTGGTAATGTGTTGTGAGTGGGTTTCTTGAGGATGTCATTAACCCGAGAACTAAGACTGAAATATGAGATTACTAAAGAGACAGAAAGCCTTTCCAGGACAAGGAGAATGCGGCGGCGTCTGGACGACACAATTCATTCCCTTACGAGCACTGCTGAGGGTGAGGCAGGATGGAGACGCGATTGGTGTTACCAGCATGAGATGCCGTGTTCAGTCTCCGTGAAGTCCTTTCACGCTTGAACATGTTATTGTTTTACTCCTTCTGTTCCTTCTTACGTGCAATTTCTTTTCTGGCTTTTCACAAGGAAGAGCAGTTGTGCGGAACCACGACCTTTAAGACGTTGGTCCGGGTGTCAGAAAGGGCCTAGCTGCTCTGCTCCTGAGTAACTCAACATGAATCAGATGCATTGAACTTGTGCTAAATTACTGTAAATTGTATTCCACTAAATATGCATTTACTGCTTGATTCTGCTGATGTCTTTATGAAAACAAAGCAACATGTCAGTGCCCATGATACCTCTACAGACAACCAACTATCAACGACTTTTTGTTTCCAGAATGTTCTTATGTGGAACGTTTACTTATTGAAGGGCCTCATTATCTTCTAACTTCATTAGAAGCTGTTGTGTAGCTCCTGCTCCAAAACTGCTTGCCCTTTTTCCTGGGCATTCATTGGAAGCTCAGCTTAGCCAGACTTATGCCAAATTGGCCCCTTAATAGGATGTATATCTGTAGTGTTGCTATTCGCCTCATCTGTGTGTCACGTTATACAAAAGCATCTGCTAAATATGTTGACATCTAAAAAAACCCTGATATTGTTGGCAGTGCTAAAGCAATTATAGCCGATTGTTGAATCTATCATTTCTCATTTAAAAAACGTATTATGGTTTTTTTTAATGTAAAATGACAGTGTAGTGTATAACGTTTTGCATTGCTTTAAAACTTTCAAAATAATGCTGACCAGAAGGAGACTGGTGTGACATCAGGCCACCCCACACCCACACCCTGAGGGGACTCTCAGGAGTGAAATATGTCATTTTCTTCTGTTATGAGTCTCGTTTTAAGCCTTTATTATTTCAGGGTGTGGAGACAGTGAGCTGTGAAGGTTTCTCCACACGGTTCCCATCCGCGATCCTGGCCCAGTGTGATTGACCAGGGTTGCCCACCTGCTGGAAAGAGGCATTCACTGAGGATGCTGAGGTACAGGTTTATTTACCTTCCTTCTGTTTCCAGTGTTCCCAGTGAAAAAGAATACCAGGGATACTTCCTCAAAATACATGAGAGACTAATAATTACTCTATGTCCATGGCGTTCCAGTAATACGTGAGCCTGGAGACTCTGTGGGGAAAACGTCCCAGGTGGGAGGGACAGGTCTGATATGTATTCTGTCCTTTGTCATTGTTTTAAGCTGATCATGGAGAATTTCTGCCCCTATCAGAACTGTGCATTCCATTTTTATGCATTCAGCGCTGTGGGGTCGTGGGGTCTGTTGAGCTGTTTATTATTATACAGAGCCATTGCACAAATTGGACCAGTGAGGTGTGGAAAAGGTGGCATATAAATCCCTTATGTGTTTCTTGCATTAGCTGGTTTCTGCAACGCTGCCACTGGTCCTGGCTTCTTCCCCCCAGCTAAAGCCTCCCCTCATGGGTCTGCTGCTGATAGCCGATGGGGCTGCAGTGGAGATGCAAGCTGCATGGACAACAACAAGCATTGCATACAAAACCTGTATGCGGAGGGGGGAGGGGCA
>JAODKK010000093.1:11459282-11471801 GCA_026774405.1 Petrocephalus microphthalmus | reverse complement strand
GGGGGGGGGAGGGGCGCTCTTACAAATCCACTTTTGTTACTATTTTTTTGTTCCCATTTCTATTTTCTCCCCATCTCCTCATTCCCGCCTCGTTTTTCACGGCTCCCTCTCAGCATGCGGATGCTCATTGCGGTATGTCGCCGCTGAGTAGGGGCCCGCCTCTCTCGGGGAGCCTTGGGGTTAGGAGTAATTGGCTTCTGTGAATCGAACAGGAATAATTGAAGCAGGATAAGCAGAACGTCAGCAGGCAGGACCCTAACAGGCTTAAGAGCTCAAAGATCTGCAATTCTTTATATTACACAGCCTGGTCTCCAGAGCCTAGGTGAGCTTGAGTGTGGGTCTGTTTTGGGGGGGGGGGCGTTTCTGTCCTGCTTTTAATGCTGCTAGGATCAGGGCTGATTCTAGAGCTGAAAATTCATAGAAGTCACATGAAACCAGGAAACTCAGACCTATAGTATGTGCACCCAAGAAAATATATATCTTTTCTACTGCATAATTACTAAAGATTATTTGGAATTTATATTGAAATTAGAATACATTGAAAAGTTTCGGCTGTGTTCAAGATCGCACTAAATGATAAAATTGTTAGATAAAAATTGTATTTTTAGGCACATAATCTACTAATAAATTAATAAATGGAAGAAAAAAAATAATAAATAATAATGGTTTGTGAAATATTCTGCAAAAATATAGCCAACAAAAAATTTGAAGGAATAGATTGCTGGTTAGTGCAGGAAACATTTGCAGCCCTTCCAGGCTGGGGGAAGCACTTTGACAGAACCAGCAGGTTTGGGCTCTAAGCCCAGCCTCACAAAAAGGCCAGTGTGTGTGTGTGTGTGTGTGGCTGGAGTGTGGTGAGGTGTAGGAAGAAACAGTTTTGTGGACCACTTACTGACTCCATTTTTGTATCAGAAAGCTTAAAGTTTTGTATATGAAAGTTAGAGCAACTGTCCTTAAGAAGTGTGCTGGTCCTCCTGGTCCTCGTGCACTCAGAGACAGTCTATGTTTTTGCTCCCTCTGTGTTCCCTGCCAGCCAATCCAAATAGGGAGCTGAGAGGGAGCAAAAACACGGACTATCTGTGCGTCCCCAAGGACCGGATTAAGAAACACTTCTTAAGAAGATACGGACCACGGTTATCATGCATCTGATGTATATACTCAGGGCCATTTCCAGCTGTCTAGCAAGTCGCTGGGTAGCCCTGAGACCCTGTTAGGACGTGAGGAACAGCCTGGCAGGAAGATGCCAGCGGAAATGGGGGAGATGTAATCGGTTACGGAGGAGCCGTGGCAGAGCAGGCAGGGCTGCGCGCTGCGTGGCAGGCGCCCTGTCACCCAGTCCTGGGAAGGGCGCTGATGGATGGGCCGCACTTCCTCCATCTGCCCGTGGCCTGTGGCAGCTTCGCCTCTCCAGGAGAGAACCGCAACGTCCTGCCTCCCAGCCCATAATTATCCCAGGCAGAACATCTGTCTCTTTAGCAGAGGAAATGCCCCCAATTATTCGGCC
Organism: Petrocephalus microphthalmus; assembly: GCA_026774405.1. NCBI lineage: Eukaryota > Metazoa > Chordata > Actinopteri > Osteoglossiformes > Mormyridae > Petrocephalus > Petrocephalus microphthalmus. The sequence goes on along the minus strand of JAODKK010000093.1, from coordinate 11,470,297 downwards.
TGGGCTCCAGCACGTGCCTCGGACGGCCGGGGACATCCAGCGCTCTTTGGGGTGCCCTAGGTGTGTCATGGGTAGGGCATTCCCACAAGTCTACCTCTGATTGGGCTGTTTTCCCACTTGGTGCTCGTCTCCCGAATATGTCGCGGATGTGAATAGTTGACCGGAAAAGACTCTAGTCTACGGTAGTCGGACAGCTTTTCTTTGCTAAACAACTCGCATTTATTTACTTAGCGGATTCTTTCATGCAAGAGAATGTACAATTTCAGAAATCAGCGCCTGCCAGTCCCCGGAACAATCGGGGGTAAAGAGGCTTGCTCGCCGAGGGTGAAATCACACTGCTGACCTGTGATTGAAGCCGCTGATTGAAACCACCATCACAGACGTAGCATCCACATCCACCGAGCCACACACCGCCCAAAGATAAACAACAGATCTGTGCAATGCCATAGAAGGAATTTAAAGATGTATGCATGTGTGTTTTGCTGAAGGCCCCAGAGCTGCTTGCCGACATGACAAACATGACAGCTGTTCCTCCGGTCTTGGACAATTGCAGTGCAGGTAACAGTTCATTGACATACATACGATTTCAGCAGGAACATCAGGAGAGCTGGTTTCTACAGCGTCTAATTACTGAGCAATTCGTGCATCTTTGACAGCAGGAAACCTGGCATGTTTGCTGCTTGTCTTGGCTGCTACTAGGAAATTAATCACCAGGAAGGACACTAATTCCCCTGCTTGTTTTTTTGCTGATTAGCTAATAGTCTGAGAAAAGTGCATTGTGTAATAATTGTCCTTGATAATTCCCATAAAAGTCCAAGCACCCTTACCTCCACGCTCAAAACAGGGCCACGTCATTTCCAAGGTCTAGCAGCCCAGAGCAAGCCGCAGTAAACACACCATTTCCCCCCGGCGACTTCCGAAAAGGCCCAAGCTGGACAGGATTCCTGCTGTGGCTGGATACAATCAGAGCCTTGGCTAATTTCCACCTCTGAGCTTCAGTCGTGCCCCTTTGATACATCTGATAAGGAGAGCACTGGGGAGGCCTCCAGAGAGATCAAACCTCAAATTATTGCTGCCACCGGCTTAGGAAATCGCTGGGGTAGTGCACGCTTTTCAGGAGCAAAAAAACAACATTCACAAATGAATATTTGCAAACCGTAAAAGATTTATTTATTCTTGAGAGTTTCTAATAGTCATTGGTGGTTATTGGATAATAACTGAGCTTGCCTGGCACCATCCATCCATTTTCCAACCCGCTTTATCCTGTTCAGGGTCGCGGGGGGTGAGGCGACAGTGCTACCCACTGCACCACCGTGCCGCCATGCCTGGCACCATAACGCAAACATTTTCATGACGGAGCTGCACCCTGTATTTTTCAGTCACAATATTTGTTTAATTTATTTGCATTACTTACTGGCATCCAAACATTTACATGGGATTTGGGCTGATTAATTGCTTAGCAGGTGCATCATAACAAAGGGGGGGGGGGCTGGATAGGACAACTCCAATGGCCCCTGAATGGCAGGGGCCCTAATCCCTAATGTATTTGGAACATAAATAGATTGGTCTGGATTGGGGGCCAAATATGATATGCTGTCATGATGCCCAAAGAATAGCCAAATGTCCATTTCTACTCCCTTAGATCTTCATCAGACTGGAAAAAAAATAAGTAATCCAGTGGCAGTAGCTGGGGTGGCAGGGCCCCTGGCAGGATAGGTCTACATCCATCCATCCATCCATCCATCCATCCATCCATCCATCCATCCATCCATCCATCCATTTTCTGCCGGGGTTGGGTCGTGGGGCTGCAGCCTAAGCAGGGATTCCCAGACCTCCGTCTCCCCAGCCACCTCCTCCAGCTCCACCGGGGGAATACCAAGGCGTTCCCAGGCCGGCCGAGAGATGTAATCTCTCCAGCATGCCCTGGGTCTGCCCCAGGGCCTCCTCCTGGTTGGACATCCTCGCCCTGGAGCTGGGCCTGGGATGGGAGCTCAAAGGTGAGTGCCTGGTGGCCAGGCCTCTACACATGGGCCCAGGCCGGGCATAGCCCGAATAATTTACATGTGTCTGTGGGCCCACCACCTGCAGGGGGAGCCGTGGGGGTCGGGTGCAATGTAGATTGGGTGGCAGTCGAAGGCCCGAGTGTCGGATATCAAAACTGGAATATATATATACAAAATATACGACAGAACACCGGGTCCCTTTTGCCGCTTATATTGCTTATTGAAAGTACCGGCACTGAAGTAACTTGCTTATATTGAACATTTGAAATGGTGTTTTAGTGTTGAAATCTTTTACGATTTAGATGTCGATAAAGCAGAATAGCTGTCCCACTTTTATCTTGTACTTTCTCTTTGAAGCATGAAACCCTAATCGCTTGCGGGTGACGAAATGTCTTATAGTTCTAGATACTTCAGATCTTTCTGTTCTTTATGTAGAGCCTGAAGAAGTATATTGAGGTGCTTTAAAGTTGGATTTTTCATTCAGTTCTTTCTTGTGCCTCAGATTCGTGTTTTTTTTTTTAAAGTCTTACTTTAGTCTCTTGGCTTCTTGTATGGTTACGGGAAAGGAATGTTATCCCAGTGACAGTTTACAGGTGAACCAAACAGTATGGTTTTCTAAAAAGCATCACTGCATGCGGACTAGGGAAAATGACCAACGTCAATTTCTTGAGCATAGCTGAGTATTATTTTGAAGGGCAGTTCAGACGGACATCTTCAGGCTGCGCTTGAGGTTCTGCACACAGGTGGGCATTTTTGCAGATGGTGAGGCTTGAGGCTCGCTAGCCCCTGCCTCAAATGTTCTTTCTGTGGGTGCAGGTTACGATCGATCCAGCTCATAGGACTTCATGTGAGCAGTGTGGTCCAGGTCAGCTGCAAATGTTGTTGGTGAAAGAAGAGATTACTGGAGCTGGGGTGAAAGCTATGGTGCAGCAAGAGGTCTCCTTGACAACAGAGAAAATGGAGCAGTCAGTGTTATTTTAAGCTAAGGATGGAGTCCTCAGTTTGGGATAGCTAAAATCACACTGGCAGTCTTGTCAGACATCTTGCAGTAATACGATAACCAATTCAATGTACATTTTTAATATATTTTACAACCCGAATGATGATGATAATAAAAATGTATTTTCAATTAAAAATAGCAAATTATCAAATTTACACTAAACTCTTCGCTAATGTATGAGACAACTGTGTTGGTTGAGTCAAACTCAAAATCGACGACGGTGCAGTTGCTCGTGCTGCTGGCTGAAATGCTGAAAGGGAATAATTTCTATTGGCTGTCCTGCCAGATAAGTGAAGTGCGGTGATAGATTTTCCCTGTGGTGACCGCACCGCGAGAGCTGTGCCGTTAATGGCGGGAATGCAGTCGCTACCTTGGCCTGTCCAATAACACGGGACCTCCCAAGAGGCCTGTCCAATAACACGGGACCTCCCAAGAGGCCTGTCCAATAACACGGGACCTCCCAAGAGGCCTGTCCGTAGCATGCTGCCAGTAAACAACATCCATTACTTTCTATCAACCTGCTTTTTACATTTTCAGGTGTTATCTGGCAACTGTTTATCGAGCCTCTATGTCCGATCGCTCTGTTCCTCACAGTAATACTACAGACGCTTCAATGAAAATAGGCTGCAGAATCAATATAACCATGGAATGGCTGTGGGGGTGAAATGTCGAGAAGGTATTTATCTTCAAAGAGCCTTTGCTGCCCTTTTATTGAGTTAGGCTGTTGGACAGTCCAGGATGAGACCCAGGAATACAGCAATTAGTTTCAAATTATATCCCAGAGAAATATGGATGCAGGTCTGTTTATTAATAACCTTGACAAGCTGCTGTGTATCTGCGGTCCATGAATCCACATCAGTGCCGCGGCGCTCGGCTGCTGCCTTTGAGAATAGTATCCCGTGCTAATTTTTTGAATGGACTGGCTTTCTTTTGGCTAGCAGACGGCAATAGGAATGGACAGGATGTAATTAGGAGTGTCGTAAGGAACCAGCCCCAACATGGACCAGGACATGCCGAAAGCCTTGTGCCATCCGCAGATGGTTCTGTCACATTTTTTATTTGCTCCTGAAACAACAATGCATATTGTTTTATACACTATGATCTTACCCAAGAAATATGGGGACGAAGAAATGGATGGTTTGAGGAGTTTAAGCAGTGTTAATTAGCTATTGCCTTCAAATAGCATTGAGGAGGGCACGTACACATTACATGAACCTTTAATAATACTACTAGAGCTCCCAGAGAATTAATTGAAATGTTTAACTTAGACTATGCAGTCCCTGTGAAAGAAATACGAACAGAATGAAAATGAGAAATTTATAATCTGCTTAGCGGGGATTTATTTGACACTAGAGTAATAGCATGTATGTTGGAGATAAAAGCTAGCTTAGTGCATCACCCGGGACATTATTGCCTAAGAAGTAAACAAGTCTGACTTATGTTAAAGACTTTCCACATAATGCAAGAGAGGAGGTAGGTGTCCCACAAATGATGGCGGATAGCAATCAAGGCTGTACTCTCAGACTTCAGGCGTTGGCACACCATTTGGTGGAAGCCCTGATGGTCGCCGCGGTGATTTCCTGAAATCCCTAGATGCAATGCTTGGGACCTCCCTAGTAGAGCAGAGGGGCACGTAAACAATGGCGGCAGAATAAACAGGAAACGCTTGCAAAGTGGATTAACTTTAAGCAGACATTTTTAAATAACCATGACAGGCCTGAAATGTGGGGCACCTTGAAGAAGAAACTAGATAACATGCAGTAAAATCAGATTGTTCTGGTCTAATCTTTATTTTATATTTATTCATTTTAAGAAATTGGGGAATTGTATCTGAAGGATAATGCCGTAAAGTTCAGTTCCATTCAGAGTATGGCACATTTTTGAGGTACACCTTTGAACCTTTGAAACTCTGAACAATGGTTGAGATGGATTCAAAGCCAGCAGTATTAGTTTACTTTTTGACCCAAGAGGTAACCCCATCTCCTGAGAAAATGAGAGGAAGATCCGTAAGCAGCCTGACGTCGTTGGGTTAATGAGAAATGGCACAGGAGACTAAATTGTCTTAGCATGGTGGCTGAAAGTGAACACCACCAAAAACTTTTGATAAACAATCAGGGGTGGACTAACTTCTCTGGGGGTCCTAGGCCGACATGGAGAAGGGGGCCCTTAAGTGGGCCATTTAAGGTATTTTTTGGAATTGAAAGAGAAATGAAAGGGAGCAAAAACTAGAATATCAATAAAATGCTAATAAAAACACGGGGGCTGATGGTGAGACTTACCTTGCAGGGTTCGGCTGGGGGTGCTCTTCCTCAAATTCACCCATCATGGTATATTTATAATGAATTATATTATATTATATTTCTACGAAAATTGTAATATAAATGATACATACATTTGATCTTTGTGTTTTGTCTGGCCCTGTAGACCCTGGATAATGAAGTGACAGGACCTACCTGAAATCCAGATAATGTTCTAGGGAGAACTGTGGTAGTTCCAGAGGTCATCCAGGCAGCAAATGAGCACGGGGTACAGCTCGGTAATAAAAACCACAGGGTGCAGGGAACGGGACCAGCAAGCTAGCGGCAGGTAGTGTAGTAAAGTACTGTAGCAAAGACAGGCGGCGTGAGGATGAAAGGGGACACTGAGGTGGCCACGCAAAAGGGGACAGGCAACCTGCTCATGGACTTTGGGACGACTGCAGGAAACAAACCAAAGACGGGGAAAACATTCTAAGAATGCGATGGTGCATCGGCGAATGAGAACTTTAAAGTGAAAAACCGCTAGAGACGTGAATGGATGCATGTAGGTTCTGTTTGCTGCTTTATTTGCTATTTCCTTCTCCGAGAGGTCCGAGGATGTGCTGGTGCCCCATCAGCAGAGTGGTGGAGATGAAAGCACGTGCGAGAATAATTTACGCTGAAGAGGGTTCCATGTTCTCCCCTCACCTACGTCAAGGTTTGATGATGGTGGGGCCGGTAGCATTTATTGAATTCACATGAAACTTAAATCAAAACAGCAAATGGGAATGGTTCTTTTGAAGGGTTTAATGTTTTAATAACTAAGTATGCTAGACATTAGTCAGACTATCACTAATGTGTTCTAGGCAAGGACAAACCGCTCTTGCTCTCCTCTTTGCACGGCACGTCTCTATATCCAGCCAAGTTTTTACATATAAAGTATAAATACTGATCTGTATCAAAATCTGGGGGATAATCTAAGCTCAAAAAAAAATATCAACAACATAGAAGAGTACATTTTTTACTGGTGCAAATTATGTCACATAAAAGCTTTTGAATTACTATCCAAACTGTTCAGACTTCTGATTTTAACTTTTTCTTCCACTTACTCAAGGGAAATATATGTGAATTAAAACTGAATGCAAAAATACATATATTCCTGATGGCGCTTACATAAGAGGTTGTGATAAATTAAACAGAGGCAGACAGAATTTAAAAGTTTAGCAAAAGTCTAGTGGCATTACCAGATCTGAACGTCTAATTTACAAATGACACTTGAAACTAAACTCAGCACCACAGATAAGCACACAAGTGGAAACTCCGCCCACGTTTCATGGTGAGTGTTCACACGTGTAAAGTTTGAGGTCTCCAGTTCAGGAGCACTGTTGGATAATAAGTGAACAGGCCTGCTAACATCATTCCCAGAACAGCTTTTGTCTGGGGCCCTGTTTGCATCCCCACTATACAATCTCACTTTCTTTGGTAGCTTACTCTTAAAAGCACATTTCTGTGAACCTCGCCCACAAGTCTGTCCTCCCCACTCATTACATACCCTATTCCTAAATGCAAAACAATGTATTTTTATTTTATATGAATGTTCAATGCACTGTGGTTTGCTCTTGTGCTTAAAAATTGACGAACAGTTCGATAATTAACTTTTTTTTTTATATTACTCCTACAAATACGTGGGTCTCAGCACTTTGGAAAATGTTTTTCTTTCTTTTTTTTCCTTTGTTAAATCAACAACGCTAAAAATATCCTATGGTGAAAAAATAAAACAAACAACGATTTAACATTGAAAAAAAAAAAAAAAATCACAAAATAAAAAAAAAAAACAAATAAAAATAGAATGAAATAAAAAAAATCTACATCCTGTACAAACACTATGACCAAATAATTTAAGAAAATAGTGTCTCTAAAACGTTCATATTGCTTTGTACCTCCACAGCGGCCCTGTTCTGGCCAGAGTCCTACAGTACCATGGCCGGCCAGCAGGAGCCAGCAGAGGGAGCCCCAAGCAGGGCCTTGTGCCAGCTTCTCAGAACAAGGTGTTGGGATTCACCTGCAGACTTCTGCAAGTGTCTTGGAAGTGGAACAGTCATGTTTCTTTTTTTTATCTTTAAGCCGTTTTTTTTTTTTTTCCTTCTGTATGTCTTTATTTTATCAATACAGAAAAAAGACAAAAGATGGGCACTACTCGTCACGATCATGGATAGGTACCGTTGTAAATATTATCATCTTTATTACTCTACAGTATTATTACTATGACTATCGTCGTCAGTGTGTCCCCGCTGGCGTGTGCGATTCAGTGCTCGGTGCTCGTTTTCTGGGAGGAGAAGCTGGGCAGAGTCAATAGCTTTGGGGAGGGGGCGGGATCCTGGAGTGACCCGTCCCCACTCCCGAGGTCAAAGGAGTCCTTTGAGTCGCTGGAGGGCGCCCGCCGCCTCAGGCAGGTGTCCTGGCTGGCCGGCGTGGCGTCCCGCGCCTCCGGAGGCTCCACGGAGATGCAGGGCGGGCTCATCTTCTTCTTGCGTCGGGGCGAGGAGGGCAGGAGCGGCGGCGCCTGCTGCAGGCTGTCGGCGCGCGACACGAAGCCCGAGGAGGCGGAGCTGCGCTGGGGGCTGCGCTGGGGGCTGCTCTCCACCGAGGAGCACACCTCGATGGAGTGCCTCCGCGGGTCGTCCAGCCAGGAGGAGGGCCGCGCCAGCAGCACCGGCCGGCCCTGTGTGTCCGCGCTGTGGAACTTTTTCAGCTGCCTGCGGTGCGGGCTGTGGCTCCCGCCGCCGTCCCCGCCGGCGCTGCTCGCCAAGCCCGCCCGGATGATGCGGGACACCTCCTGGTCCACCGACTCGTCCTCCGTCTTCTCCGGGGGCTTGCTGCAGGGCGGGGGCGCGGGCAGGCGGGGGGGTGGGGGCGTGCTGGACACGTTGCGCTGGTCGTGGACGCTGTGCTGCGTGCGCACGCTGCAGCGGGCGGGGCTCGGGGAGGCCCCGGGACTGGCGGGGACCAGGAGGACGGTGGGCTGCTGCTTCTGCTGAGTAGGGACGCCTGGAGGAGCCACGGTCGGGCCCCCGCGCCCTTGTGCTCTGCCCGCCTCCTCCGTCTCAGTATAGAGAGCCTCCTGCGAGTCATTGACCACGGCCACCTGGAGCGATGGGGGGGGAGCATGAGTGGGAGGTGCAGGAGGTGGGGATGGGGAGGTGAAAGGGAGACTGGTTAGTGTGAACTGAAGGGGATGGTTTGAAGTGGCGAGACCCTTATGAGTTTTTAGGGATTAGTTTCGGGGATTGATGTCTGCAAGCTGTCAAATTTTTAATAAAAGCAAAGTCTGGTTAAGATTATGGCTGTTTTCACAAGTCTGTACCCCGAAATAAGGAAGCTGGCGTGATGACACCACTTAAGTGCCCTGCTGCTTCTATCACGGCCCTTTCTAAACATTCCTTCCCTGTTGACTTTTACACTGTGTGCCAATATCTGCCCCCCACCCCCCTGGGCGTAACAGACTTAAAGTACACTCTCTGACACAGAAACACATAACTCTAAGATCTCTTCTGATCAATACACTGCATTCAATATCAGCTCCCTGCGTGAATTCAAAGTCTGTAAGAGGAACAGCCCACCGCCGTTTCGGCAAATAATAATAATAGCGACTAATTTCTACTCTGCATAACAGGGCGCTCAGCTTGAGTACCAAACACTCAGAGAGACGTGCGAGCCAATTATCACAACAGCTTGAATTTCCTTCGGCTGAAAATTAGAGCGCTCCCGAGAAAAAGAAAAAAAAAACCTGGTCAGCTGAGACTTCTACAATGACCGATGACACCGGGAAAAAAACAGGCCCAAGTCTTCAGGATTATTCAGGGGTAAATAACGTAATTACAGAGGTGTCACAGCTGGGCTGAGAAGAGAATAAAGCTTTCAGATTTTACTGCTTGATTCCTACTGGAAAAAAACATGGAGTTTGAGACACATTTCTATGGTGCAAGGACGGACGTCTTTTTGAGAGCAGGGGTAGCCAAAACAAGGGGATTTTATTCACAAAACTGTAGAGAAGGCAAGAGAATATTTCAGTTGTTTTTTTAAATGTATGCCCTTGTGGACTGAGGGTGTTTCGAGGACACGCACCCGACAGCCCATTTCTCTGCCTGTGACCTCTCCTCTCCCACAGACAGCTGCAGGCAAAATATGCAGAGAACGGACCAATGTTTTGGAAGACAGAAGCTGTGAGGCCAAGGGTCAAGAAACCAGAGCTGACCAGTGGCCTGACACAAAACCAGTTGGCGGAGAGAAGACAGAACAGCAAGCACAGAGGGTCAAACCTCAAGCTTTCACTTATGAGAGGAAGGCTGTGATACAGCGTAAGTAGGGGCACCTCTATGCAAGCATAATGTAGACCATGAGGACATCTAGTGGACAGAAAGATGTACAAGATTTCCCAATATTAATTCCGCTACATTTTACATTGGTATCTGTGAAAATGTGTTAACATTAAGGAAAATAAGTACTGTAAAAAGTGTTTTTAAACTGAACAATGCACCGAAGCAGTATAAAATTTTCCAAAAATTTTATACAAATGAATTATAAAAATGTAATATAGATGTATATACAAGCATCAGGGGCGTACCTAGAAATTCTGTGGCCCCTGAAAAAAATGTTACCATGCCGTCCCCCCCGCCCCCGTCCAATTTTACATATAATTTCACATATTTTTTACATCCCGACAAGCATAAATATTACGGTAAAAAATCGAATTCAAGCAAATTATGTCCAGCGGTCCTTGCCAGTGGTCCAAATAAACCACTAGTTGTAAAAAAATTGATGTTACAGTATATTATGCGTTTTTTCAGAAAAACAGCCTTACCGCCTGAGTATCTGCTCTGCTTAAACACATGCAGCAGGATTTCAGAAAGTATTTTCAGAGGTATTGTTTTGTACGATAAAATCAAGATAGGAAGCTGTGTTTTTTATAGTCGAAAATGTACTCAGCTAATTCAGGTTAATTACAGCAGATGTTCTTTTAAAGTCCAGTAACAGTAGGACGTAACCTGCTTCCCAGTGTCTTGGCTAGTAAGCAGTATAAAATTATATATTTTCCTTTACAAAACAGGTTGCTGCTGCATTAGCCAACCATTGCAGTGGTGCAGCCTTATATGAGATTTATAATACCTCTTTTTTTTAACCAACTGCTTAACACATGGTATGTGTAAACAAACTGTAAATATAATCTAAAGGCAGCAACCTCACTATCCGCCAGGACCGGGGACCCCGCGCCGCCCGTCCTGGCCTGTGGGGGCAGCACCCCTACGTCAGAGCCCCAGTGACAAACATGTACTGTACTGCACAAAAGTCTTAGGCAGTTAAAGGAAATGTTTACAATGATTTACCTAGGCAGCAAGTCCATAACTGCTGAACAAATATTACAATTTAACATTAGAACATATTCAAATTAGAAGTATGACAAAAAAAAACTAACAGGAATTTCTTGTGTTCGCCAAAATGTTACTGATATCGTGCTGGATGACTATATTAGCACCGCTTCGGTTTCCAAACCTCTCCCCAGGGGCACCTCAGCCGCCCCACATATCCGGTAAATTTCACCACCAGCTCACTTAATAAATGAAGTGATTATTGGTGCAGATACTGAGCTGATTTCAGGAGAGGTTTTGATACATTAACACACTGTGACAGGCATAATATCACAGCTATAAACTGATCAGTGGATCATTTTCTTTGACGGCCCGAGACTTCCTGCAAGTGATGAGGCATGGGGATGAG
>JAODKK010000093.1:11376628-11390074 GCA_026774405.1 Petrocephalus microphthalmus | reverse complement strand
GGGGGTGAGTTCCAGTCTCCAGAAATTTCTATTTAATATTATGCATGGATATTGAGTCTTATATAACATTTTATAAATATTGTCAGTTTGTGAGTTGCATACAGCTCAAAGTAGTGAGCTTTATAACTAAAATATTAGTTTCTCAATGCATGAATCTCACAAGGGAGAGAAATCTATTTATTTATTTATTGCTGAATGGAGAACTTTTGATGCTGGAAAAATAGAAAGTCGGCTCAGTGCCATTTCTAAAGCAAAAAAAAAAAGAAAACAGGGTTTGGTTTACAAATGCAGCTGTAGCTAAACCATAACCTGACATACATTCCAAATAAACTCCTAAGGGTGTTTGTATAAGTGAAAAAACATCTTATTGTTCAAGGGCCTGCATCAGCTTTGCAGTGGAAGCATTTTCTCCTGCCGTCTTCCAAAGCGATCATAGTCAGGACTACGCAGGATTATGCCATGTGTGTTAGACAAATAAACCAATAATATTCCCTGGTGCAGGGGGTTAAACTAACATGGCCTCAGCTAGATACGTTTCGGCTAAACTAAATGATAAATAGCCGATAGGATTTCAGGTCGAGGTTCGCTGAAAGACTGAAACACTGATCCATGGTAGTCCTTAAATAAGTGTCATATATTAGCCTGACATCAGGCCCTGCCTCTGGCACGATTATTTCAGAATGAGAGCGATGGAATGTCACCGTCTCATCCCTCTTTGCTTGTAGTGAAGTAAAAACCATTTCTACCGGCTGCCAAGGAGAGAGTTCACAGGCCATTAGGCCGGATGACGGAAGGGGTGCCTCCTCCCATCTGTTTCGCCAAAGTCCACAATGCGAGCGCTTCAGAGAGGGATGGGGTGCGGGTGGCTGCCGCTTTTTTTATCCTGAGAATCACGCCCGCTTTCTTGACAAATACGTAGTAAGTTTTAGCTGAAAGGCAGCTTAGGCCGCGCGCTGCGACCAAGCGGAATTAACCACCCATACCTGAGGCCTGAGCGCTCGACTCCTAATAGTTCCTGTAAGTAGTTTATGGGACATTTTTGGACAAATTACCAAGCGCGCTGGCTATAAATCTCCTCAAGTACATCAGTATGTTCTTACCGAGATTAACCTGAGGGAGGCCACGCTGAAAATACAATGACAGGATTGTACTTTCTTTGGTAAAACTAGGATCATTTTGTCTTTAGCTATTAATGCTCAAAAATACTCCTAAAATGTTAGAGTAAGGCAGAAACAAACACAACAGCCATACAAGGCTTCTGTCTCCATGGATACCCAGCTTCCTGACCGAGAGGACCAGCGACGGGCACCCACCTGCTCGTGGTACTCGATGCCCATGCTGAGCGTGTTGATGAGGATGGCGATCATGATGCCCCGGCCGAAGTACTTGCTGTCCACAATTTTGCGAAAGGTCTCGCACACGAGCCTCCAGAAAAGCAGCACTTTCCTCGCCCGCAGACCCAACATCGTTCTGGTAGACGCCCCCTTCTGGTTGGGGTCCCGACGGTCACGATAGTGCATATCTTGAGTGAACTCGTATATGCCCTCGCTGTCCGAGTCTGCGGTCTCATTCCCCTCTGTGCCTTCTGAGTCCAGACTTGTGGACTTTAGGCAGTAAGGGCAGCTCTCTGGGTCAAAGGTCAGATTGGTGTCCTGGCTGATGCCGCAGTTAGCTGTAGCCAGCTTACAGGAGACCCTTCCTGCACCCAAGGTAATAAATAAAAAAATCAGTTAATTCAGCTCTCAGCTAATTTGAAGAATCAATAAAACTGTTTTAATTGGCTTCAGTAGGTCCCTCGATAGATAAACAGCATGAAAAAATCATTATTGACCAGGGCATTTTAAACCCAGTGAACTGAAAACTGCTAGGCACCTTCAAATCAAATAACCAGATATATAACTTTGATATAGTCTGACGTTACATTTAGTCTCATTACCTTCATTATATTTGTCTTTTTTTCCTATAAAATATTATCTGCTGCGAATGATTTGAAATTTCTACAAATATAATGCATTATAAACATAATATTAAACTTTCAGTAGAAAAACCTGTTGATGGAAGAATGTGGCTTCAGATTAAATGCTTTGAAAGCCCATGGAATGATGACAGTCACCAACTGATGCAACACGTGTCACTGGTTCTGATTGGATGCCCTTTTCCATGGGGCAGACACCTGTTGTCTTTTATTTACTATCCATTTAAACTATTGTTACCCTAAACTGTGGTGCATTAGTAAGTGCCACTATTGTTTGACTGTGTGTTAAGTGCGTTGGGCCAACCACTTTGGGATTATATAAAAATAAATAGAATTGAAGTAGAGGTGATTTACAGTAATCCCAACCACCATGGGTCTTGAAGCATTATTCGTTCCATCCCTGCTAATAATTCATTTCTGTAGGCTGGGATATTTACCTATGGGACTGTTGGCCTCTATGAGACACTGCGTACTGCTTACAGCCGGGGGTGGGATGTTGAGGTTGGTAACTGTGACGGCACCACAGCTACTGGTTGTAGGATCGATGGGCACCATCTCTCTTAGATGCTCCTGGGGAGTAGAGGCGTGCAGGGTAGGATAGTTTTTTGGAGCTACCGGCAAGGCCCCAGGCACAGAGTTCCTCTTGAAGCCCTGCAGCACAGGGTTGGCGGCTGGGGCAGGGGGCGCGGAACAGAGTACGGGTTCGAGGTGGCAGTCGGCGTGGTAGATACTGTGAACTGACCCACCGCTGGCGGCCATGGCAGGGGCGGTTGTGGTGGAGGCGGGGAGGGTTGAGCTGGGAGGTAGGGGCAGGGGAGCCAGTGGGACGAGACGCCGGCCGCCGTTGGTTACAGATCCACTCTCCAGATCCCGGGGCTCCAGGCTGGCTCGGTCAGCCCGCACGCTGCCATTGCCCAGGTGGTAGTGGTGGTGGTGGTGGTGGTGGTGGTGCACCAGGTGGTGGATGGAGCCCGGCTGCCTCGTGCGGCGACGTCTTGCGTGCGGAGGGGGCTCCGGGGCGGGGGAGGTGCAGGTGCGTAGCCCCGCCCGGCGCGCGGCGGCCCGGCACAGCTGGGCCACCTGCCGGCTGGCCTTTCTCACCACGTGGACCAGGTACTTGAGCAGCTCGTCGTAGCAGCTGCCCGGCTCGGAGAAGCTGGCCAAGGTGCTGGCGTTGGACATGAAGCGGACGCGCTGCTCCTTCATCAGCTGGCTCTCCCGCTGCTTGGTCTCGGAGAACTGGGTGGCGATGACGACCAGGCACAGGTTGATCATGAAGAAGGAGCCCACCTGAGCGGGGAGAGAGGGAAGCCACCGTCCTGTTTAAGCCACCCCCAGGGAAGCCACCGTCCCGTTTAAGCCACCCCCAGGGATGCCACCGTCCCGTTTAAGGTCATTTATATAGTCATACATGTTACGGTCGGCACACGGACGATAACACATCTCAGAAATGGAGAGCATGATATATATAGGAGACTTCAAGCAATTTCAAGCAAAATCTTTTCAAGGAAGGATCCTCCAGGCTAACTAAGCTATTAATTTTACTGAACGGTCTGTAGGAACAGTTTAGCATTTCTCATGTTGAATGTACTTGGCATTGGCATTGCCAGCAAATCCCTCCCCTCCGCCACATACTGCCTCTGAAACTGTGAGCCGTGTAAGCTGGGCTAAGTCATAACACAAAATAATCAGAGCCAGCTACTCCGTAAGAGCCTCAGCCGCAGTCCCACAGCAGCTCTCCTTTGTCTTATCCCGCTGGTTAGCGAGGCACCAACTCCACCACCTTCACGAGTATGGAGTCATTTCATCCCTTTGGTAGAGTGCTTTACAATATAGCAGTGTTTCCCAATCTGGCCCTCGGGGACCCACAGACAGTCGGCGTTTCTGTGGACTGCCCGGCAGGGAGCTTGGGGGATAAAAAACACGGACTGACTCGGGGTCCCCAAGAACTCATTAGGAAACACTGCAATACACAACTGAAGGAGAGCCAGCAAATATGGGCAAATATAAAGTGATTCATTGGCAACCTGAGAATATGAATCTGCCCGTGTGTGTGATGTGATGCTCATTATGCCAGGGCCTTTCCGCCTCGGGCTTAAGGCCCGGCCGGCGAGTGCTACGGTACTTACGATGATCAGGAGTATGAAGTAGATAAAATTGTAGAAGGAGTGTGCATCCATCACAAAGTACATAATGTCAACCCATCCCTCCAGAGTGATCACCTGCAAAAAAGACAACAAGGCAAGATGAATTAAAAAAAAAAAAACCTTTTCTACTTTTCTGCTAGCAGTATCTCCTCTATGCCAACAAAAGGAACCAGCAGACATGATTGTTTCTTAGGTTGGCAAAGGGAGTGTTCCAGCTGATCCTGTGACAGCTGTATCTTTGTAGGTCTTTTCCTCTTTCCCTGTAAAGAGGAAAAAGAAACATTTCTTCTGTAATTTACAAGATGTTACTGAGTGTGAAACCAAGATGAAAAGCTGTCAGACAGCTAATTGATTTCAGAGGCAGCGAATTAAGCGCAGAGTGAGGGAAATCGGGTATTGGCAGCCCGCAGCTGCGAGAGTAAGTACTCACATACCTCCCAGTACTCACATACACATAAGTACTCACATATCTCCTAGTACTCACATACACATAAGTACTCACATACCTCCCAGTACTCACATACACATAAGTACTCACATACCTCCCAGTACTCACATACACATAAGTACTCACACACCTCCCAGTACCCACATACACATAAGTACTCACATACCTCCCAGTACTCACATACACATAAGTACTCACACACCTCCCAGTACTCACATACACATAAGTACTCACACACCTCCCAGTACTCGGGACATGACAACTTTGGAAACAGATTTCAGTTCTGAGCTTCCCAAAGGGGAAACAATCCCTGGAAATGCATTATATTTAAATGCAGTAATTATAGCTAGCAATATGCCTTAAAGTTTGGGCAAGATAGCCAAATGCAATTATCATACATGCCATAGCTGAAATTTTTATAACAGAAAATAATTTATTTTGATGTTTTTTTCTATCCAAGAAGACCAAATAAATCAAGATGGAAATAGGCATCTTCTGTCATCATCCTCGGCTAATGAGTTTATTTCAAGTTATTTACAGGGGCAGATATTTATATATTTTTTTTATTTGATCTGTTAAGGGCCGCATTGCAGAACGACTTCCATATCCAATTTAAATGCTGATAAGAACAAAGCTGATTAATTCATTTTTAATAGTTAATAAGACATGAAAATTAAAAGACATGCATATGTCACAGAACAATGAATAAAATATTATTTGGAGACAGTCAGCAGCGTGTCCCGGCTTCCGCCATGAGGGCAGTCACATGGTTTGTCCATTCGCCTCCCTTCAAGCACCTCGGCCTCCACTTAACATCTGGTGGAACTGGAAACACCAGCAGTCTGCCGGGCCAAATCGCCGGCAGACTCCGGCTAAATCGCCATGGTTACCATGAAGGGGGTTTCTGGCCGTTCAGCGGGAACCTGACATTGTTTTACAGCACGTCTTCAGATTTGCAGCAGTATCACTAAATGTTTCTACAATTGTCAGATGAGGCTGGCCGAGTCAGGTGGAGGGGGGGGGGGGGGTTGGGATTTAAATTCCTTCATGTGTTGCTCAAGCTAAACACTGCAGCACACCCAGCAGGGAAGACGCGCTATCACGATCTGTTCCAAGTGAATGAACGCACCCCGGGCTAAAGACACACATATTCAAAAAGATCACAGTGACTTGGGCCACTAATATAACGTCATTTAATCATGCTACACCTTTTAGCTTTATTTATGTGACTAAAACTATGCACGAATAAATCAAAAGTGATTTAACAAATAACCATGTTCCAGAATGCCACCAAGAGAGGTTCGCTCGCCTGCACCGGACACCATTCACAGTTCTCTAATGCCTGCTCATGTTCTTGGCTTTACAGCTTACGCTAATGCTCCCCACATTACGCCGAATGGACGTCTCCCCTTCCCAGCCTTCCTCTCCGATTCCCTAGGCTGACATCATCCTCGGGACAGCTCCTCCTGACATATTAGTAATTTCCAGAGCTAATGTCACCGGACTGCCTGCCAAATGCATGCAGAAAACTACTCTTCCTTTAATAAGGCTTCTTGCAGGCTGGAATTAATTTATTCAAGGTGGTGTCTGCTTAAACAATAAAAGTGGTTTGGAAAGAGTAACCAGCGTAATATTAATTATTATTTCAAACTCAAGTTGACAGATCTCATTGTAATCAGTGTCTGTTTTTCCATGTTCCTTCGTTTTATGTCGATAATGCAATTTTTATAGTAATCACTCGCGTATTTCCACAGTTGGTACCAATGTTTTTACCCCTAATAAGAGGCAGAGACGTATGCACGCTAACTACGCATACTTCTGCTCCCTTTATACTGAACAGCAGTGTCTGGAAAACACAAGGATAATATTTTACTAAATATACAATTAATCAGTGGCAAATAACGCGGGGCACTGTAAGTGATTATTGTTCATTAGAGAAGAATTTAAGAAATGAAGAGCAATTGATCCACTTCAGTAAGAGAGCCAACTGTTACGCAGAAAAACACGGTCGGAGGACGGTGGCCCCCGTGGGACACTATACAACTGCAAACAAAACTTTTTAAGTCTTAAGCTCAGCTCAGATTTTGATTCTGTCACATTAATGTTCATATTTTTGTTCCAAGAATAAAGCATGTCTCTCTATAAATTTCCCATGACTAATAAATATAATTTTGTTAGTGCACTGGAGTTAATGATGATTGAAGCCAAAATCTTCTTAATTTCATTCATTCTCCAGTCATTCAGCTAATGTCTCATTTTTCTGACACAAGATCAATAAGGCCCCTTTTCAATCTGTAATAAAAAACCCTAAACTTAGACATTTTGAACAGAGCCTGAGTACCCATTCTCCATTTAAACATTACTTTAAAAATTACCGGTTGAAAGGAAGCATTCAAAAAGATCCCATTTTTTTTTTAAATATTATGATTAAATTTATTACACATAAAAAAAAAAAAAAATAGCATCTAGAAAAAAAAAAAAATATATATATATATATATATATATAGTGTAAAATATCCTAAGCAGGAGCCCAAGCATGATAAGCACTGGTAAGAGACGGTTACATGCAGGTACTGCAGCTGACCTGGAAGATGGCGATCCAGGCGTAGCCGATGTTGTCGAAGTTGATGGCGCCCTTGAAGGGGTTGACGTCGCCGGCGGAGCAGTTGGTGTAGTAGCGGTTCCAGTTGACGCAGGTGGTGTTGTCGGTGTTGTTGTAGGCGCTGTGGTCCAGCTGGCACTGCACACCCTCCTCGTGCAGTGTGGGCACCGAGCTGCAGAAGC
This sequence comes from Petrocephalus microphthalmus, assembly GCA_026774405.1. NCBI lineage: Eukaryota > Metazoa > Chordata > Actinopteri > Osteoglossiformes > Mormyridae > Petrocephalus > Petrocephalus microphthalmus. The sequence continues at coordinate 11,382,720 of JAODKK010000093.1, read as the reverse complement.
GCATGCCGTTCTCGCGCGGCTGCGAGCAGATGAACGGGTTCTCGTCGTCGTTCTCCGTGTGGTAGTAGCTGTACAGGTCCAGAGACAAGGGGCTGGGGGGGGGGCACACATGCAGTCATGATTCTGAAACTCTATAATAGCTAATATAAGCGTTGAAAATGACATATCATGCACCTATGCAAACATACACGCCATTCATAATCAAATCACTACACCACAGCAGGAAAGGGGGACATTTAAGCACAAAAATAAGCCTCCTTGGTACTCTGGTTTCTTAAAGGATAAGATACTCTGTGGGTACCGCACATACAAAAAAACTACAGCCCCATTTAATCAAGTCTGTCCTGTACACTGCTACCGTTTGAACAAGCCCTCCGCTCCGGACCTCGGTTTTAACAGCATGCCAACCTGACAGCAGAGAGAATCACTGCTGACTGCAGCAGCGAGGCCGCCCAGCGCGGCCCCATTTTAATGGCGCGCGGCCCTGACTGACGATAACTGGGGTGTCTGTCAACACAGATTCACTTCACTGTGAAAGTGACTCACTGAATTATCTGCTATAAGTGACTAAGCACAGGAGGAGCGTCTATGGCCCATTGGGCCTAATCGCTCAAGAAACTGTGACAAACCTCAGGAAATATACACTTAATAATATAACGATATATCTGACTGTGTCCCATCTTTACATTCCATATCAGCTTTAATTCTGATAATCCCAATTTCTGATCACTTCTTATGCAATGCATCTATTGTGATAATATAGATCATTAATTAATTTGGTTTCTTCACTGTGCCTATCACCAGTATTTCTCAGCCCTCACACCCTCCAGTTAGAGAGAGAACTGACCGAAGCTGGATGACACAATGTAACTCACACTGAATATTTATTGCTGGGATGACTTCCCTGCACCTTGGCTTGCCATAAGAACTCTTGCTTCAGGGTCAGGATGAAGTCCCTACCTTGTTACTCTAAGGACTGACAGCATCTTCTGTAATGTTTTTCCAATGCTCACGGGGCACCTCCACCATTAATTGAAATACATACTCCTGTGGCAGGAGATACTCTAGTAGTTACAGTAATCTAAGGTAACCTGGGCTACTCTTGCAAAAAAGTAACTAAAGCTGGTACATAGTAAACAGGTGAAATCTGGTCAGAAGCATCAGGTAAGCGAGTAGATGTACTCCAACTCTACTACAACCTGGGCTCTACTACACCCAGCTGAGATTCCGGTGCCACTCACAGGGTGAAGTTCTCTGGGAGGAAGCAGCGGTTCCGAAGCAGCCCGGCCCACAGCTGCACCCCCACGATGCCGAAGATGAAGAAGACGAAGAAGCAGAGCAGCAGGACATTGCCGAGCATGGGCAGGGTGTCCAGCAGCAGCGTGACGAGGATCCGCATGCCTGCAGAGGAGATAACCCCATGCAATGCAGGCTGTATCCACACACATGCTCTCCACAGGAATCCACAGTGCTCATAATCTAACTAAGCAGTAATGATATGTTTCTTGATGTTATTGCTCAACTGGAATCCACATCTTACCATCATAATGTCGGAGACGCGCCCCTAAGCCTCGAATCTATCCTGGCAACCGTGAGCTAGAATTATGAGCACACACACCCATATAAACACAAGACGTGCACACAAGGGGGGAACGTCCTGCAGTCAAATATGAGTCGGTGTATAAAATATTACCCACGTCACGATTCTTCGCAGGATTTTACAGTCCTACGCAGAGATATCGCACACCTGTTCTTGAGGTTAATGATACATTGAGTACCGCATTATTGCTTTAGTCAGGTCAGGGTAATGTTCCACAAAAGGGCCGTTTGGGTGGGGAACAGGTTACCCAAAACTAAATAACGAATATTACCTGGCTGGATAATTGGAGCGGAATCCCGACAGAATGGCTGGCAGCACTGCCTTACTCTGACAACCTAAGCGACACTGTCCTCACATTCCGAGGAAGGACTGATAAGGAGAGAAGCACTATCACCAGAGGTAGATGCTTAATGAAGAATCTGTTTCCCAAGACATAAATGATCCTCGTGGCTGCTGTCTGCTTTCCGACACACTCACTGTAACAAGCCCATTTGCTGTGTGCGTGAACTATGCAGATGTTCCGCCTTCTATTCTAAACAAATGTTTAGAAATGTAAAAGACTAATTTCCATAAATTAAAAAAGGTGACTGAATGGGTTTTTTGTTAAGATTAATGCTCAAATTATAATCCTAATTAATTCTGTTTCAAAATCATTCCGCTCCTTAATAACTGAACTGCCATATACTGTATATGCTCAATCATTTCAGCAACAGCCAGACATCACAACACAATAATATGGCTCTCGTGACTGAAAATACAGGAGTAAAATTTATTTCCGAACAGAAAAATGGGAGCACGCTGAAGGCTGGGAAATTAGATAAATATGACAAGAAGGCATTTGAAAAATTTGCACCACTAAATGAAAACATTTTAGCCAGTTAAAATGAAGCTTGGTGGCTTCATTTTTTGTTTTCACTATTTTAAAGATTTAAATCTCAGGAGGCGTCCGACTGTTGAATCACAGACTATGCAGTTCACAGTGGATACAGGAGTTTGCTTATTTAGGTACCTCTGGCACTTAAGGTTGCCTCTTGATTTGGGCAATGCGGAGTTACTAGGCCGAGGCCGAAAGCCTGAAATGAAGTTTTTACAACCATGGAATTGAGAACTGGATGGCATTGCCAGCCGTCTGACCAGAGAGTGCATCATGGGAGCAAGAGGGGGGCGCATTTAGGGAGTGGAGCAGATAAGCTCCCATAAAAAACCTGTCGGTGATGTAATTAAAGCTGTAGAGATGGGGCTTCAGTTTGTACCAAATACTGTCCTCAGGGGAGTAGCTCAATATAAAATGCCACTGCTGCCTATCGTGAATCCAAAACTCACAAACACCTAGAAACAAACCAGTTGTCACTTGGCACTGTCATGTATGTGCAGTTAAATCAATTAAATAAAGTTTTATTGTGCTGAAAAAAGAAATAGGTGTGCATCTGTACTGCTGCTGAAGTTGATAAGTTTTTATCTTTTTTGACAAATCTACCCAAAAAGCTGTTTAAGGACTGTATCGCTGACTGGGAAGTGCACCTGCTTTGAAAGGGTATATCATGAAAAAAGCACCATACTGACTTAAAAACACAGTACAGTGGACAAATCAGATCACAAGGTCTCAGATTATTGGAGGATTCATGTCTGCCAAACAAACAGTGTTGTTACAGAAGTTAGATCCAAACAGGTTTTTCATTTGATAGATTTACGAGCTTCTGCGTTTTCACTTCTAAATCGAGTGCACCCGCCATTATTCCTTACAGCGAAGCACTCTGGGCAAACTCAGCAAAAAAAATCCAATTAATCCATTTGATTATAATTTTGGCCAAAGAGCCACGTATAAAACATTTTAAGTTGGCCAGTTGCAATTCATATTTGAAGCCAATAAATATTTCAAGCAAGATAAAAGTATGCTCTGTACCCTACGAGTTTAAGATATTCAATTGCTCTCTAGGATAAGCTTGATCACTTTCAGTCAGAATAGCACAAGCTGTCCCTGTAAAAAACACACTTTCATTTCTAACCCTTGAGAGCTGATACTAGCAGATGGAAACGCCAAGCTAGAATTCTCCATTTCATGTCAAACTTGTATTGTTTTAAATTCACAGGAAACCATGAAAACCAATGAAAACCAAAATACTGATCTATCAAAATAAACCCAATTCAGAAAAAAATGTGCTAATCTACAGAATATCGGAAATTAGGCATACGTTATGAAGTATTATGTATAAAAAATGCATTGGTGTCCGCTCATAGCTAACACTTCAAATATCAGTGGTATGACTTTGAATGACTTTGCATTTTGATTTCAGATCTGCATTTAGCGGGACTAAGCCACTTCTCGCACCCATGGAGTTCTGTGCTGGGACTGCACCGCCCCTGCAGGCCCCGCCCACAACCAAGGCCTGGGACTGCACCGCCCCTGCAGGCCCCGCCCACAACCAAGGCCTGGGACGGCACCGCTCCTGCAGGCCCCGCCCACAACCAAGGCCTGGGACAGTCCGAGGAGCCCAGCCCATCTGGTCCCCAGCTGAGCTCTTAATGCATTACACTTGATTGGCGATTGACTTAATCACTTAAAATTTCAACTTAAAAGATTTTAATTTAAATCATATTAAGCTAAACCTGTTAGCTGGAGACAGAGTTCCATGTTTCAATACTGCTGAACAAATTTGTCTATTAAATTAATTGTAGCCTTGAAATAAATGACTACATGATTCTAAATATATTTAGCTGCCCCCATTTACATTGTTCATTATTAATTTTGAATTATTCAGTGTTTATTTTTTGGAACACTTAACAACAAACTGAATTTCATTGAATTAAAATTTTTAAATCATTTTTCAACTGGCACCCCATCCATGGTGCTCCCTATCTTATGCCCTGTGTTGCCTGGAAGAGACTCCGTTCCCCCCTGATCCAGAGATCAAAGACGGACGGCTGCATGGATTTCGATGGATGTCGCCATACATTATGAAAGAAACATATAGCCTTTGATACATCCAATTAATACTTCAATCATGCAAATGAAATTAAGAGCTCAGTTGGTCTGAAACCAGAAGTGCCAGAAAAAATGGTTAATATAGACGTATAAGACTGTATTGGGCATGTGCACTGCTGTGTAACAACCCAGATTATTTACCAAATGAGGCAGAAATGAAGAGTACAGCAAAAAGGAACTAAAGATACTACTATTTTTCTGACAATAATAATGTACATTTGCCATATTTAGTCATTCCTCTGCCATAAACTCTCACGTTTATCAGTATGTGACAAACACATTATGAGAAAAAAAAAACCATAAAGGGCAGCTAATATTGATCCAAATGTAGTTATTTAAATTTGGCAATTTACTATATTCCTATGTGATGACTTCTTCCCTTCTGAAAGAGTATATTTTGCGATAAGAAACTTGATTACCATAATTCTATTTTACAATCGGTGGATATTATTAAAACTCTATATATGAACAACAAAGAATCAGTTTCCGTGTTTCTTTAAAATGACTACTGCTGAAATGCAAAATAATGTGAGGCCTTGCATTTCCAATACACGGGCCACTAAGCCACAGCAAACTAAGGATTACATGTGCAGTCCTCCCACTGCCAATATTCTGTAAAGAAATCAATATTTACAAAAGGTCACAGGGGGAAAAAGCTCATTTATAATCCCTTCAGAGAGGAAAGAGCATTGGATTTTTGGCATACACTATAATAATGATCATTTATTGATATAAATTCACTTGTTCACCTTCCTCTCCATCATATTATATACTAGGCATTTCACAGTATCAAAACATCTCCTATTTTATATATAATAACCTTTTTTTATCGTAATTCTTTTTCAGTCCTGGTCTTTCTTTAGGTCTCATCACGTCTTAGTCTTAGACATGGGATCCAGGCCAGCATCTCCACTAGAAGACATTGGTGACGGTCAACATGTCCAGGATTTTAGTGTCCTGGATAAATGGGAGAAATTCTAGACAAATATTTTCTGTGCTTATTATTGAGTTTAAAACAATTGATAGGCAGACTATATAAAGGATAGCATCATCAAGGCATGTAGGTTTATACAATTTTTGCATTAAAAAGTAGGCTATTTATTAAAAAAAAACATGCACAACTAAATAAATATTATGCAAGCCTTTGTTTTCACACGCAAACACAAAGAATTTCCTTTAGCTTTTGGTCTACAAATTCTGGGATAAAATAAAGCAGATAACTATTTCCAAACAGAAAAGAACATGTGAACCTATCTGGCGATAACATTTTAATTACGGGGCAGCGCTGCCAACTTGGAGTCAAATAATTTCCTTTCCCGATAGGCCACGGCATTAGCGGTCTCTGTGACTGTATCTCAGACTGTCCTTTCTCGATAGACCACGGCATTAGCGGTCTCTGTGACTGTATCTCAGACTGTCCTTTCTCGATAGACCACGGCATTAGCGGTCTCTGTGACTGTATCTCAGACTGTCCTTTCCCGATAGGCCACGGCATTAGCGGTCTCTGTG
>JAODKK010000093.1:11344443-11357929 GCA_026774405.1 Petrocephalus microphthalmus | reverse complement strand
CCCCCCCCCCCCCCACACACACACACACACACACACACACACACACACACACCCAAAATATCTCTTCAGTTTAAAGTACTGTTTTAAACGAGTCACTCAAGGGTATTAACAAAGTCCCATTTTCACAGACAGCACAAACATGCATGCATAAGAACAATTTCACGTATTTTAAGTGCAACATGAATGTACTTTTTTATATCTTGATGCAACTGACGTCTTTATGCTTAAAACAAAGCATTTACAGCTTTCACTTAGAATAGTTCAAAGGAAATTAAATAAAAAAAAATATTATTATACACCATTGCCTCATAAAAGTCACAAAATGCTAATGTTAAATGTATTTTAGTAAACAGGCCAATATACTCTTCCAAACGACACTATTACGCGGAAGAGACATGGTGGGAGTGACTCTCTGTCAGCCTCTGAGAAAAATGCAGAGTCTCCTGGGTCCAAAATCCTCCCCGGGCCTCTTCTACGGCCCATCAGTCCTGACGGAGACCTGAAAGTGTGGACCGGAAAATGGCCGGCATATCTCCAGCAGGAAGGCTGCACATTAGTCATCCTCGCTCCCCATATCGCTCCGAGTTCCCATCATAACAAGCCCTACCCGTCTCTATCTGCCCATCCTCACATATTTCCCTCCTTTGTGTCGAACTTCCTACTTCTATATATCCGGTCCGGAGTGTAGAAATCTGGCTTTCTGCTGTTATATCTCTCCATCGAAATCCATAAGGAGCAGGGTAATGGACCCTGTGTGGAGGTTGGAGAGCGCCATGGCGGATGACGGGTGCCCCTTCCCCAGTCCTAACCACGCATGCCAGCATCACTAAGAGCTAGGCCGCGGCTACCGTACGCTGAGCATTTGCTGTGCGGCTGTCAGTGTGTGTGCCTAATAGGAGCCCTCCGTGATCTGCCATCAGTGTCAGCACCAAAAAATATCAAATAAGCCCTTTCAACATGAAATGTGCCACTACGATTGGTTAGACAACTGACAGATATGGTGCCAGATCTGTGTAATCTCATCCAGGACATACTCATGGAGAAGGTTTGCGAGAAACAAACAAGAAATGTATACACAGATTCTCATGCTCAAACAGACAGGAAATTAGAGATAAACGGTGTCTTTCTCATTGAGTTTACTTATCTTTATGTATTCCTGCTTCTGAATGAAATGCATATTCAGGAAATGGATGTGGGATTCACCCCCCCCCCCCCCCCGCCATCATTCTAACCCTCAAATGAAATCAAGAACTGGAAAAAAAAATTATAACGAGAAAACCAGGTCTACAGTCTGGCAAACTTTCTTTTCCCTCTGTCTCGCCGCTTGGCTTTCAGTTCTAGATGAGATCACCATGAAGTATTTGACGCATTTGTGGCATCGCACAGGGCTGACGGGGGAGTGCGGCGATGTGGCGTGCGACGGCCGCGTGTGGCAGGCAGTCGGGAGAGTCAAACTACTGCAAACATCATCCAAATTGTTTACTAGCTATATGCCATTTTTGGCAGTGGCCTGTGCAAAAGGACACGCGGTGTCCTGGTAGATTTACATTTTGCATTTTATTTATTTAGCAGATACTTTTATCCAAAGCGAGCACTGAGGGTCAGACAGTCCCTGGTGCGTTTGAGGGTTACGGGCTTTGCTCGGGGGCCCAATGATGACATTACTCTGCTGATCCTGGGATGTGCAGTAAATATGTTTCACTGATTGAGTGACTGAGCGATTGATTGATTGATTGATTGATTCGATGTGTGTGTGTGGGGGGGGGGGGGTCAGAATGCACGCAGGTGAGATTACAATCCAGGAGCGCTACTCATTTTGGACGTCTCCCTGCGCCTTTCATCTCCATTTTTTTTTCTGTTCCTCCGCCGTCTTGTTTTTCCTTTTTAAGAAGTTCACAAGCAACTGAAAGGAGTGGGAAAAAAAACGCGCTGTATCCGCAGAAAATGCACACAATTTTAATTTTTTTTAATTTTTTTAATTTTTAAGACAAGCAGCTTGTAGATCTGAGCCATGTTGTGGCTTAATCCTTCTGTCCTGACAAACAGGAGCAGTTTCTGGTTAATGCGGGTAATGACAGACTGACTCTCGCACCCGGGCGTCTGAGGATCCCGTGCCTGAACGCGCAGCAGAGAGTCACAAGGCAGCTCCCTATTCACATCGGCAGCCCCGCCCCCAAGCGCGGTCTGCGTCAGAACGCACTCCAGCAATCCCTTCCAGCTTCTCTGAATTAGGAAACACTGATGTCTATAATCTTATCTTATCCAAACATCCACCGCAAGTGAGCTAATGTGTTGAGTCTAGTTTGAACTATAGAATGTTCATTTTCAAGCAAATAAATTTGAATATTTCAGTCTAGAGGGGCAAAAAAGAAAGATGTTGTGTGGGCAGAGTGGAGACCTGGAGGCCCAAAGCTCTGACTGGCTTTATTGCATTTGCCTTGGATTTCATTATCCTAGCAAAGGCATTATTTTTGTCTCACAGAGAGGTTAAACAGGCACGACCACCCCAGAGAGAAGCTCCATACTGGAATTCCTTGATGCCTGAATTTCCTCAATTCCTACTCTGCTGATATTTCCATATGGTAGAAGGCTGCTGTAATTTGATAATGGCAGGGGGTGTGATAATACCTGTAAGTAGATAGCTTCAGCGGTGGGGCCATTTCCACAGCAGTGATTCAAATTCATTTAGGGTCAGAATATGCAACCAAACAGCACAATATGCTTAGATGTGCTGTGTTGCTGTTTTTTTGGAATGTTAGTACAGCGTATCTGATCTGATGTTCAGTAGAGATGGAACCATTGTCGACTAAACTGCATAATACATGTCAGCAACAACGTAACATTTCCAATTTTCCAAGATTGCGGAGGCCACAGCATGGTCTGCATACACATCACGCCATTCCTGTGGACGCCGCGTAGCGCCTGGCATGCTGAAAATTCAAGTTATTGGAATAAAAAAAAAATGTTTTGATCCGTAGGTGGTTAAATCAGAGAAGAGGAAACCTCGGATACAGAGGGCCCACTGTAATCTTTCGGTTTCACTGTCTCAAAGTCGACTATTATTATTATTATTATTATTATTATTATTATTATTATTATATTTACCATTTTAAACATTGTACATTATCCAAAAGCTAATAAACAACACTTGAGTTCTTTATTGTATATTGCACAAATAAAAACAAACAAAGGAGACCCTTTACCCTCTGAGTTGTAGAGCATTCATAAAAAAAAATAAAAAAATCAAGTGAACAAACAAAATAAATAGCCTAACAGCCTAACAGCGACGTTGCTGTATTGGGGAGGGAGGAAGTGGCAGTGTTTTCCAGCAGGGTGTGGGGTGGTTGGGAGCCTCTGGAAGGGGGGGCAGCTGTCCGCAGGCTCCCCTGTGTGAGCTCCTCCATTACGGAAGCTTAAGTGCCCCTCCACTGGCTTACACGTCCGTTTCATGTTTTCTGCAGCATGCATTTTTTCAGTCAGTGTTTTTAACTGGCCTTCATGCCACCACTTTACCAGCTTTCCTAAGCACACCACTAGTACTAGCTGCGAGATCAGTGACATGTCATTGCACCCCCCACTGGACAGAGAGCAAAGTAACCTGCAGGACCCTCCCCCACCCCACCCCAATCCCAGAAGGCTCACCTGCAAGATGGTGCAGCGCTCCGAATCACACTTGCTGTCTTCACAAGGGTGGAACATCCCGAGGGTGACGCAGTTCAGCAGAATCACGAGCATGCTGGCACGCTCGAACCACGTGAGAGGTGAGAGTTAGGGAGCAGAAACGTACACAGAGTGGCACATCACAGTAAGACAGAAACAGGAAATATTCACATATTCACAAAGATCTGATCAGCGTTCTTCTCTTAAGATCCTGCATTGTGCTCTATACCTGTGACTTTCAATTGCTATAAAAAATGCATTTGAACGCATTCAGAATTAAAACATAAAAACTTGTGATTTTGACAGATTTAAATGCCAGGGATTGACAGAAGACAACGGTTTTATCCATCTAAACAAATGATTAAATTAACGATAAGACAAAGAAAAATTAATTCAGAATAAAATATCAGGTGGTTATAAGTTTTTTGAGAAAAAAGGCTTCTTGGTTTACCTCTGAGAGAACAGATGGGTCCAGGTGCTTTTAACATTTTACCCAGCGGCGAGTAATTGATCATGGGACATGTAACGCGGGGCGCTACTGCCAAGCCATGCTAATCCGTGACACGTGCATAACATTTACATGCAAATTAAATAAAACAATGCTAATATGGGGTCAGGGGAACACAATGGTATCTCACCAGCCAAGCACATTTCTCTAGATCGCCAACATTTCTATTACCGAAGGGATGCAATTAAACACCAAAGGATGCATGGCAATGTTATTATTATCATTATTATTATTATTATTACTAACAACATGAAATATGAAACTGTCAAAACCATTTTATGTCATATTCAAACGTGAGGGGCTATTGAGGTGGGAATTTTGGTTTCACGGGAACATGAGAAACGAACAAACACCCTATCAGATGCCTGACAACCGCGTCATTGTTACCGACCCAACTGGAAAAAAATGTTTCCCTAATCACATGGAAACTTTGGTGGTAATTTATTCCTCATTAATAATGTAAACAGAATGTGCAGCATTCCTCCAGTGTGGGAAAAGAGTAATTATAAGTTATTAAATGCGCTCGGGTCCTCATTGATCACAAGCTGGATTCTGCCCCTGAGAGATGAGTCCCGCCAAAGGAGACAGGCGGACATCCAAGCTCCAGCCACAGTATACAGCAGGTGATCCGGAAACACCATCAATAAGCTTCAATGATGAAGTTATAATGTTCCAGCTGGACACAGGACACGCAAAGTCCATCACTAATAGACTCCTTCAGTTTACCAGCCACATACGCACATATCATTCAACCTAGAATCGTTCATTTAACCTCAACTTTCCCAACCTGGTTATGTTGTCGTCACACAGAAGTCGGAACCCCTTTACCAGTTAGCGCAATATGTGAAAATTATTTGCAGAAAAGCCTGGACAAAGCAAGGTGAGAAACACAGAAGGGAATTTCAGTCGATCCTTAAAATAATCACTATATCACAGTAAAGATGGCTATTACTTCTAATAATGTCCGGCCGTCATTTAGCATAATCAGAATCAGGGGAGATATTCTTCAGAATCTAAGTCGTGATGAAGGTGCATGTGAGTACCTTAATAGTCCTTACAAAAAAAAACAGGAAAAATGTGGATTATCACCAGTTATAATTAATTAAAACGAAGGCACGTCAGGACACATTCTCTGTAGATCCCGACGCCTCTCTGTCGTCTGGCAGCCTCTCAAAGCCGTCTCGGTGCCGAAAAGTTACGGTCTCAGGGTGTAGGTGGAATTCACTCACTGCTGTTCAAAAGCTTGTCCACACTTCCCAGCACCAATATGAAGTCTGTTTATACTCCTAAGGCCCTTTACTATTTTAATAAGATGAAGACAGGAACCAGCCTTTTTATTTCATTGTTTGTTTCATGTTGTAGTCCTTGATTATGTAAAGTAACGACAAAGCGGCAGGTATAGGAGACCAAAAAAGACTGAAGCATTAGGACATAGGTGGGCTTTTAAGTAGCTTCACACCATACAGCTCCGTCCTTCACTTCCGGCACATCCTGTAATCTTTTCCTACAGCTTGATTTTTCTTTGTTTATTAGTTTTGAAGGCTGTTCATTTTGAACTGCCACCAAGACACTGATAGCAAGCTAATCCACATTTTACTCATTTAAGATTTTAATAATTCATTTTCATTTAAGCCTCGAACAAGACCCGGAAATATTCCAGAATGTCCTAACACAATTTGACAGCCAAGTTTAGCATGGGTTAGGAAGGCGAGAGAGTGACACCATCACCACTTCTCCATCTCTTTTCTCTTGTCACTTCCTCTTTTACTTGCCCTTCATCCCTCCATATTTTTCTCTGCTTCACTTCCTTCACATCGCTCTTCTGGTGGGGGGTGCCCTACTGACTGCACGGGGCTGAGACTGACCACACTTTTGCTATCATAGCAACATAGGTTCATAGACTCCATATGCAGTCATCCAAGCATCACACTCCAGCATATTTTCGGAGAGAATCTTCCGCCTCCCCATAAAGTGTTAGCAGAGACAGATGAGGCAAAAGACAGGGCAGACGCTAGTCAATATTTCATAAGGTCTTGCTCTCTTTTCCTTTCTCTTTTCAATCTGGCGTGTCCTCGGCTCCTCTCGAGATAGAGTTAATCTCTGTCAATATTCCCATGCACAAGGGTAAAAAGATGGAGAAGTCGGGAAATTGGGATGAAAGAGAGAGAGAGAGAGAACTTTCAGAAGTTTGTGGACGGATGGGGGGGCAGTGGAAGGCGATACATTCTCGTAAAAACATGATCTCACATCACCATAAAGCTGCTTCTTGCTCATACTTCTAGTGGAAAGATTTCAGACTGCAAGTCTAAAGAACAATGGAAGGTGACGCATATCTCCCAGGGAAAATTAAAAGGACCTATGCTTAATTCATAAATATATTGCAAAAGTAACTAGCAGTGAACGAAGCCATGGAAAACTTTTAAACTTTACTAGAAGGCTGTGTCCCAAGTTAAAGAAAAACCCATTGCATCAACTCCTGCTATTCTCATAACTAATGGGGCAAGTTGAGCACAGTCAGAGGGGCACTGAGCTCCTCCAGTCCCCACCATTTCCGTGCCAGTTTCTATCCTACAGAAACTCACACAAACACAGGGGGAACGTAAAACCCCGTAAACCTCCACAGCCATCTGAAACACACTTCTCATTTTTTATTTCTTAATTGGTTTCACGTTACAAATGGGTTTCCAACTAATAACTAAAAAGAAAAGAAAAGAAAAGAAAAAAAAAAAACCAGAGCATAAATACCAGCATGTACAACAGAGCAAAAATCTGCTAAGCGAAGCACCTTGTGGGCTTTCGGTTAATGAGAAGCACTGCAGCAATGTGGGAGAGGCGCGCATGGAAAGGGCCCCTTCATTAGCACCCGCCCTGGCCCGGTCTTTTCCGCACTATAAGCTCATTTGTAAAAACTTTTATTGCAGCAATTAGAATAATGTTCTTCCAGCACTCAAGTATCTGGAGGTGGAGACAGCTACTCAGGAAACCATTCCTTGCCCCCCCTCCCCCCCATGTGCCAACCCCCAGCCTCCTGTCATGCTACTCATATGGCTGTCACGACTCTTAGACTCTTCAACCAACCACATAACCGGCTTTTGAACCGCGCAGGATGCAGCAGTGCAGCTCCGTCTTACGTCAGTAACAAAGCCATTCGGGGTCTATACTGCAGCAAGCTGTATTTCAGGACCACCTACTAAACCAGGCATAATGTAGCCGTAGGGCTTTTCGGAAACCATGTCGACCGTAGTCTCCAAAATATGAAAACATATGGATCACAGATAGAAATTTATAGCGAATTTATCCCAGAATTTATAGGTTCTGGGACTTACAATACAATCGAATCTCTTTGCATTTATTTAGCAGATGTTCTTTAAGTCTAAAATGACGTACAAGTAAGGATAGCTTGGAGACAGAGCAGAGTCGTAACCCGGAGAGCAACAGAGCACCCAATTGCGTTCGTGTCCAAGATGCTATTTATTAAATGCTTAAAATAATAACAACATTCCATTACTTATCATTTCCAGAAGTATCCCACTGTCAGGAGATGAACACAACTGCTGAATGGCATGGCATAGTGTAAAATGCACCAAAACAAGATAATAAAAACAAGACAGGTATAGAAATACTTTTTAAAATATTTAAGTGTTTTGTATACTTTCTGAAGTCTCTCTGGACCAGCACCAGGCTCAGTCTATGAACAGAGGAGAGGGAGGCGTCCAGGTCTGTGAAACAGATGATTCATTAGAGCCTCTTAAGTTACCATAAGCTCCTCTCAGTGCTTCTGAAACCACACTGCCCTTGCCTGATATTAACATTAAACTTTCTCATGTTATAGAAATGACAATGAGGTTAAACAGCAGGGAGGATTTATGGTCGTGTCATCGGCTGGGATGCCGGCCTAGCTAAGTTTGACACTAACAGCGGGTGCCTGTAATGGGTCACAGTCACGTGCAGCACGAGTTCGCACCTCGACCAGCTGCCTCAGAGCACCAGAGAGGTTACAAACCCATGGAGAAGGAGGAGAAAACAAAGGTATGAGAAAAACAATAAGACACTGACAGAAAACACAAAAGACGTTTCGTTTTGACTTTCTGGCTCTGACCCCTGAAGAGGATGGAAATTGTGATCTTTACCACCAACATCTCTGCTTGCTGCAGATCTTCATAAAGACCCCCGTACCTCCTCTCCTCATCACGTCTTCCGCTCACACTTTCCTATAATTCTGCCACCAGACACCAAGTGACCCCAGGTGCCGCCATCCATCCATCCATCCATCCATTTTCCAACCAGTTTATCTTTCCGGGTGGCAGGGGGGCCAGAGGTTATCCCGGAAGATACGGGCACGAGGCGGGAAAGGCGAGGGGGGCCGGCCCATCGCTGAGCACACTCACGCACCATGCACTCACGCCTAGTAACCAGGTGCCGTCATATACTGCGAAATCATCCCGACTTTTCCATCATGCCTTTCTTATCCAAGCCTAGCGAGCAGACTGACAATGGAATCAGAAGCATAGCAAACTGAGCAATGGAAATAATGAACATATTATCACTAATTCAGTTTCATCTTATTTGTTGGGTATGCCTGCTACAACAAACGGTTTTGCTCCTGAACAAACGTGCAGTGGCTTTATGTCTCGTGCAGTCCATAGAGCAAAGTCCAGTATAAACCCACCAATGCACTATGTGAGTAATGCAAATTTGCTTCACTATATAAAAGCAAACACGCCAATAATTTTCAGCTTTCATTTTGGATCAAAGTTAATTTTAAGGAAAGCAAATAGTGTTTAAATGATGTAAAAAGACAATACAAAGTTCCATCTTTCTGCCATAGAGACAGGAAAAATTCTCAGCCTTACAGTTTGATCTAGCTCATTTGTCCCAGAATAGTCATCTTTTACCTGTCAAAGCGGGACAAGCCAGGATGACTGCTCATCCATCCAGCTATTCATCACCCATCCATCCATCCATCCATCTATTCAACACCCATCCATCCATCCATCTATTCAACACCCATCCATCCATCCATCCATCCATCGATTCATCACCCATCCATCCATCCATCTATTCAACACCCATCCATCCATCCATCTATTCAACACCCATCCATCCATCCATCCATCCATCGATTCATCACCCATCCATCCATCCAGCTATTCATCACCCATCCATCCATCCATCCATGCCACTTTCCTGCACAAGGTACTATACTAAGCACAAGAAGTCTATTCCCAAGAGGCACAGGAAACAAGGAAGGGAAAGGTACCGGTCCATTGCTGGGCACATACACCCAGACACTGACACCTGTAATCACACAGTATTAGCAATCTAGAAACAAGACTAACCTCCCATATGGTAATCAAACAGATTAAGTCATCTGCAAGGGTGATGTGGCCCAGTGTATGACACTGTCGCTTCACACCTCCAGGGTCAGGGGTCCGAATCCCACCTCCATTCTGCGTGAGTAGAGCCTGTGTATTATCCCTGTGTCATGCAGGTTCCATGATCTGGTTTCCTACTGCAGACATGCTGTTAGGCTAATTGGTGTCTCAAATTGCTTGTGTACGCTTGCGTATGTGTGCCCTGCCATGGGCTGGCATCCCTTCCAGGGTGTGTGATAACCCTGTACTGCCTGGGATCAAAGTCAGACGGGTGAAAGTCAGCTGCTTTTAGAAGAAGAGCAGAGCCCCACAACGAAAGCTTCAAGCAGGTACTAGTTAAGTAGGTTGATATTTGATATATATCACAATAGCAACAATGTAGTACTGTATGTAATACAACTTTTGATTGACAATGGGTTTTAATTTAATACTTTACCATTTCTCCCTCTCTCCCATTCTCAGACAGTTTGGGAGTTACTGTATGAAGATGTCTGGTAAATAGGAAACTGCTGTCACTTTCTGTTTTGTGCACTTCAAGGCTGATTCCAAAACAAGACAGAATAATCAACCAGGAAAAAAGCACACGCTGAACACAAATCCCTCCAAACTCCTCTTCCGCCTGATGAACCCTCCGAGAGTACAAACAACGACTGGACTAAGAGGACAGTGTTTAATCGATTCGTATTGGAAAGGAAGCTAGCGTAGCCAGGATGCAGGAAGGTCCCCTTTCCATGACCCCCAGTTACTGAAACATCAGACCGTTACAAGAAATCTCAGGTAGAGACTTCTCCTGTTGTGCCGTAGACTTCGTTATCTCCGCCCGTCCACGGGCCCGATTTCCCGCCACCTCAGGGCCGACGGCGGCTTCTCCTCCTGTCTCCGGCACCCCAGTAATTGAGACATTACTTTAGCTGAATGCCTTCTTATGAAAGCTAAGTTGCCTGGCAACGGACAGTCCGGAACCACCGAGACGCAGAGGTGTTTCCTAGCTCCGGCGAAATCACCCCCCGCCTCAAATGCGTGCGCGAGAGTGCGCCTGCCAAATATCAGGCCTGCTCTCATCACGATGTTGCTCTTCGTTAAGATTATTTAAATCTTGTCATCGCATTCCTGGATAAAGAGGCGGTGCCCATTATTGTGAGATAGATACATGTGGACGGCATTATAGCTAACGTCAAAATCCTCGCATGGCTATGGCTGTAAGCACGTGGCTATTCCGCCAAGCATGGCGCACACTAGAGGAACTAATATCACAATAGGCATCAGGGTAGATCCTGTCCAATGCTAATCATACCCAATGACAAGCTTAGCCCACCCCCAGGTTAGGAAAATGCCAACCGACCACGGATTTTCTTTTTATTGTGTTGTAAGTAGCATGGAAGACAGCCAAAAACTTTTTAAACTCTTACACCCAAACATCCCCCGTCCCCTCCATCGAATCCCACGGCCCACCTTATATTTTATAGCTGGAGACGGGCCTGATAGTCATCAAGCTCCCGATGTGCCGTCCACCTTCGCTCGCCGGGTTAGAGCTATCATCCGGTGGCAGGGCCCTCCCGAGCTATCGGAGCCGGCCTGCCCAGCCCACCGCAAACACTCACACCTGACGACGCTCTAAGGACTTGAAAGCAGAAACTGTCAAGCCATACGGGAGCTTCTGCAGCCTGGGAGGTTTCGTTAAGTCTAAAAGCAGATAGGGGGACCTATCTCCTGTTCAGCTGTGATATTCTTTGCAGTTAGGCTTGTTAGCAAGCACACATGAGATACCAAAACCTGTCACAGAGAAAAGAGTGGAGACTCAAAACACGCATTTATCCAACAACAGAATCACTAGTATAGAATAGTTTCCAAACGTAAAAACACTGACAAATGTGAAAATCACTCCTATAAGTAAACATTTCTGTGTACATTTTTAATGCACGCCTAGTACCCAACCATGACATTCTTTTTGTCATCAGGCAAAATGTTGCTATGAAGGCTCACACCTCCAGGATTGTGGGCTTGATTCCTGCCCTGGCAATGTGTGCGGAGTTTCCAAGCCTGTCCTGGGTTTGTGTGGGTTTCCTGCTCACTTCTCCGCTCTCTTCACATGGGCCAAATGAGTCCCTCTCAGTGTGTGTCTGCCCAGTCTAAGGTGTCCCCCGCTCCATGCCATGCGCTTCCTGGGACGGCTTCCAGGTTTGAATAAGTACTTCTGGGAAAATGGACGGACAGCACAAAAGGAAAATAAACCTGTTTCATATGTGCTAAAACAGGGACAGAAAACTTGAAACGACATGACAGAGTCTGCTTCTTTTCTCCATCCAGTCTATACAGAAAAATAGTTTGGTGAACACCCACACATCTCGTGTTTTACTTTGCATGGGCTAAATCTGAATTTGGGAATTTTCGGGAATTCGAAAATAGGGAGATTTTTGGAAGCTTAACTTATCTGGGGGCCCAAGGCTGACATCAGCACTGACAGCCAGGTGTTGCGATTTATCTAAACATTCCATATATTCTAAGGGAAGCTATGGTCCTGGTGTCTGCTGGGGACCTAGCCTATAGCTTAGGATAGCCTATATATTTATCCAGCCCTGCACAAACACGTGCCAAATCAGAGCTGCATAGAGCTACATGATTTGGCAACTGTAGTTAACTGAATGAGATGAATTCTGTCTCAGACCGGTTCCTGCCTAGAAGTAAGTTGGCAACAAAATAAATCATGCCACAGAGTCTAATCAAGTATCACCTGCCTCTCTGCTGCCCCCAGCAGGTCAAAATAATCATCCCACAATGTAATCACCTTAGTCGGCTTACGGGTCTAAATGATAAGCGATAAAAACACACGACCTTGCTTCGTGCTACTGAACCTTTGGAGCCTTAGATATATTCTCTCCTGCATTGTTAATAAAGAAGCAATCAAAATAAAACGTGAAGAGTGTATAAGAGAAGTCCATTGATGCTGCCATATAAAGTGGCGTTGCGCATTCCGCGACCTTCGACCCCCCAGCTGATTGGAGCACTTGAGTTTTGCCTGTTTATGCTTGGCTTTTATCATTTTCATCGGAGCGTATTGCTGCTGCAGCTGTTCGCGATGGCGACAGCGTTTGAATGAAAACATAAGAGTCTTGCGAGACATATTATGCTTTCACATAACAGCTCCCACTGGCAGGGGAAGGCCTTCACAACATATTAACACAGTTTATCATTTCCAAACCTGAGACCGAGCTCACAAAGGGAGCCCCGCGTACCGACAGAGACATCTTCTCACCAGCCATGTCCTCAGCATAAGCTCATAAAATTAGCATTTGTGTTTCCCAGTAAGCGACTATCTGCATAACAATTTGCATACGCTGTCCGCTCGATTCATGGGCTGAAGTATCTGACCTTAGGTCGACTAAGGTGCAACGTTCTGATTCATTTTCATTTTTGTTCCATCTTAGCCAGCATTAAGAGAGCTTTAAGACTCATGGGTAAAGGGACGCAATGTGGATGCAGTGTGCATTTTGGGCCAAAACGTTCGACCTGCCACTATGCAAGCAATAAAGTCGGAGGCATGATACCTAATAAACACACCTAAGAAGACACTCAGGGCTTTAAATACTGCTTAAATTTCAGAAGCATATTTGGATTATGGGCCATTACTGCAGCCTTGCTGAGGCGGCGGATTCACTCAGACGTGTGCACTGGTACTTTCTCCGGTTTACAGTAACAGGCCAACTTTACTGAGCGTTATCATTTATTTATCACCTCGCCGCGGCACTAAATGTGTATCTGAGTCCAGATGAATCTGTATTTGCTTGGATCGTTATTCTTCATCAGGGTTAGTCAGAACAGAAAAAGGAAAGCGCTGTATGAGTGTGTGTGTGTGTGTGTGTGTGTGGGTGTGTGTGTGTGTGTGTGTGTGTGTGTGTGCGTGTGTGTGTGTGTGTGTGTGTGTGCGTGTGTGTGTGTGTGTGTG